>JAEQBH010003690.1:0-267560 GCA_016808115.1 Tetrastigma voinierianum
GTCATTTTTACAGATCATTCCACTTTGAAATATCTCCCAACTAAGAAAATGCTATGCAAGATTCTATCCGATGGGTTCTTCTCATTTCAGAATTTAATTTGCAAATTAAGGGACAAAAAGTGGGGTGAGAATGTTGTATGCACTATCTTCAAGATTAACCATAGCTCAATTTACACTCATACCATCAACGATGAATTTCCTGAAGAATCTCTAATGCAGTTGGAGAATGCTCCCTAGTATGCTCATAAGCCAATTTCCCTCAAAGAATAGGAGAAATTCCACTCGATTGAAAGAACAAGATATGAAGTATTTCTTAGCAAAGATTCATTCCTATTATCGTGTTAACCTTCTCGCTTAAATACTGCAGATCATATAATTAGGAAGGCAAGGCCTCGAAGAAGAGCAACAGGGAATTCTAAGCCACTGCCATGAGAATGCCTGTGGTGGTCACTTTGCTTCCCAGAAGACAGCAATGAAGGTGCTATAGTCTGGTTTCTACTGGCCTTCTCTTTTTAAAGAAGCTCACCAAATGTGCCGAGTATGTGATAGATGTCAAAGGCTCGGGAAATTGTCTCACCGACATATGATGCCCCTAAACCCAATTTTAGTAGTCGAGCTATTTGATGTTCAGCACTCATTTCATTGACCTTTCCCCACGTCTTGCGTAGTCATGCATACATATTGCCAGGGTAGACTATGTATCTAAATGAGTCGAGGCAATCCCATGCAAAACCAATGACCACAGAGTGGTGCTCAAATTCTTGAAAGAAAACATCTTTTCCAAGTTTGGGATACCAAAAGTCATTATTAGTGATTAGGGTTCACTTCCAGAATAAACCTTCGAAAACCTCATGGCTAAATATGGTGTTAAACACAAAGTGGCTACCCCTTACCACCCTCAAACACGTGGTCAAGTAGAGCTTGCCAACAGGGAGATAAAGACCATTTTAATGAAGGAGGTGAACAACAACAAAAAAGATTGGTCCCTCAATTTGCTTGATACACTGTGGGCCTACAGAACAGCTTTCAAGACCATTCTTGGAATGTCCCCTTACCGTTTGGTGTATGGCAAAGCATGCCATCTTCCGTAGTTGAAATCGAAACACAAAGCATGGTGGGCAAATCAAGCTGAACATGGATTTAAGTAGGTCGCTCAAAAGATTCCTTGATCTCAATGAGTTGGAGGAACTACGAATGATGCCTACTAACTCGAAGATCGCAGCGAAAGATCGGAAAATGGCATGATCAGATGATAACTCTCGTAAGAATTTCAATCGTGGGACTGTCCTCCGTATGATTCCAAACTCCATCTATTTTCGGCAAGCTCAAATCAAGGCTGATCGCCCATTTATCATCCACCAAGCATACTTGAATGGTTTAGTTGACCTTCTCAACCCGAAAGACAAGAAAATATTCAAGACACTGTGCAAATCTCCGTTTAACGCTCCAATTAAATTTTTTTATCTTTTTGAACCAAATATATAATGGTAACTAAATGATTTTAATTGATTTTGTCTCCCCACCTACCCCTCCCCTCCTATTTAAACCCTTGTCTACTTTCATTTTCATTTCACTTCATCCTTCCAGTTTCTGAAAAACCCATCTCCTCTCTAATTGCTCTCCCTCAGGCCCAACAATGGCGAAGACTAGAGGAGCTCATTCTTTCAGACCGCGAGTGCGCCCAAGGCTCCCACTCCTCGCCGGATCTCCACTCCAGCCCTGGGGCCGCGTCGTCGGGGCCCCTCCGCCACCACCGCCCCTCCGTCGCAGCCAGCGCCGGCCTACGTGCTCAAGCCATACGCCCATCCGTTGGCCGCGAGCCGCCCTAACCCGCCGCACGCAGCCCCGCTCGTCACACTGCCGAGGGTTCCTCCTCCGGCCCCCCGCCTGCAGGAGATATCATAACGGGCCAGCCCCACTCCACCTCGCTTCCTTCATCCCGGGGCCCAAACTCAAGGGCTCCCATCTGGGCCAAGAGACTTTGACATCGTTCAGGGGAGTCATCCACTCGAGACCCGTGGCGCCCACCCTCACCACCTTATCGGCATTGCCTGAGTCTAGACTCATCTCCCAGATCCATCATCAGTGCACTTTACTTCCCTACGACCTCAACTCGGGGAATGTTGACTGCAGGGGAGAGATTTCCACTGGGAGGCGCATTTCACGATCTCCGACATTTGCAAGCAGACTAAGCCCGAGGACTCCATGCTCCTCGTGCAGAGATATCATCTGGAGCCGTTCATGGTGCCGCGTCGATTCTATTATCCTCAAGTGGTCATCGAGTTCTTTCATACAATGACATCTAGGCATAAGGCCAACCCGACTGCTCTACACTTTTCTATCGACGGCCGGCGAGGGATACTTCGGGCCTCCGACATCACAGCTGCTCTCCATCTACCAGTGGTCCTCGCCAACGCGGCCGGTTATAGACAGTGGCCCCATCCTTCGACTAGGGAGATGGTCCGGCTTCTCTCTATGGACGCTACTGGTGGATCGATATTATTCAGGCGTCACCTTCCGCAGCGTATGCTTTTGATATACCACATTTTGAGGTATAATATGCTCTCACTCCAAAGATATTGTTCGCAGGAGAGGAGCTATCTGAGGTGTTATATCGCATCAGAGGGCTGGTTCACCTTCTAAGAAATACCGACATGACATCTTTATTTCATTTCGAGGACAAGGTCCTCCGCCAGAGTCTGCCCTCCGCCGAGTCCATGCCTCTTTTATTTCCTCGACTATTATATCAGATTCTAGAGCACACTCCGTTTCTGACCGGCGCCCCACCGAGCGTCAGTTGAGGCTGTGAGGCCACCCTTACTATCGATCGATGGCGGGCTATGCCTCGAGGCTTCCATCTTCCCCCTCCGGGATCAGACGAGGACGAGCCGACTGATGATAGTCCATGAGGGGACCTGTCCCCTATAGCTGAGCACACTGGGGAGCCCCAAACTCCAAATTTCACCAAAGACTCCAGCTTCCTTTCGACCCCACCGTCTACGCGCACTCCAAAAAGAGCTCCAAAGATCGCACCTCGCCCAATGCCCTCCGCCTCCGCAGCCTTCGAGTCTCTGATGCGGCTCCACGCCGGCCAACATAGCTGGGCCGAGCACCTCCGCACCGCCCCCGCAGTACATTACCCTCTCTGCCAGGGATTTCCTGGCTCTTATGGAGACGATCCGCACATTCTCAGCCACTAAAGCTTCATTTGCAGCCTCACAGGCCACACTTGCAGAGAGGATGACCCGCACCGAGGCTGCCGTAGCACAGATCCAGGCCAGCCTCATGCAGCTACAGAGCCACTTGGGCCTCCCAGTTGTCTCTCCGCATGCCCCTGCTCAGGCCTCCGATATCCCTCCCCCGGCAGGATCAGCTCCTCCACCATCGGCCCCTACAGCTTCCTTGGATTTGTTAGTAGTTGCAGCGAAGATCGCTACTTCACCTCGTAAGCACCTTCCGCTCCGCCCAGTCAGGATGATCCTCCACCACTAATTGCAGTACCACTCTCCTCGCTAACATTCCTGCCCCGCCGCTCTGATGCTTAGTGTTGGAAGTGATGTTCATACTTTGATTTTAGTTTTACTTATACCACATGCCCAGCAAAGCCCATTTTTGTTTATATAGAGGCTTGTTGTTTACTTCTTTTTGCAAAAGTCGAAAATTTTGTAAATTCACCTTGATATATATAATACAAATCTATTTTTCTACACTTTTGCATCTCATTTTGGCCCGATATTGTTTCGTGGTTTTGCCTTTCCCCAGAAATCGAAAAATTGAAGTAATCAGATGATACCAAATGCTAGAATGGTTCTATGCCCGATTGAGTTATTGGTCGCTTGATGACTGCACTACCTCCCCCGTCATCCACCATTCTCTAGCCACACACGGCTCACATTTTAGTTTTCATTAATGGGTTGGCTAGTCGCTTCTCCTTTACTTTACAACACCGACCTTAGCATCGTTGACGGCCCATAATAGATTAAAGTTCCTTAAGAAAGAAAGCCAATGAGTCTTCCAAAAGAAAAAGAAAAGCCAAAAGAAAAAGAAAAAGAAAAGAGACAAGTAAAGCCGCGTCGCTTTGCCTTGAAAACCGAGCACGATCCGAGGGGTCTACAAATGAAGCCTTAAATCCTCGGTGCCCTAAACCAACCTGGGTTAGTCATCGACTTAGTGCTCGCTTACATGGGTGGATGGGTGGAGTTTAGCGAGTTGTAGGTGCCGGATTCTCGAAATTATTCAAGTCCAGGTGAAACCTATGTAGTTTGCGGTCGAAGACTTTGAACTGGCGTCTAAACCTTAGTTGGTTGGGAGTTGTCGGTGGATCCCCGTTACACTGACTTTGGTGAAGTCGAGTTTTCAGATTACACCTACAATACAATAGAAGTATGAAATAAAATGGAACCGAATCTATTTAGGGTTGGTCCCAAGGTATCGCGCATTTTACCGGGGGAAGTAGCTTATACTACGTATAAACCGATCACCTAAAAACACTTTAGATTTCGTGAAATTTAGGCTGATTTCCTTAGAATAAATGTTGCACCGAAACTAGTTCCTGTATGCCATTTGTTCTCCTAAGCCGGCTCACATTTAGTCCCACTCATATAATCAAGGTTAGGCATTATTCGCATACTTTTCAAATGCATACCATTTTTGCAAAAAACATATCCCGCATGATCTTCCTTCTTTTATCATTGCTATGGACTAGCAATGTCTCGGTTGGGGGAGTGGATTAGCACTCAAATAGTGCAATTTCGAGCCTTGTTTATAGCAAGCCAGGGAGCCAGGTAATTAATCGACTTTAATAACTCAATTGATACATTGGGTCCCGACTTTATTACTGATCACATTTTGTAACTATTTTTATTAGTTTTGGAGGTCAAATCCCTCATATTTCCTAAGTTTGATTCAAACACGATGAACCCGAAATGACCGAAGATGCATGATCAAATCAGAGGGAATTTTGGAACAAAAACATCAAGAGAAGCACAGTCTGAGAAAAGTTTTTGCAAAGGTAAAGTTTGCAACCTGCAAATTTCGCAGGTTGCGAAATTTCACAACCTGCGAAATTTCGCAGGTTGCCAATTTTTCGCAACCCTCGCGAACACGGCCACCGCGTTCGCGACCGCCACCCACTTTTGGTGGTTTTATACAACTTTGCCCTCATGTAATTTTGGTTCTTTAACACACTTTTGTAATTTCCTTATACACCTATATAAGCTTAGCCATGCTTGTAATCAAATCAACTTTTTGTCACTCCATCAATCAATCAAGGAACCGCAATGCTTCCTTTCTCCGTCGTTAGTGTGATTTTTTCTTCATCCCTTCACTTTCTTGCATCTTTTGATAGCCAAACACCCTTGATGATGACAAATCAAGGGATGCTCACTCTAAACTCCCCGATCCTGCAAGGGAAGGCCATCGGTGCCGATTTCGGGGCTTAAATTGCATGCTCATGCCTTCATGTATGCATTTAAGGGTATTCAGGCTCCCGCTCTTTCACCTTAAAGTTAAAATCTCTTGTGCATGTTCCTAATGTGTATTTGGCAAGCTTTTGAAGTTCAAAGGATACTACTGATCCAATGATGCCCGCTTAGTCAGTTCTATTAGTTATTGTAGGTGGTTTTTAGATGTGAGCCACTACTAGGGACATTTATGCCAAATCAAATGTCATCTTTCAAAAGGAAAACTCTTAGGGTTTAGGTTTTAAAGCTAAATGAAGATACGGTACGGGAAATGACTATATGTCATGCTCCCCAACGCGAGGATAAAGACCCGAGTACATGTTGGTTAACCTAGAACCCTAAGCCCAGTGGCCCGAGACTTCAAGGAGTACTCTCTTAACTTTTTACATTAGTTATTTCAGTCTTCAACCATTCACACACACTGTTTCCCACAAACCCTATAAATCCAACGAGAAAACACCATTTTCAATGCACTATAACTCTTCTCTCACGAAAAAAACACATCCTTGTGTTCGACCCTATAGCCATTATACAGCAGTAGCTTTGCTACGTCAATAGCATTTAACCAGGTTATAAATTTTGTTGATTTAACACCTACTGGCCTAAACGAATCAGGCACCGTGTATAGGCATGCACTATGCCGAGGCACCTTGCCTAGGCATGTCATGGCACTAAGCCAAGGCACCGTGTCTAGGCATGCACTAGGTCGAGTCACCGTGTCTAGGCATGCACTAGGCCAAGGCACCTTGTCTAGGCATGTAATGGCACTAGGCCGAGGCACCGTGGCTAGGCATGGCATTAGGCCGAGGCACCTTGTCTAGGCATGTCAATGCACTAGGCCGAGGCACTGTGGCTAGGCATGGCACTAGGCCAAGGCACCGTGCCTAGGCATGCATTAGACCGAGGCACCGTGTCCAGCCATGCACTAGGCCGAGAGGCACCTTGCCTAGGCATGTCATGGCACTAGGCCGCACCGCAGTTCAGGCATGCACTCAGGCCGAAATAATGAGCCTAGGCGGCGTACCGTAATCACGGAACCTGTCTAGGCTCTGTCATGCTACCAGCCGAGGCACCGTGGCAAGGCACCCGCACTCAAAGCCGTACACCTCGTCTAGCAAGCACTAAGCCGAAGCACCGAATCTAGGAAAGCACTAGGCTCCAGTACCTTGTTCAGGGCACGTCATGACACTCAGGCCAGGCACTACGGCTAGGCATGGCACTAAAGTCGGCGCATCGTCAGTACAGACAGGGGCCGAGGCACCGTGCCTATGCATGTCATGGCACTATGCCGATGCACCGTGTCTAGGCATGCGTTAGGCCGAGGCACCTTGCTTAGGCATGTCATGGCACTAGGCCGAGGCACCGTGTCTAGGCATGCACTAGGCCGAGTCACCGAGTCTAGGCATGCACTAGGCCAAGGCACCTTGTCTAGGCATATCATGGCACTAGGCCGAGGCACCGTTGCTAGGAATGGCACTATGTCGAGGCACCGTGAATAGGCAAGCACTAGGCCGAAGCACCGTGTCTAGGCAAGAACTAGGCCGAGGCACCTTTTCTAGGCATGTCATGGCACTAGACCGAGGCACCGTTTCTAGGCATGGCACTAGGCCGAGGCACCATGATTAGGCATGCACTAGGTCGAGGCACCGTGCCTATGCATGTCATGGCACTAGGCCGAGGCACCGTGGCTAAGCATGGCACTAGGTCAGTGTCGTGCCTAGGCAAGCACTAGGCCGAGGCACCATGTCTAGGCAAGCACTAGGCCGAGGCACCGTGTCTATGCAAGCACTAGGCCGAGGCACCTTGTCTAGGCATGTCAATGCACTAGGCCGAGACACCGTGGCTAGGCATGGCACTTGGCCGAGGCACCGTGCCTAGGCATGCACTAGGTCGAGGCGCCGTGCCTAGGCTTGTCATGGTACTAGGCCGAGGCACCATGTCTAGGCATGCACGAGGCCAAGAGGCACCTTGCCTAGGGATGTCATGGCACTAAGCCGAGGCACCGTGTCTAGGCATGCACTAGGCCGAGTCACCGAGTCTAGGCATGCACTAGACCAAGGTACCTTGTCTAAGCTTGTCATGGCACTAGGCCGAGGCACCGCGGTCTGTGGTGCCACCAGGCCGAATCCACCTTGTCTAAAAGCACTAGGCCGAGGCACCTTTCTAGGCATGTCATGGCACTAGGTCGAGGCACCATGGCTAGGCATGGCACTAGGCCGAGGCACCGTGCCTAGGCATGCACTAGGCCGAGGCATGCCTAGGCATGTCATGGCATTATGCCGAGGCACCGTGTCTAGGCATGCGCTAGGCCGAGGCACCTTACTTAGGCATGTCATGGCACTAAGCCGAGGCACCGTGTCCAAGTACGCACCTCAGCCAGTCACCGTGTTCAGTACGCACTAAAGCCAAGACCCCCTTGTTTAGGCATACGTCTGAACCAAGCCGAGGGGCTACGCCAGGCATGACACTAGGCCGAGGCACCATGTCTAAGCAAGCACTAGGCCGAAGCACCGTGTCCAGGCAAGCACTAGGCCGAGGCACCTTGTCTAGGCATGTCATGGCACTATGCCAAGGCCGTGGCTAGGCATGGCACTAGGCCGAGGCACCATGGCTAGGGATGCACTAGGTCGAGGCACCGTGGCTAGGCATGACACTAGGCCGAGGCACCGTGGCTAGGCATGCACTACGCTAAGGAGTCGTGCCTATGCATGCAGTAGGCTGAGGTGTCATACCTAGGCATGTCATGGCACTAGGTCGAGGCAATGTCTAAGATGCACCCGCACTGAGGTGAATCGTGCCTGGAAGATGCACTGTGCCAAGGCACCCTGGGCTGTGCAATGTCACAAGACTAGACCTGAGAGGCACCGTTCCTAGGCATGGCACTAGGCCGAGGCACCGTGTCTAGGCGCTTCTAAGCCGAAGCACCGTGTCTAGGCAAGCACTAGGCCGAGGCACCTTGTCGAGGCATGTCATGGCATTAGGCCAAGGCACCGTGCCTAAGCATGCACTAGGCCGAGAGCACACTCATTGGCACTTAGTCGTAGGAAAGTCTTGCATACCTATGCTCTTATATTTTTTTTTAGTCTACCCATGCAACTTGGAAATGAAGTTGAACAGCTTGTCAACTTCGGACATGTCCTTGATGTCAAGGATCAGTGAGCTAAATGACTTTACGTATTCTTTGACCATGCCCGTGCTCCATTTGCTTACATTTTCGCAGACTCTAGCCATCCATGTCATTCTTGCAAGGAACTAACTTTAGTTCCTTTTTTAAGGTCTCCCACATTTCGATCTTTAGTCAACCAACAACAAAGATCGCTCTTTATCCGCCCGCCACTGTGCTTTGACGCTCCGGGAGCAACACATGGCTGTAATCAAGCATTGCTTACCAACAGTATGCAAGTAGCAATGAAATAATTTTCCATGTCTCAAGAGAAGTTCTCCAAGTCCTTGGTGTTCCGTGCACTCCCGAAAGGCTTAGGCACAGGCACTCGCACCTTCACAAGAGGCGTATTTGAGGCATTGGGCACGCTTTGCATCATTATCGCTTCAATAGTATGATCTCTCCCTCTAGAGATCTAGTCCGCTCTTAGAACTCCTCTGTCATCATAAGCACTTTCTCACGGAGGGTGTCCATCCACTCTTCATAGGTTTCTCGCCTCCATTAGATCCCACTGCAAGAAAGCAAAGAAAGGTTTTTTAGCTAGCTGAGCAAAGCACATCTCCATTAAAAGAAGGAATTCTCGAATTTCATTGATGTAAAAATACAAGGCAATACACATATTTAGACACTAGAAGAGGATGAAAGGGAAACAAAATAAGAATATAATAAGGAAAGTAAAGAAGAATAGAAAAAGGAAAATAATTCAAGTCCTATTAGGAAACTAATCCTCAACACATACTAACGGAATAGGACAAGGAAGGGACATATAAAACTAATATAAGAGGAAGCTAGTATTCAATTAGCTAGAGTAGAGGACAAGGCTAAGGAAGATGTTATCAACCTTCCAAACGACGAGATATCCTCAAGCCAAGAAAAGAAGATTAAGTCAATAGTATTCCAAATAAAGGATAAAAGGCACATCGACATTCATCTTCTTCTCAGCGCTTTAAGAAGAGGGGCACCAGAGAAAATGCCGAGAATGCACCGTGGACTACCGTGGTCTTGGGCTAGAACCCATTGCAAATAAATTTTATGGTGGAATGATTGCACATTAGTCTTAGGAAGGCAAGTGCCATGTCATGGGCCTTTTTCCCTTCTTTGTACGAAAAAGGGATTTGAGAATAATAAAGAGTCTCTCGTCTATCAAGGTTTAAGTTGTGTTATACTCTAGAAATCTTCAAACTCCTAGTGCGCAAGGCTGCCTACCTATCCCCTTCTCACTAAAAGAATGTAGCTCGCTCCCTAAAGGACCAGTGACTACCGGTAGAGTCCAAAACATCCCTCCCCCTATCGGTGAAGCTATTGCGTTCCTCATAACCTCTTTTACCAAGTATGTAACAGAGTTCCCCATCAATTGACCACTACATACCGTAACCGTTACAACAAGTTATACGAGTGACTTCTTCCCCTCTCCTCATCTACGAGTCTGGCTCACAGCCTCTGCTTTCAACTCCTAAGCTGGCTCCTAATAGAAAAATTAGTTTACTTGACTTTTGAAAATAGAGGCATACTCTTTCGACCAAGCGTCTAAGGCTATAGAAACTTGCAATCCCAGAAATTCTAACACCAAGCTAAGGTCCGGTCTAGGTAGTTAAAATGGATAAAAAGAATATTTTTAGTATGTGTTTAGTAATTCTTACTAAGGGTATGAATTCATAGCTTCACTACTAAAAAAGAATAAATGAGAGGAAAATGGCCCATTTTAACTTGATAGCTAAGTGGGAAATATATCCTTCCTCTAATCTAGTTACATTGCTCTAGCAAAGGGTTCCACATGAGGAATTTAGCAAGTCCATACGGGGTTCCCTTCTGGGGAAGAGCTTGAAGGAGTCATTTCTAAGTAAACCGGAAAAAATTCAATTTTACGAAAATGGATAAAGCAGTAATTTTGATTGGAAACCACATAAATTTCTAGATCTCTCAAATGGCGAAAGCGAGGCTTCAGATTGAATTTGTGCAAGTAAATCTAGTTACTCAGTCGAATTTCGTTAGATTACGGGATGGCCGAGAATTTCACGTTTTTCTCAAGACAACGGGTGTCATATGACACATGATACGTAGGCACATGACAATAGAATGAGATGGCTCATGTCGAGGCCATGTGTCCAAGTTGAGAAGGAAGGAAAGTGGGGCCCTCACTTGAGATAGGAACAAGCAAACAAAAAGAAAAAGAAAAGAAAATTCAAGAAAATGGGGAAAGTGAGAATGGCATGGAGAAAGTGGTGGGAAGTTTCCTGGCACGATCAGGTCGGTGAATGAGAATCAAAAAGAGGGAGAAAGAAAGAAAAAAGAAAAAAAAAAAGGAGAGGAGAAGGAAACGAGGAGGAGAAGAGGAAGAAAGGGAAAGGAAAAGGAAAATTTTCTCGATGTTCTGAAGGAATTTGAAGCAGCGGTCAAAAGAATTAAAGTTAGTCCATGTGAGCTGCAGCGTGGTGCAAAATCAAGGAGTTTTGTCAAACTCCAAAAGATAGGGAATTTTCCAACTCGGATTATTTCTAACCTCAAGGTCATTTAATGGCATAGGGTTCTTTGGGGCCATGAGTGGTCGTGCATTTCAGTCCCAAAATTTTAGGACTGAATATTGGACAGTTTGGGACTATTTTCGGTAGCCCCGGACAGTGTTTGAGTATTGGTTTTGATCCCGGGACTGGTGTCTTCGGGTTTTGTTGTGTGTTTGAAGTTTAGGGCTTTTTTTGGCCAAATTATGGAAATGGAAAATAGGCCCGAGCAAGGGACGGGTTCGGGGTTGTTCGGGCCATATGGTGCTTTGTTGGAGAGGCGCCAAAACATGTTGGAAAGAAGCTCGGCGTCTGCGATTATAAACCCAAAATTTGTGGCCTAAATGTAAACACCGCGAATTTGATGAAATCAAATGGACATTGGAGGATTTTCCAATGGGTCTTGAGTTTAAAAACAAAAAGATTTTGTTTGAAGAAAAGAGTCATTGGGTGAAACACCAATGACAGGTTTTCACACTTGGCATTTGCATGTATGAGAGAGTTGGTCAGGACTCGGGTTATGGGCATGAGGAGTTGATTAGTGCTCAAAAACTGCTATTTTGAACCAAGTTTATTTCAGGTTTTGAGCACTTTTTGTGTACTAATCAGCGTGATTAACCCAAATTGCACATTAAGGTCCCTGCGCTATTCCTGCGTCGCGTTTGTGGGTAATTTTGTAATTTTTCATTTATTTATATCAAAAATTGTTGAGTCGATCCAAGCACGAAGAATTTGAGTCAAACTCAGTATTCTAGATCGGAGACCGGAAAAAGACTCACTCCGCAAGTAGTTATTATTAAATTACACATCTTTGGAGGAAAATTACAAAGGTTCTTGCATGTTAAGTTTATAGTGCCTCTTTTAAAGCAGTTCCATCCTTTACTTTGATTTTTATGTTAAATGCTACTGACAAAAGATGCAATGATTGGTGTTAAAGGAGGGCAAATATGCTTGGAAGTTGTGTTTCTCATCGAGAAAAGAAATCACCAAAAGACATACAAAAAAAAAACAATATATGACTAAAAATCCAAGTAAGGAAGGAAACCCGAAAAAGAAAAAAGCTACAAACAAATGCAATACAAAAACAAAACACCTGACAAATAATGAAGCAAGAGATTTTACATCAATATAATTTTCTCTCTATAACATAATATATCTGATTTATATTTAGATAATATTTCTTTTATAAGCAATCTTCTTATTTCTCATTTATTGAGTTTGACTTAGAAAATTAATCGATAATAATCAGACCACAAACAAGAAGCATATCGGGTTAAAATCGTAACCATGGCTCAAAAGACATCAACCTAAAAACGAAAGCGTGAGGGGATGGTAGATGAAGATTGACTTCAGAATCTTTAAATCAAATGATGTCACAAAACATGTAAAAGAAAGGAAAAGAGATACAAAACATAGTGAAGTATGGTCTCAATAAGCGACATAAAAAAGCAAACATCTTTGAAGAATTTATTGAAAAAGCACAGGAAGGTTTACCTGCATTGCCTATAAGATGGAGAAGCATATTCAGAATTAGATGAAGAAAGCGAAGCAAAGCAAACAGAATCAACATTCTTTAAGTTGTTAATGGCTAAACACAAAATTGAGAATAGATGCATGAAGACAAATTATTCCTAAGACTTATAAAATTCTTTAATCGAAATAATCAATGTCGAATAAATCACGCAAACAAAACATGTGAATGTACGAAAGCTACCAAGATAATAGGTGTCCATTTTATTAAGCCAAATCAAAACCATACGACTTGTTCTTTGTGCTACAAAACACACCGGTCGTATTGTTATTTATTCGAAAAATTCTCAAAGCTCTCTAGTTCTTTCTACTCGAAGCTAATTTGAGAAATAAATACAAAAGAACGCTTCCTAAGCTTGTTTCTAATTAGTGCTCAAAAAGTGCTATTTTGAACCCTGTTTATTGTAGGTTTTGAGCACTTTTTGTGTATTAATCAGCGTAATAAACCCAATTAGCACATTAAGGTCTCGGTATACTCTGATCCATTTTACTTAGCCAGAATTTTGTAGTTTTGCAAAATGATGTCATGAGTTTTCTGATTAATGCCCCGAAAAGTGCGATTTTGAACCTATATTAGATAGGTTTGAGTGCTTTTCTTGCGTTAATCATATCATTATACCAATTGAAGTGTTCTAGTCTTCTTAGTAGTACTTATGCCATTTAGAGAGTATTTTTGGCTGTTTTGCAGGCTTTTGCGCACTTTTGGAGTTCAATGTCGAGATGAATGATGAATCATGAAGTTTGAACTCAAGTCTCAGCCATCAATCGGCCCGAATCAATGAAAACCAAGGCAAAATGAAGAAAATGTGATGCGGTTGAAGACGGAGAGCGTGCGATGAAGGATCAATAAATTTGGAATTTTATTCAAGCTTGCCGAAAATTTTAAGCTAGGATTGCGAAAATTTGTGACCTTAGCGAAAATTTCGCAACAACAAGCAGTACCAAATTTATTTAGACACATCAATTGTATGCTTGTTCCTTAAGCGAAAATAATTGATTTAAGCTTCTCCGCAAGAATTTCGCTAGCTTAGCGAAATTTCGCTATAACGAAATTACACCACTGCGAAATTTCTTATTTTAAGCTGAACTGATGATTCGCTAATTAGCGAAATTCTTGACCCTAATAAGCGAAATTTGATGCTGTCATGTATTAATGCCAGCCATGCCTCCAAACTTGGTGTATTGCTTAATTGTCCGATAGCAGCCAATTTCATAGGTTTTTTGGTATTTTCATACCTTGAGGAGGCCTATATAAACCCCTCTTGTTTTGTAAGAAAAGTGTGAAGAGTTGGAGGAACAATTTGGGAGAAGATATTTTTGTAAGTTTTTATTTTTGTAAATAAAGTCTTTTATTTTAGTTTTGCTTTTATTTTTTAACTTCTCTGTCTGATTATGGCTGAAAAAAAAAAACTCTCCATTTCCAGGTACTTGAACACCTCTTGGGGATGACAACTCAAGAGATGCTGGCTAAACCTCCTTTCTTTGAAGAGGAAGGAAGCTAGCTTAGTGGTGGGGCATATGCATGTTGTCCTCTTGTATTAAAAGCTACGGGTAGTGTATTTATGGCTCTTATTCTCAAAACTTAGTTGCATAACATGGGATGTTATTGATTTGGCCAATACTCTCCATGCTTTAGGACTGTTGTTCTTTAGATGGTCTTTACTAGCCTCTGAGATAATATTTACATGTTAGGGTTCTTCAAATTAGGGTTAAATAACATTTACTGTTATTATTTTGGCCAATACTCTCCATGCTTTAGGATGCAGTGCTCGGGTGAGAGATGCTGCTTGTTGTTTTAGATGGTCTTTCTGAGCCTACGAAATGATAATTTAATGTTAGGGTTTAAACTAAAGGGGCCGCCGCGCATCTTTACTGTTTTTGACTCCAGGCGGAGATGTTTCATGGGTGAGGTTTGCTAGTTAAAAATATAGATCCGGTTATGCCATGGACTATATGTTGCATGTCATACTTTGAGGATAAAACCAGAGGACACTTGTTGCCCTAACTTGCAAGTTAGTGACCTAATTCTTGAAGTTAACTTTTCACACTTTAACTTTCAGTTTTACGATTTTGAGTTTTCAAACCATTCCCTTTGTTTTTTGAAACCCCCGAATCAAAGAGTCGAATAGAAAGCCTTGCAATTCATGCAGCGATGCGAGCCATTTTTAGGATGAAAACCCATCCACAGTGTTCGGCCCTAGACCCTTTATCTTTGCGGTAAGGCTTGGCTACGGCGTAGTAGAGAACAGGTGTATATAAATTTGTTGATTTTAGCTCAAGCTCTTTGTAGCGCGAATCAAATGGCGTCGTTCTGCAGGGGATGGTACTTAACTCAGATGGTAAGTTGAGTACTTGTGATCAACATCCCAGTGAAGGTAACCTTTTTATCTCTTTTGCAGCTGCGATTCACGAGGAGCTGCCCGGTTGCTTCACTTTGCGATGGCCGCCTTTGTTTGATTTACGATTTTCATTCGGTCGGTTTATTATTTTTTAGTTAATTTTAATCTTTTTGTAGGTTGTTTATTGCTCTTTGTTGTCTCTTTAATTGTGTAACAACTGTGTATGCAACAGTGGGATAGAGACACTTCAGGTAGATTGAATGGGATAGGTACACAACTTGAACCAGCTAGTGAAGTTAGTGTACCAGTTGCATTACCATGGATCCGATACGAGACAGTGAGTGACGGGAACCCCCGTGAATCGAATGCCTATAGAGACCATGAGGGATCCATCCACCTCTAGAGTTAGTGCCCCATCCTGTATCATCCCTCCTGGCGAGAGATGTAGCGGTGAGGCCATATTTAGGCTGCCTCTACTCCCCACATATCATGGTATGGAAAATGAAAATCATACACACTCATATTAGGAGGATTTTGAGAGTTTGTACTACTACCTTGAGAGTGTGATGGACATGGATTCTTTGAAGATAAAGGCATTTCAAGTGACTCTTAAGGACAAGGCCAAGATATGGCTCAACTCATTGAGGGCTAGAGGCTAGTAGAAATTGAAATTTGACTATAGATTTGAATTCTTGAAAAAGTTCTTCGATGCTCCTGAGACCCGATAATTTGAAAGAGACAAATCCCCTACACTTTACGACTCATGATGGTGAAATTTTACCGGTGTTAGGAAAGATTTATGAAACCATCGAGTGCATGTCCACACCATGGGTTTGACATGGATGTTGGTGAACCACTTCTATGGTGGTATGTCTCCTGCCATGGGGCACTCTTAGAAACCATGTGTAGAGCTTTTAAGCAAACATCCACGGTAAAACCATGGATTTCTTAAATAACGTGTTTGAAACCTGAGGTTGGGATGAGCTTAACCACTAGAGAACGGATAGGATAAGAACCATGGAGTCAACCAAGGTGTGGGATGTATGCCTTGCTACGAGGAACCCCTTAGAAATGAGGCCCAGGATTTCAGCCCTAGCCGAGAGGTAAGAGGAGCTTGAGAGGCAGCCGGCTCCGGTGTACGGTGGCGAAATCTGCTGCGGTCTAATCCTTGCACGATTCCCAATCCTGCACGCCGACCAGACGGTGTCCCATGGCCCGCGCGGGTGAAGGTTTGATGTCGGAATGTGCAGAGCCTTTGTGGATTGATACAAAAGCCCGCGACAATCCGATGCTCCCATGGTAATACCTCTGATTCCAATTGGAGGGGAATCACCACTAATCTTGCATGGAGACCCGACCCCCTGTTTATGTACCACGGTGCCAAACCTCGGTTTGGTTTCCCTGTGATCCACCAACCCGACCACCATCCTCTTCTCCAGTAGAGCAGAAGCCATATTGAATTTGAGTAAGTTGGTGGGCAACTTTGTTCGAGCAAAGGAATTAATCTTGGCCGATCTAGATGATCACACCCACCGAATTGCATTTGAATAAAGAATAGATGGGCTTGAGCAATCTCAACCAAGAAAATTGATAACCTACGGTATTGATCCACCAAGATCAACAAGTTTGCTAGAAGTACAAGAGAATGGAAGGTTTCCATCCGCAAGCGGTTCCAAATCTAAAGGAATTCATGAGGTAGGATTATCCCGACAATTCGGGAATGGATGAGGTTAAGGCCGCCCAATCACCACGAGAAGTGGAAAAGGGTTGATCGGCTATGCGAAACACATTGAACCTAGGCGGGGAGGGAAGGGTGCGACCTAGGCATATTCTCCTAGGAGGATTCAATGAAATACGCATACCACCTCCGTTCCACGAGCACTTAGAGAGAGAGGGAAGAAGAAGCTGACTCATGACCGAGGGCATTCTTGAGGTTTTAAGGCAAGTGAAGGTTAACATGCAGCTCTTGGACCTAATCAAACAGATCCACAACATACGAGGGATTTTGAAAGATCTTTGCACAATCAAAGAGAGGAAAGGATTAGGCATTGAGAAGAGGCATTTCTCATGAACATATCGATTGCCGCTAATCAGTAAAATACCTGTCGAGTACAAGATCCTGGATCTCCCACGATTTCGGTCGATATTGGTGGGAATTGCATAGAAAGTCCTTGCTTGATTTAGGAGCCGGTGTGAACCCTATTAGTCGTATTCGATTATCTGGCCAGGTTAGGTTTAGGTGAACTTAAAACTACTAACATCACACTCTCATTGGTAGATGGTCCCGTTAAAAATCTAAAGGATTGAGGATGTCTTAGTGAAGATAGACAAATTCTACTACCAATTAGATTTTGTGGTACTTGACTCTTTGAACCAATTGCTAGTAAGACAATCATGCCTGCCAATCATCTTAGGAAGACCATTTCTGGCCACTGCCAATGCAATAATAAATTGCCGGAATGGAGTCATGCAATTAACTTTTGGTAACATGACCATGGGTTGAATATCTTTCATTTGAGCGACAAACATGAGTTCTTTAGAAATTGAAAATCAAATTTAATTATGAGGTTGTTTCAATTGATCGGTGTGCGGGGAAAACACAATACTTTTCGGGAAATGCAGGGTGATCAACCATGGAATGAAGAAGAATTGATGCTTGCAATGACACGGCAGCCGAAGCGATTGCTCGATTCGAGCGTCGAGAGGCAGTCTGAGAAACTTGGCGCCCGAAACCATGGGAATTAAGCCAGGGCAAGTTTATAATGGGTTGAGGAGATCATCCTCATGACCCTCAGCAGGTAATTTTAGTATATTGAGACTGGTTGGTGTTCTCGAAACAAATTGCAGTTCGACAATTTTGTTTTTATTTTAGTCAATTTCCATTTTAGCTATTTTTAGTATGTTTCCTAATTTATGACTTTCCATTTTTAGCAAGTTGGTAAGTATTTTATATTATCTTATATTAAATTATTAGATATATTCTATTTCCTAATTTTAAATTTTAATTTTTTACTTTTAGTAATATATTAATTTTCATTTAATCCACGAAAATTCGGGTGCGGGTGGTGTCTTGGTGCCAGACGAATTACAAAGAAAATAGCGAAGGTGGCGGAATGACCCTTTCGGTACAGATTACAAAAAACTATATAAACAGGAGGGGTTGGTTTAAGTGCCACTTCACATTCTCCCTCCCGGTAGTGTCTGAGCTCGGCGAAGCCACGGAGTCCAGTCGTCTCTTACGTCGACAAACTCATCCTGCCGTGTAGACCACACTCCCGAGCTCATTTCTTGGGAGTTAGGTAATCGGCTGGGGCCCGGCGCCAGCCCCGCGGGCTTTGCTAAGCGGGTTTCTAGTATAGCCATCCTCCGATTCGCGCGCACCAGCCACGTAGGAGCCTTGATCGAGCCTCCACCACTTGAGCCACGATTATTCAACGCCGGCCCCGAGCCATTGCTACTTTGGGTGCCTGGTTCGATCTGTTGGTGCCTGCCTCGGCATCCGATCATTTCCCAGAGCCTTGTTTAGTTAGTTCGGGGTCATTCAGTGATCGGTGAGCTGGTTCGGTTGCTTGCTTCGAGGTGGATTCGGTAGCCTCCAGGAGAGCTCTGCAGTTCGATGCTACAGGTCACGACGGTTATATTTTCAGTGAGTCGAGCCCTTTTCGAGTATTTTATTTTGATATCAGATATGGTTCATTTTTTCGGGTGGGTCCGATCCGACCTCGGGTGAGGTCGCTGCGCTGAGAGAGTGGCCCCGACTCGGGGTCCGACTCCACAGCCCACCATCCAGGTCCAGGAGGCGGTCTCAGGAGCCTCGGGGATTTAGACGATTATCAGGACTCGGATGGGACCGGGCTATCGCACCAGCCTGGAGGAGAGTTAGGGCCGGCCCTCAATGAACCGCAGCGTCGGGCTGGCGAGTCATCTTCCACCCAGGGCCCCGCGTCTCCAGGTCCTCCAGTACGGGCGCTTCATCACATGTTTCGCCGGCGTCGAGGATCGGGGCCACTGTTAGGGAACCCCATTCGGGAATGTCGACTCCACCCGACGGAGAGAGTTTCATCAGTCATTTGTGACATCTCAGCATTAGAGGCGACCAGGATATCGAGTCTTTGAGATTGATCGGAGTATTCACTCCACACCCTTCATGACTCGCGGCGGTTTTATTGCAAGGGAGTGAGTGCAGCGGTTTTACCCTTCCCCATGACATCCGAGGGACCAGAGGCGGTCCACTTTAGGGTGATTCGTTATAAGATGGCCCATACTGGTGTACTCGGGCTTGTAGATGGTCGACGTGGGATTGCGCATCTGCGTGCGCGATTCGAGGGTTATAGAGCTTGGGCCACCGCCTCACGGGGAGATGGTCAGAGCGCGGGTATCAGCGCTGGTCCAGGTATTCTGAGGAGGCGGCTTAGCCTCGAGATCTTTGTGATTGACCATTTACTCGTACCGGTTTGTTCCCTCTGCTGACATTATGCGGAGGAGGGGTTTCATCACGGGCGCTTCACTGGATCTCGGGGGGGATTTTAGTTCAGTCCCTACGAATTTGGTGAGTAACCCCTCCACTTTTACGGCCCCAGGGAGAAGGTCCATCGAAAGGCGGCCGGCGGAGCCCCTCACCGATGCAGACTCCTACCTTGCTATGTTCTCGAGCGAGGATCGGATTCCCGGAGGAGCCAGAATTTAGGATGAGAGCTAGATGCCTTCATGTAATTGTCGATGGGCCGGGTTATGACTATGCCCTAGTCTCGTTCCATCGACCACGGGACCGGGGAGGAGTCACGGTCGGGAGGTGAGGACTACCATGTCTGGATGATATTATGCTGTCCCACCCCGGGCGGGTCTGGGAGGACTCCCGTTCCCGGTCGTTCACCTCAGTCTCCTCCACATCACTACATCGTTTGCAGCGGGATACTCCGGGGCCTTCCTATTCGACACATCATTCACTTGGAGTACATCCATTACCCATTTCGAGGGGAGATAGGCGGGTGTGATGGATGCCATGCACGGCTGCGGCTACAGTGCCCGGGGATCGAGTTGGCCAGGTGCCATTATCTTGACTTCAGTTATGACCCTTTGGGTCTTGTCATGTTCTGGTCGGCGAGGGCTACCAGCGATGCGGCTTCATTGGATGTTAAAGTGCCAATTGCGGCGGTTCAGACCCACCATGCCACCGCCCACGACGGTGAGGTGGTTAGGTTTCTTTTGATTTTTGTTTATTTACCGACTTTATCATTTGCCTAATTTAGTTTAGGATTTATGTATTAGCCATAGTAGGCGGTGAGTATTGAAGAGAGAGGAGGCTGAGAGAGAAGAGAGAGAGAGAGAGAGAGAGAGAGAGGCGAAAGAGAGAGAAGAAGAGAGAGAGAGAGAGAGAGGGCGAGAGAGAGAGAGAGGCTGTGTCACAGCTTTGTATTGAGTATTAGCCGCTTTGGGTATATCAAAAACTATTCGGTTTATATATATCTGACTTTTTGTACATATCATGTTTGTGCCTCATGGGTTTAAATGTGTTTTTCTTTTCAATTGAGCTTGATTGAATTTACTTTCTGATTGGACAATTAGATTGCTTCATGTTGGAAAGTGAATCACTATTTGTCACTTATATGCTAGGACAAATTCCATGCTTGAAATGATTTTGGTGAATTGAAGTTCTGCATGCCTCGACTTGAAATTTCTCCCTTATCTTCAATTCCTACTTTGCACTCAGTTGTTCCGATAGGTTGTGAGGGTGTGTGCCTTCTTTCGCTTGCAAGTAGGCCTTAGGTATGTTGAAACACTGGGATAGTTTTGAGTTACTGCATTTGAAGACCAATGGTAATATTTAAAAGGAAAAGAAAGAAAAGCGAAAGAAAAGAAAAGAAAGAAGAAAAGAAAAATGAAAGTGGTGAAATCTTGCTTTGGGCAGGAGGAGGCACGGTCAGGGTGTATAGTAGCCTTTGAAACAGATGCCCTAAGCCTTAATTGGCTGGGAGTCATCTCGATTTTGTAGTGATTAGTTACATGGGTGGATAGGTGAAGTTTAATGACTTGTGGGTGCTTAATTTTAAAGAGTCATTGAGTCGGGGTGAAGCCTTTAGAGTTAGTGGTCATTGATCCTTTTGGCTTGATACTTACAAACCTTAATTGGTTGGGAGTCATCGGTGGACCAGATTACACGGACTTTGGTGAAGTCAGTTTTAAGCGTACACCTACGATGTAGATGAATAAAGAAAGAAAGAAATTGTAGCTAGCCTATCTGATTGTTCAACAACTTAAGGCCGTATCTCGGTGCTAGGTTGGGGAGGTGGCAATTTTGCGGAGTTTATTGAAACTTAATCTGGTTACAAAAGAACCACATTAAGACTTAGGTGGAAATTGAGGTTTGAGAATTATGGATCCAATATTGACCCTCGAATTGTTCTTGTATATGGTTTTGAGTTCTTTCATATCGGTTTTACAACTTCAGTTTCAATTTCTCGAGTTAGGTAATGTTTATATGTATATAAACCTTTTTGAATCACATAACCTTTTGCAAATCACCACATGCATCTCCTTTTTTCTTTTATTTTGCATTGCTTCAAGGGACTAGCAGCGTTTCGGTTAGAGTGTGATTAATGCCCAAAAAGTGCAATTTTGAACCATATTGATAGGTTTGAGTGCTTTTTTGCATTAATCATGTCATTATACCAATTGAAGTGTTCTAGTCTTAGTATACTTATGCCATTTAAGTATTTTTGGCTGTTTCACGGGGCTTTTGCGCACTTTTGGGTTCAATGTAAAGGATGAATGATGAATCATGAAGTTTGAACTCGAGTCTCGGCCATCGATCGGCTGAGAATCAATGAGAAAACGAGAGCAAAATGAAGAAAATGTGATGCAGTTAGAGGAACGAGAGCAATGCAGTGAAGGATCAATGAAAATTTAGGTTACCCCATTGGCTTGCGAAAATTTTAAGCTAGAGATGCGAAAATTTCGCAACCTTAAGCGAAAATGCAATTCGCTAGACCACTCCAAATTTCGCTATGCTTGTTCATGCTTGAAAATAATTGATTTCGCTTCTCACAAAAATTTCGCTAGCTTAGCGAAATTTCATTATCAAGCAATTACCACCATACTTGAAATTTCTTATTTTTATTTAGACACATTGATTTCGCTAATTAGCGAAATTCTTAAACTATGAGAAATTTGATGCCTAAATCGTACTTTGTAATTAATGCCAAGCCTCGAACTTGGTGTATTACTTAGGTATCGATAACTTACTTGATTTCATAGGTTTTGGTATTTTCATACCTTGAGGAGCTATATAAAGCCTCTTGTTTGTAAGAAGTGTGAGAAGAATTGGAGGAACAATTTGGGAGAAGATATTTTGTAAAGTTTTATTTTTGTAAATAAAGTCTTTTATTTTAGGTTTGCTTTTATTTCTTTTCTCTCTTCTCTCTCTTCTTTCTCTCCCTTTCCGGTACCCAGGCACGCCTCTTGAGGATGGCCAGCTGAGATGCTTGGCTAAGCCTCCTTTCTTTGAAGAGGAAGGAAGCTAGCTTAGTGAGTGGGGCGTATGCATGTTGTCCTCTTGTATTAAAAGCTACGGGTGAGGTATGTTATGGCTCTTATTCTCAAAACTTAGTTGCGCTAACATGGGATGTTATTGATTTGGCCAATACTCTCCATGCTTTAGGATCATTGTTATTTAGATATAGTTTTTTACGAGCCTACGAGATAATATTTACATGTTAGGGTTCTTCAAATTAGGGTTAAAATAGCATTTCTTTGTTATTATTTTGTGATACTCTCCATGCTTTAGGATGCGGTGCTCGAATTGAGAGATGCCTTTGTTGTTCTTTAGATAGTCTTTACGAGCCTACGAAATGATAATTTAATGTTAGGGTTTTAAGTTAAAAGGGCCATAACAGCGCATGCTGTTTGACTCAAATAGGGAGATGTTTCATGGGTGAGGTTTGCTAGTTAAGTATAGATCTGGTTATGCCATGGACTATATGTTGCATGTCATGCTTGCGAGGGGATAAAACAGGGACACTTGTTTGCTTACTAACTTGAGTTAGTGACCTAATTCTTCAAAGTTAACTTTTTCACTTTAACTTTAGTTTTACAATTTTAGGTTTTCAAACCATTCCCTTTGTTTTGAAACCCAAATCCAAAGAGTCGAATAGAAAGCCTTACCTTCATGCAACTGATGCAAACCATTTTAGGATGAGAAACCCATCCACAGTGTTCGACCACTGCAGACCCTTTATCACTGCGGTAGCTTGACTACGGCTGATGAAGTAGGAACAGAGTGTATATAAATTTTGTTGATTTTAGCTCAGTCTACTGTGGCACGAATCAGTTTTCCAGTCAACTCAATCATGAAGAATCCAAGTCGAATTTAGTATTATAGATCAGAAGTCAGAAAGAAGGAAGAGCAGAAAATAGAAGAAAAGTGGAGCACTGTAAAATTTCTACAGGATTGCGAAAATTTCGCAGAGTTTTGACCCAATTGACTCCCCCGGTTGACCAATTTTTGTAATTTTTCCCAAATTACCCCTTTTGTAATAGTGTTAGTTCATGTAATTTGGTAATTTTGCTTGTTTTGATGGCTATATAAGCATTTATGCAATTTGTTGAAAGAACTTTCCTCTTAAGCTGAATAAATTTTGTGTATGAGCTTTCGGGTTCACCCACCATTTCATTTTCTTTCATTTTCCTCGACACCGCCATTAGCGAATAGTATACAAGGATGGCCCAGTACCGAAGGATGAGTGGTTCAGAGACCCTTTCCTCCTTGAAGTGGAAGGGATTTCTTGGGTGAAGGATCTCGAAGCCTTATTTGGAGGTATTCATGTTTTTCACGGTATTCAGCGTAAGTTCTTGTTCTCCCACTTTTTAACTTTAGGTTTTCATCCATTTGAATCACCTTGAATGGTCAATATTTAGTAAGCTTTTAGTTATCATTGGATACTTATTGTTAGATCTAGTGATGCTCCCTCATTTCATGCAAGACCATCGACGGAAGCAAATGCAGAATTTTCAAGGATATTTATTTTCAAGTGGGTTTATAGCTAAATGAAACTAGGTTCGAGAGATGGCCCATAGGTCGTGCCCACTACTTAGCGAGGAAGGATCTGAACACCCTCGAGGTTGCCACAGGACTCCATCCCAGGTAACTTTAACAACTACGAGGAGCTCTCTTTTATTTTTAATTTATTTTTCTTATTAATTTTCACCATCAGAACACCCCAGCTTTTTCTATCAACCCCGAAAATCAAAAGAAGAATTCACCATTTTGAGCGATTGCAAATCATTTATGCGAAGAAAACTTATTCATGTGTTAGGCCCTAGAGCCCTTTATCGCTGCGATAAACATCTTCTGTGATGAAGGTTTAGGTTTGCCGTATTTTTTGATTCGAAGCACGAACATCCATATCTATGCACCGCATTGCGTACGAATCAAAATGGCGTCGTTGTCGGGGATGGTGCCTAAGTCTGAGCTTGTGAGTCTCATCGCATAAGATCGAGGTGAATTTGCTTTTATTTTTGCGTGTAATGTTTTTACATGGGTTTTGATGAGTTTTGTTTCCCTAATTTGTTTTTCTGTGGGCGACTTTCTTTTAGTAGGGTGTGCTGCTTTTTCTTGTTTGGTGCTACCCTTTGTTCTTGCTCTTGGCAGAGAGTACATGTTTCCATTGGATTACAGTCGGAGAGGCATGTTGATTAAGTCGATGTTCTCTGAGGTCATTTAAGTTGAATATTAATTTGAACCCTATTGGAACACCCTGGAGGAAGGACGGCCAAAGTCGACAGTTGAGAGAAATCGAACCACATATAGGTCGTAAGGAATTGCCTTGAAACCTCACGGATGAGTGTGCCCTCGTACATGATGCCTCGACAAGCTACGCCCTTATGGAAATGTTTACAACTCTGGTGGAGGAACCACCTAAACCTTTCACGCTGGGGACGAAACCTGTCCTGATATGCATCTCCACATCCACGTATGCTTCTTCATGCTTAGCCTCGGCCACCATAGTCAGCTCTCCCGATTGGAACAAGTCATTACGAACCTTACCAAGGCGGTGGTGACTTTGAGGAAGAAGCGGAAAACAGTGTCAGGTCAAATCCAAGGCCTCTTGTGGAGAGCTCTCTGAACCAAAAATTAGATATGCTTTAAAGTGACCTTGATCAGAAAATTGACATCCTGCGATTATTATTTCAAGGGCTCACGATCAACGTCATTCATCGAGGAAGTCGGAGGGAAGAGTGCCTAGGTACCATCACTGGGGAGCAGGTGTCTGCTTGACTACAAGAAGGGCTAATAGAAATTTTGAGGTCTCGTTTTGACCAGATTGTTGTTATGCATCCGTGGGAAAAGAAGAAAGAAACCTGCAATCTTTATTGAGGAGGGTAATGAAAAGGATCTGATGGAAGAGCTCGAAAGCATAATTTACACTAGCTGAAACGACCTCGAGGATGGCTTGACTTAGAGGATGAGTTGCTAGAGACCCCCGCTTTCCTCCTTGAGTGGAAGGCTTAAGGTGAAGGATCTCAGAGCGGTTGGAGGTTTTCATGTGTTTTCACCGCGGTGTTCACTGCCTTTACTATTCTCCCCCTTTTAACTTTACAGGTTTTGATCTCACGAAGTCATGAATGCTTGATATTTGGTAAACTTTTAGTTCACCTAATTGGATGTTTATTATTGGAATCTAGTGATATTCATTAGTTTATCATCCTCTGAGTCATTTGTAAAGGTGAGTCGAGGTGATGCTCTTCACTGTCCAAGACCATCAACGGGAAGCAAATGCCAAATTTTCAATGATATTTATTTTGGGTCAGCTTTTATAGCTAAATAAAAAGTCGGTTCGGAAATGAGCCAGCAAATTGTCATCCCAGCCTTGAGAAAGGGCCCTAAAAACCCTCAGTGCCCTAGGACTCCATCCCCAGTGACCTAACACTTTACTTGAGTTCTCTTAATTTATTACTACTTGATGGCAATTTTCACCATCGAAACCCCCCCTGTTTTTTATCAGGCTTAAAAATCTAAAGAAATTCACCCATTTTGAGCCAATTGCAAATCATTTGTGCGAAAAAACTCATCCTGTGTTAAACCTAGAGCCTATACTACGAGTAGCTATATTTATGGCAATAGAAGGTTTAAGTTTATATATATTTTTATTAGGGCACCCGAACCTCCATATCCTATACCACATTGCGGCACGAATCGATTTCTCCATTATTTTCTACCATGAGATCCGTACCCGACTTAAGAGGCCTCTCTAATTGTTACCTATTTGAGCAAAAGCAAGCTGCCACAACATATGATTGCTTTCAAACAATATAGTCATATATACTCAACTATTTCTTTATCTCCTTTGCACAAATAGCATCTCTTCGAGAATCCACATCTCCTTTTGAGCTAGTGCAATGTCAATATCCTTCATTATGCTTCCATACAAAAAAGAAAAAAAAAGCCTACCACCTCATCAAGACCCCGAGGACTTCAGGTACACTTACTGAGGAACACTTCTTAACTCAATGGAAATAGGGATAAAGAGACATAACTAAGAAATTGCCACATCTTATCTTTAATCAAACCATTAGAGAATAATGTGAGGAAAGCCTTATTTAAGGGTTCCTCACACTACCTATCTATCAAGAACTTTTGACTCCTCTCATTTCCCATCCAGAGGATTGATATATTATTGATCTTCCCGCACACTAATGATAACCTTCCACGCTCCCACTCCAGCTCCCTATCCCACTTCACCAGGCACTCTGCCTGACCTTCATTTATAAACCATCTAACACCATTTTCCTTTTCAATAAGAAACAATATTAACAAGCAAAAGTCAAGCATAAAGAAGAATAAGACATTGATATAACTAGCATGCAGAGTTTGTGTAGCATTAGGAGCCCTTCTCTAATTTGAATTATTTTCCCATATTTTAGGACCCTTCTTGATTATTAGGATTCGTATTCTAGCATGAAGAATTTGTTGTATTAGGGATCTAAGTCCAATCCTTCCATATCATCTGGATTTCTTATGCATGTAGGAACAACTTTAAGCATAAGAGGACATATCTAAAGGTATAGAAGATTTTTTATGTGAAGAGCAACAAAATAAAACCATTGAAATTTATAGGGAAAAAAAAGGATCTTAGTCTCAAACTTTTTCTTCTTATTAGAAACAAAGAGAAATGACATATTAAAATAGAAAAGCAAAAAATACAAAGGAAGGAAAATATCCTTCCTCAAAAGCAAAAGTGATCATGATTCTGAAACCACACGAGGGAATCTAATTGAAATTTGCTATCCAATTACTTCTAGGTTAATAAGGCATGAGGTGCCCAAGTCAGTCATATCGAGACTTAACAAGACAGAATTGGTGTCTTTGTTGTGACATCCAAAGCTAATATTTATTCGGTGGTATAAACATTAAATAATATTTCAGTTTTGTCTAGGGGTATGATCATTTAATAGTCCTTGACTTTTAAACCATAAAAAAATAGTAAAATGAATAAGCAAAGTGGGTCACACATATAAAAAGGAATCACATGTGAAAGTGGAATCGCTTTCAAATTAATAAAAATGGGGTAAAAGTGCCATTTTTGTATCACTATGGATGACAATTAGATTCCCTATCAGGTATACCTAGTCTTTGATAAGGCCCCTTGCTGTGACTCTCTCTCTCTCTCTTTCAGAACTGCATCATCACGTGAGCAGTGCGCCCCACAACTTAACTAACTAAGCTACCCCTCATATGTGGCCTTGCATGTAAAATTAAAAATGGAAGGCTCAAATCCCCACCATTCCCACGAGACCTCTTGTTGGTCTTTAAATGAGACATCAAAGAAAGTATGCCAAAGAAAGGTTTGATGAGCAGGCAAGAAAGTGAGTTGCAAAACGGGCATAATGGGAATCAAATCATGCTATAAAGCAAAAAAAAATCAACTATGTGACATTAATGGAAAGACTACGACCAACTAAACACTGCCAAAATCTACTGCAATGAGAAAGCATCTCACTCCAGCCCAGATCCCACAAAAAAAGGAAAAGAAAAATGGCAAAAGAATGAATGAAGAAGGGAATCAAAGATAAGGCAGAGAAAGCCAGCTTGAGTTTTCTTTGAAATGAATTCCTTTAGCGTAAAGAGCTCTTTATTAATCGACCATTTACAAGGCGGAAAAATCTTCCCAAAAATGGGAAAGAATCACGATTCAAACGAGAAATATTACTTACAAATCTTTAGTTTATAGACATAGAGTCTTAGACCCCTACAAATTAAGTAGCTTAGTCATCATCTCCCTTAGTCTCCGCGCCCGTAATAACCGGTGTTTCGCTGATCTTTGCCATCTGACAAAATTAAAAACTTAGTTTGGAGGAAAAAAAAAGGCATTAATATGGGAAAGATGAGGAGCCATGATCTTATGCCCTCCCTCGACCCGCCTTGATACTAGGAGCTTTGGAAGTGCTTTTAGCTGGGACAACAGTGAGGTGGAGATCAAAATTCATTCTAGGGCGAGTTAGGTGGGGGTGGCAAAATGGAATTTATTTAGTGGGGAAATAATTAATATAGCGCATTATTTATTTGAGTACAAATGAATTTAGCTCTTCTAGAATTCGATCATACCATCCTACTTGATGTTTAATGAATTTCTATATGATAACAACTAGGAAAATTTCATGTTATCATAGTAATAATTTTGAAGTTTTGGAGCTCGAAACGACATTTATGAAACACATTCTACCATCGATTGATTGTTAAAGAAGCATCACTAATTATTGTATTTATATATATATATATATATATATATATATATATATATATATATATATATATATATAAGAGAGAGAGAGAGAGAGAGAGAGAGAGAGAGAGAGAGAGAGAGAGAGAGAGAGGATTCGTTTGGAACCTGGAAAATACTAAGTTCATCTTACGTCGACAGCGAAAATGAGCATGAGCAAGTTCTTAAGCAAGAACAAACTGGAAATCAATGAGGCGATTACATTAGGGAAGGATTAAATGATTTAAAATTAACTTAATAAAAAATGGGTTAGAGCGTATATCGAGAGAAGAGGTAACATGAAATTCATTTTCTTTGAGCAACTGCAGGAAAAATTTGGAGAGAGAAAGAGCCTTGACATTGTTAAGTGGCAAAAAAGCCGTAGTAAATGGTTGAGCTTGAGAGGAAGTTTAAGGGAGAGCAGTTCCTACATTGTTATTTGACAGTGTGTGATGTGAGCTAATTTCAATTCTGATATACTGTCACAAATCAGGTGAAAACTTTTCAATGAATAGCTTATATATATAATTTGTTAATTTGTCTCAGTAAGACATGGCATGGGAAATTGGATTTTAAACGCACAGTACTTGCTATATCAGGTTTGGGAGTTGGTTTATTAAGGGTGAGTTGGTGTGTAAACCATTGGCGATTTTTTGAATTTAAACATCATGAGTGGCTTGAGCTTGATCGGCTTGAAAATGGTACACGAACTTCCCTTCTTTAATAAGAGTCGACTTCAATGTTAAATAATGACTTGGTCTGAGATCGAAGAAAATTGACCCCTCTAGTCGTGGAGTAGATTCTCACTTATAGTGTGAAAATATCGAGATTATGTCAAGAGCGACTCTAATCAACCAAGCTTGGTGAGCGAGTGGCACGACTAGAGAATTTGATAGCAATGTAGTAGGCTTTTGAACATTCGAGGCTAGGCTTACATTGTGAATTTATGAGCGAGAGCTCAGGCCGAAGTAGGGCACTGAGCAGGCAAATCGGGGCTGAGAAGCTTGTCTTGATTTAAAAAAAAAAAAGCAGCTTGAGCTCAGTGGGCTCGTGATTGAGGTGCTGAAAAGTACAATTTTGAACCACACTATATTAGATGGGTTTGCTTGAGTACTTTGCGCATTAATCATGTCATTGCTCTCAATTGAGTGTTAGTCTTCTTAGTAGCACTTATCTTAGTTTAGAAGTATTTTGGTTGTTTCACGGGTTTTTGCGCACTTTAGAAGTTGATATCGGGATGTATGATGAATCAGCAGAGTTTGAACTCAAATTAATAAAGCCATCGGCAGCCAAGGGAATCAATGAAAAACTGAAGCCCAGTGAAAAGAGGTGATGCGATTGAAAACGAGGATGAAATGCAGTGGAGATCAACAAAGCTGGAATTTTCGCTAGAGTTGCGAAAATTTTCGCTAGGGTAGAAAATTTTAGCTATGATTCAAAAAATTTTACTTATTTCTCATGAACCGCAGCCTTAGTGAAATCTCAAATTTAAGCTAGACGAGCCGGTTTATTTAGGCAGCGTTCTTAGCGAAAATTCATGATTCGCTACTCACATAGAGTTTCGCTAGTAGCGAAAATTTAGCTATGCGAGTGCGAGCACTGTGAGAAATTTTCTATTTTAAGCTATGCATGGTGATTTGTTTGCGAAAATGTGATCTAGCCCGAATTTCTTTGCCTGCATCATGTTTTTATTTAATGCTAGCAGACTCAATTTGGTGTATTACTCTCTTGTCCCTTTAACTTAGCCAAATTTGTAGGTTTTTGGTATTTTCATGTATTGGTGGCCTATATAAACCCCTCCCTTTTTATGTCGATGGAAGAATTTTTTGGGAAACGAGAATTTGGGGAGAAGAAATTTTGTAAGTATTCATTTTTTGTAAATAAAGTTGTATTTTTAATTAGGTTTTGCTTTTCTCTCTTCTCTCTCCTCTCTCTTGCTTTCTTGGCTGCCCGAACACCTCTTGAGGATGGCCCATTTCGAGATGCTTGGCTAAGCCTCCTTTCTTTGAAGAGGAAGGAAGCTAGCAGTGGTGGGGCATATGCATGTTGTCCTCTTGTATTAAAAGCCATAGGTACCGTGTTTATGACCCCCATCTTCTCAAATTAGGGTTGAATAGCATTGAATGTTATTGGTTGTGTCTCCATGCTTTAGGATACGGTGCATACTTAATGCTAGATGCCTTTGTGGTTCAACAGATGGTCTTCTACGAGCCTACGAGTGATATTGAATATTAAGGTTCCAAGCGATGAGGCCATAGATGCATGCTACATGTTGACTCAAATAGGAGTTGATTTCAAGGGGTGAGGTTGCTAGTTAAACATAGATCGGTTATGCCTTGGACTATAGGTTGCTTGTAGCGCGAGGATAAGCAGAGGACACTTATTTGTCCTAACTTACCAAGTGGTATTTTCATCTTGAAAGTTAACTTTCACACTTCATTTGATTTTACAATTTCAGTTTTCCAACCTACACCCACTTGTTTTGAAGCAAATCGAAAAAGTCCAAATGAGAAAGCCTTACCTTCTTGCACTTATGCAAATCATTTTTCGAGGATGAAAACCCATCCGTGTTCGACCACTGAACGACATCTGCGGTAGCTTGACTACGAGTAGTAGGAACTTAGGTGTATAAATTTTGTTGATTTAGCTCGACTCTTTGTGGCACGAATCAAGGAATGGGCGCAGATTCTTGGGGATGGTGCGAAAACTACTAATGGTAAGGATTGGAAGTGTACTTGTGATTAACATCACAGAGTGGGTGCTGCTTTACCCCTTTTTGTCACTCGGTTACGAGGAGCTGGTTTCTTCACTTTGCGCACTTAGCTATTTTTTCTTTACAGTTAGTTTTAATTCTTGTAGTTAATCTTAACCTTTTTGCAAACTTTGTTGGTGCTCTTTGCTATCTCTATAAATTTTGTAATAGGTGTTTATACAACTTGATGGGATAGAGACACATCGGTGTTTGCATAGAATGGAGTACACAACGACCCGGTCAGGTGAAGTCGGTGTATACGATACCATGGATCCCATACGAGGAACAACAAAGTCAACCAGGAACCCCCATGAATCCAAATGCCTGCCAGAACTGTGAGGATCATCACCCTCTAGGTTAATTGCCCCACATCTGTATCATTCCTCTACATGAAGATGTAGCAATTGAGGCCTTATTTGTACCTCTGCTCCCCACATATCATGGTATGGAAAATGAAAATCCATACACTCATATAAAGGGATTTTGAGGAAGTTTCACTACCTTTAAGGAAGTATGATGGGCGTGGATTTGCGAAAACTAAAGCATTTCCATTGACTAAAAGAACGAGGCGAAGATAGCAAGCTCAAGCTCCTTTGAGGCTAGAACCATTAGAAATTGAAGAAGAGTGTTGCGGGGCGGAATTCACGAAGAAGTTCTTTAGTACTCATAAGACTAATAATTTGAAGAGACAAATTTACACCTTTGCATTTCGAGGATGAAGGTGAGGAGATTTTACCGGTGTTAGAACGATTTATGGAAACCATCAGTGCATGCCCACATCATGGGTTTGATACATGGATGCTGGTAAACCACTTCTATGGTGGTATGTCTCATGCCATGAGGCAGCTTTTGGAAACCATGTGTGGAGGAGATTTTCTAAGTAAGCATCCGGACGAAGCCATGGATTTTTTAAACTATGTAGCTGAAACCTCCAAGGGTTGGGATGAGCCTAACCCTAGAGAATTGGAAAGGATGAGACTCACAGTTAACCAAAGGGGTGGGATGTATGCCTTTGCCCGAGGAGGAAATAGAAATGAGGTAGGATTTCAACCTAGCTAGAAGGTAGAGGAGCTTGAAGGCAAAGCGATCGAGAGGTGCATGCGTGTGAAAATCCTGCACAGTCGATTCTTACTTGTTCCAATCCACTATTGCACCGGTAGAGACCATGTCTATTAGCCACTGCAGTGGATTTGATGTCGGAATGTGCAAACCTTTGTAGGACAATGCAAACCCTTGACAATCCCGATGCTCCCTGTATGGTAATACCTACAATTCCAATTGGAGGAATCACCCAACCTTACATGGAGACCCCCTGCCTATATGTACCGGTGCCAAACCTCGAGTTTAGTACCCCCTCCACCGATCCACAATGACCATCATCCTCTTCTCGATGGAACAAGCTATATTGAATTTGAGTAAGGTGGTAGGCAGCACATTGAGGAACAAAGGAATCAATGTGCAAGCGCCTGAAAAGTTGTCTGTAGAAAGTACGAATAAGAGAGAATAGATGGGCTTGAAGCGTGTCTCAGCGGAAAATTGACAACCTACGTGTTGATCACGAGATCGACAAGTTGCTAGAGTGCAAGAAAGGAGGTTTCCATCACAGCTTGGAGTTCCCAAATCGAGAATTCATGAGGTGGGGGTCATCCGACAATTCGGAATGGATGAAGTTAAAGTATAATTGCGAAGGAGTGAAAAGAGGTTGATCGGCTATGCGAAACTTGTTAAAGAATCGAGCAAAGGAAGGAGAATAATTGCGGTCCCAGGCATATTCTCTAAAGGATTCAATGAAAAACCGCATATCACCTCCATTTCCACGAGCATAGAGGTAAGAAGAAAGGCATCTGTGGCGAGCATTTTGAAGTGCTTAAGGCGATAAAGGTTAACATACCTTTATTGGACATAATCAAACAAGTTCCTGCTTATGCAAAATTTTTGAAAGATCTTTGCACAATTAAGAAGGGATTAGGCATTGAGAAGAAAGCATTTCTCAACACGAACAAGTCGGTGCCATAATCAAGAAGCAAATACCACATCCAAATCTGAGGATCCGGATCTCCCTTGATTTCGATCAATATTGGTGGGAAGTGCATAGACAAATCATTGCTTGATTTAGGGCAGTGTGAACTGTCTGTGATCGGTATACAAGCGATTAGGTTTGGGTGAACTCTTAGACCAACATCACACTTTCATTGTGATAGATGGTAAAAATCCCCGAGGATAGTTGAGGATGTCTTAGTGAAAATAGACAAATTCTACTACCGGTAGATTTTGTAGTGCTAAACCACAAAGCCAATTACCAAGTGAACCCATTCATGTACAATCATCTTAGGAGAGAACCCATTTGCCCCTTGCCAATGCAATAATAAATTTAAGATGAGTCATACAACTAACCTTTGGTAACATGACCTTGGAGTTAAACATCTTCCATTTGAACATGAAGCAAAATTTGTTAGGCGAAAATCAAATTTGATGAAGTTGTTTCAATTGATCGGTCTGCGAGAGAAAACACGGTGTCGAGGAAATGCAAGAATGTCGGCCCGTAGGATGAGGAGATATTGGTCTTGCCATCAATACCAAGCTATGACCATTTGCTCGATTCTGAAGCCATCGATGAGGACAGTCAACGACTAGGCACCCGGCACCGTGGTCGGCCCGGACTCACTGCGGGGAGTTGAGAGATCATTCTCATGACCCCCCTTGAGTAAACCCGAGAATGGCGGATTCGTGTTTCCATAAACGAATTGGTTCACCATGTTTTACTTTTACTAAGTTAGTAAATTTTAGTTAATTTCGATTATTTTTAGCAAACCTTTTAATTTAGTAATTTTTAATAATATTTAGTGCTTTGTTTATATAGTATAGTATTGTTTGTTAAAAATTTTATTTATAGTTCATATAGTAAATTTTATAATAATAATTTTTATAGTAGTAATATTTAATTTAAAATTTTGGATTTAGAAGGCTGGCATGGCAGGTCGCTAAGTAGCGAAAAATGGAATGAGAGACCCTTGGCGACCCATGAGCTTGAGCTATTTAAGAAGCGGTGGAAGAAGTTTGTCCATTTCGCCATTTCGCTACGCGCAGTGAAGCCTGCGCATTTTGCTTTCGAGCGCATCCGATCTGCCGCATTTGGCATCCAGTCTCTGCCGTAGGCCCTTACTGAGCTTTCCGATCCGTCACCATCGGCCCGCTCTTTGCGGAGTTCATGCTGGCAAGGCTGGCCCATGATTCGGCCCGCCTGCGAGTCTCCGCATTACCCTGGCCCTTGCACGTACCTCGATCTCGGTACTCCGAGCCACGACTACCCGGCTGAGCCACCTGTAGAGCCTTGGTGAGCCTCCTTTGCCCGGTCTGGGGCAGTAGTGCCCTGGTTATTTTGGTGCCTGCCTTAGCTATCGGTCTTTTTCAGGCCCTTATTTTCCAGTTCGGTAGATTTCGGTTGTTGCCGGTGAGCCACGGATTCATCGCTATTTTCCGGGAGAGCCTCGATCGTCTTAGGAGCCTCGGTTTAGTTACACGATTACATCGAAATTGCATTTTACGTGAGTCGAAGCTTAATTAGGAGTTTTATTCATGACTGAGTATAGTTACGTACTCGAAGGTGGGGCACGTTCGTTGCGGTGAGATTGATACACACGAGAGGAGGCGGCTCCGGTCAGGCTCTGATACCATCAGGTCCCAGGTCGTACACACGAGGAGCCTCGGGATTAAGTATCGAGACACGGATGGGACCGCGTCTTTATCACGTACCTCGGAGGAGAGTTGGAGGCGAGGCCCTCCAGCCGGGCGCGCCGGGCTGACCAGTCATCATCCTCGACGCGGTAGTCACGATCCACATCTGTAGCTGCGGAGGCGACTTCATCACACCTCGGTTGTCGCTGCCTCGAGGATTCGGCGGCCGCTGTCGTAGGGAACCCCATTCAGGGAATATCACGGCTCCATCGTAGGCCAGTTCCATCGGGGTCGTACTCACGGCGTCCGTGGCGGGTGATCCAGTCTGGGAGTCGTGAGGTTGATCGAGGAGTGATGCTTATTACCTTTCATGACTCCGACATTACTACCCACGAGTGGTGTTGTAGTTTTACCACTCGATGGCGTGCAGAGGATCATTCGTCGCGTGAGCTTCGATTCGATGATGATGGCCGTAGTCTTTCGAGGCCATTGCGATATTCGGCCCGGCTCTTGGCACTGCGTGTCTGCGTGACGATCACGAGAGGTGCGAGAGAGATTGGGCCTTAGCCTCATCGCGGATGGATTCGAGCAACGGCGGAGGAACACCAGCTCTTGGACCGGTATTTTTCACGGGAGCGGCTCAGCCTCGGATCTTTGTTGCTTTCGACCATCTGTTGGAGACAATGGCTTATTTTATTTCTGACATTATGTAGGAGGAGCCATCTTGGAAACTCTTCTGGATCTCGGGGATTTTGGTTCAGTCCTACGGTGGTGATGGCCTCTGCACTGCGAGTTGAGGAAAGGTCCATCGGAAGGACACGAGATGCGTGAAGAGCGTTCGCACTGCTATCTTCAGACCTCCCCTCTGCCATGTTCTCGAGCATATGGGATTCCCGGACGGGATCGAGATAGAGTTCGATGCCCTGATCATGTCGGTGGGCGGGTGATGATATGCCGTATCTTTCCACTTACAACCACATGACCGGGAAGTCTCTCCAGGGTCGGGAGAATTTGAGGACCACCATGCAGATGATATACACCTTGCCCCAGGCGAGACACGGTTGATTCCCACGGATGTCACCTCCATCCCTCCTCCACGGGGACTACGCCAGTAATTGCGGCAGGAGCCTCTGGCCCATCTGACCCCATTTTACCGTTCGAATCTGGTCGCCCATTTCGAGAGAGATAAATCCCCAGTGTGATGGATGCTATCTGCTCACTGCGCGACTGCGCGAGCGACCCGGGATCGGAGGTTGGCCAGTGCCATTCCATGCGACCACGGTTATGACCCACAGGTCTTCCTCATGTTCACAGTCGCGGAGGCCCATACTGTGCCAGCTGCTGGATAGTGCAGGTACATGTGTTGCTTGATTTCGGGCCTACATACCACCACGGTGAGGTGGTTGGGTTTCTTACATTTTGTATAGTTATCGGCTTTATCAGCCCCGCCTCAGTTTTGATTAGGATTTTTGTATTAGCCATAGTAGCGGTGATACTTTTTGTATGTTAGCTTGATATGCATGTACTAGCCATTTTGGCTATATCAAAAGCTATTCATTTTATATATATACGGCTTTTTGTGCATATCATGTTTCGTGTCCCTACCATGTACAGTGTTTTTCTTTTCAATTGAACAATTGAATTGCTTCAAATTGGACAATTGAATTGCTTTTGTTGAAAAATTGAATCACTGTTTGTCACCTTTATGTTAGAGAAAATTCCATGCTTGAAACAATTTTTGGTCAATTGAAGTTCCATGATGCTCAACTTGAAATTTTGCTTATCTTCAGTCACCTTGCCTCCAGTTATTTCAATAGAATTTGTGAATTGTTTCTTCCTTTTCGCTTTGCATAGTGAGCCTTGGCATGTTGGCAACTGGGATAGTTTTGAGTTACATTTGAAGACTGATGTTGTCTTCCAAGGAAAAGAAAGAAAAAGCAAAAGAAAAGAAAGACAAGAATAAAAAGAAAAATAAAGTCGTGATTTGCCTTGAAACTGGAGGCCACGGTCAGAGGGTATATAGAAAGCCTTTGAAACTCTGATACTTTAAGCCTTAATTGGTTGGGAATTAAATCGATTTTAATAATTACTTCATGGGTGGATAAGTAGGTCTAGCGATTTGTAGGTGCTTGATTTTTGAAGGAGTCATCACGAGAAGTCGGTGAAACCTTTAGAGTTTGTGGTCGGTGATCAGCACGGCGATGCAGCAAACCTTAGTGGTTGGAGTCATCGGTGGACCCGATTACCACGGACTTTGGTGATCGAATTTTAAGCGTGCATCCCTCTGATGTAGTTGAATAAAGAAAAAGAGTGTGTAACTATCCTTATCCCAGGTTGTTCAACGGCAAGGCCATGTCGGTGCTAGGTTGGGAGGACAAATTTTGCAATTTATTGGCGTAATCTGGTTATATAAGAACCATTAGCCTTGGGTGGAAATTCAAGTTGAGAATCGTGGATCAAGAGATTGACCTAGAATTGTTACGGTATGGATTTAGTTCTTTCATGTCGGTTTTTACAACTTTGATGTCAATTTTCATTTAGACAATGTTTATATGTACATGCCTTTTTGAATCATAACCTTTTGAAAATCACCACATGCATCTCCTTTTATTTTGCATTGCTAAGGGACTAGCGTTTTGGTTGGGGGTGTGATTAGTGCCCAGAAAAGTACAATTTTGAACCACCTATTAGATGGGTTTGAGTGCTTTTGCCCATTAATCATGTCATTTATGCAATTAAAGTGTTCAAGTCTTCTTAGAAACTAGCACTTATGCGTTTAGGAAATATTTTGGCAGGTTGTTTTGCAGGTTTTAAACTTTGAAGTTCAATATCGGGATGTATGATGAATCATGAGTTTGAACTCAAGTGTCGGCCATCGACCGACCCGAGAATCAATGAAAAGCTGAAAGCCCGAAGTGAAGAAAAATTGATGCGGTTGAAGACGAGGATGAAATGCGAGTGGGGAGATCATGGCTTTGAATTTTCGCTAGAGTTACGAAAATTTTAGCTAGAGATACTTGAAAATTTCGCAACCTTAGCCCCAAAATTCATGTTTATAAGCGAAATCTCAGAATTTAGCTAGACCAAATCGATTTCGCTGAAACCTTTGTTCTTAGCGAGAATTCATGATTTAGCTACTCACATAAGAGATTTATTAGCTAAGCGAAATTTAGCTAACTAATAGTACTGAGCTTTAGTGAAATTTTCTATTTTATTTATCATGGTGATTCGCTACCTAAGCGAGGTCTTCGATCTAGCGAAATTTCTTTGCCTCGTCATGTTTTTTATTTAATCTTCTTGAGCTCAAATTTTGGTCATATTACTCTCTTGTCATTAATAGCCAAATTTGTAGGTTTTGGTATTTTCATGTATTGAGGTGGCCTATATAAACCCCTCCCTTTTTGTAATCAATGGAGAGAATTTTGGGAAGCAAGAATTTGGGGGAGAAGAAATTTTGTAAGTATTCATTTTTGTAAATAAAGTTTCGTATTTTTAATTAGGTTTTGCTTTTCTCTCTTCTCTCTCCTCTTTCTCTTACTTTCTTGGCTGCCAAACACCCCTCTTGAGGATGACAACTCAAGAGATGCTTGCTAAGCCTCCTTTCTTGAAGGAAGGAAGCTAGCTTGGTGGTGGGGCATATGCATGTTGTCCTCTTGTATTAAAGCCATAGATCTTTGTGTTTATGACGTCTTACCAATTAGGGTTCAGTGCGTTGAATGTTATTGATTTGGCCAATACTCTCCATGCTTTAGGATACGAGTGCATACTTAATGCTAGATGCCTTGTGGTTCTTTAGATAGTCTTCACGAGCCTGCGAGATGATATTGAATGTTAGGAGTTTGCGAAACGATAAGGGCCATAGATGCATGCTACTTGTGTTGACTCAAATAGGAGTTGATTTCAAGGGTGAGGTTTGCTAGTTAAACATAGATCCGGTTATGCCTTGGACTATAGGTTGCTTGTCATAACGCGAGGATAAAACCAGAGGACACTTGTTTTGTCTAACTTGCAAGTTAGTGACCCTAAATCTTCAAAGTTAACTTTCACACTTCATTTTCGTTTTACAATTTCTCGAGTTTCCAACCTGCTTCCTTTGTTTTGAAGCAAATCGAAAAGTCCAAATAAGCCTTACCTTCTTGCACTTATGCAAATCATTTTAGGATGAAAACCCATCCCCGTGTTAGACCTAGACCACTATCTTTACTTTTGATGGCCCGACTACAGCGTGGTACAGAACAGGTGTATATAAATTTTGTTGATTTTAGCTCGACCCTCACGTAGCGCGAATCGGTAGTTTTCCATATGAGCAGGCTCGACAACACCGAGCTCAAGTGATCAGAGCCTATCTGGTTGTATTGTAATCCGTCTCGAGCTCAGTCCACTTATACTTTTGGCATAATCAATCGATAACAAATATCAGGTGAAATATTTTCTATGGGTTTGTTTTACCTTAGTTGATTTGGCAATTGATGCTAAAGTTGTTAAAGCCACCTCTTAAACATTGTTTCCGCTACAGATTACAGCGAGAATTCGGCTGCTGAAGCTTGACTTACAAGCGAAAAATTATGAAATAGGAATTAAAACAAGTAAAAATTACGAGTTAAGAAATAAGATACACAAATCATTGAATAAGAAACATGATTGGTTTGTCAATTATCTAAATAAAGAAATAATATATCAACAAGATGCGCGAGCACAGCTCATTAGTAACAACATAAACTATTTGGCAATATAGTGCTGCAACAACATAACATAATGCAATTGTTTTTTTGGATAATTAAGGAATTTGTGCAAAGAGCGAAGCCCGACAAAAACCAAGAATAATACATGAAGCGAAAGACACGAGAAAAAATGAAAAGCGGATAACACTCTAAAATATAGGAAGAGAGCCGGTAATCTGAAGACCACTGATAAAACAAATAACCGATCGCCCACATCTGAGCCTGAAGCCTCCTGAAGCAAGCAAATAAAATAAAATAAAATAAATCCACATTGATACAAGACCACTGATAAAACAAATATGTTTGAAAGTGTGAATATAGGAGAATTATCGGAAGAAATCGGCGCTAACGTTGAGTTGACACGGATGTGTCGAATTAAGCGCCGGAGGCGTTAAATGCGATGCAGCGATCCCAGTCTTGCTTGATTCCATAAAAAGATTCAAACTGAGAAGGCGGATTTAAACTAGTGAAAAGAAATTGGAATTAGAGGATAATATTTTTCAATTTGCATGAGAATGTGGTACCATTCTGGGATAGAAATGAATCATAGTGAAGCTATTGTTCTTCTTTCCCTGAATAACTTCAATAACTAGGACTCCAATTGTAGACATCCACCTTCTTAGTCAATTTTCCCAGAACAGTGGAGCCATGTAGCCTCTGCACATATAAAAATTTGTACATATGTATGTAATAGAGATGAATCGGACTAAATAAATTCAACATCGGAGGCTGGCAGGAGTGGAAGATAGAGACTAATTAAATCTTTTTAAATAAAATAGATAAATATCATAGATACATACCTTCAGCCATTCTTTGACATAATGACATAAGGCAGAGCTATAGATTCTGGCCAAATATATTCTAATGGTTTTTTTTTTTTTTTGCTTTATGGGCAGACTATAGATTCTAGTAAATATTATATATTAATAATAAATGTTTTTTTAACTAATTTTATGAGTATAGTCAAGGATCAAAATATCGATATCGACGGATATATCGATAGTTGAATTTTATGGATATATCGGGGATATATCGATAAATATTTTTACATGAATATTGAGAGAGTAAAAATTAACAAAATAATTAAAAATTTAAAAACAACATAAATAAATAAAAATTCACTTCTTAGACAACATAGATTACTTTGATGGTATTTAATCAAAATTTTTATTTAGGTTTATCACTTTTAGTTTACTTAAATTTGTTTTTGCTAAATAAATGAGATATTTAATTTTTATTATAACTAAAAATAATTTATTGATATTAAGTAATATAATTAAGTTAAACAAAATAATCTTAAAAATAATATTATTAAGTTAAACAAAAAATTATCTTAAACATCACATAAAATAAATAGTTTTAGTGTTGTAGGCTTTTAATAATATCTTTTACATTTATAATATTTTCATATTTTAAATTATCCAAAGTAATAAATCAGTTTTTATAATATATGTGATGATGCCTTTTAATGGAATTTGAGGGTACGACGTGTGTGGGGAGTCGCTAAGTTTGGACAGGATTGTTTTGAGAAATTTGGGATCTTTGGCGTGCGGATCGTTTGGATTGAAGAATTTGGATCGTATGGGGTCTCTATTGATGCGAGGCTCAGAGCATTAGCCACTCCTCTGCAGAACAAGAAAAAGGGGTCGCGAGGAATTTGTGTGAGTGGGCGCTCCGTCTCGTCGATTTCTTTACGAGAAAAAAGTGAGATTGCTTGAAGGCGAATGTGTTGGCGTACTTTTCATAGGTAAGTGGACTCGTATTTATAGTAGATGTTCATTTGATGTTGATTAAGTTCGTATCCCATTGGATGAGATATTTCTTGGCTTTAAAGTGTCTCCCGGTCGATGCAGGATTTAGAAGAATTTGTTTATTTGAGATAATCATGCTTTCTTATTGGGGAGAGATCCAACTGGCGATAATCTGTTATTATTTTCCCTTCCTTATTGATAAGGTTTGGTTGGATCGGCAGGATAATATATTGTTAGAGGTTATTCTATTTTTAAACATGGGCGATATAATGCGAGTCGTTAGATGTAGACCTTTTATTCGCTCGAGGATCGTCCTTTTTTACGGACACGGCCTCGGGCCTTCGTTTTGGGCGGTGCGGGGGTGCGGGTGTTGTGTTGGGTGCATCACTTCTTTGGGCTTGGTTAGTGGGTCTGCGGGCTGTTTTTCGCTCTATCGGTTGCCCCCGGCCCTTGTGTGCGTTGGCGTGGGCGGGTTTGTAATTCTTCTCCATCGATTTGCGGTTTCACGTGTGCGTTCGGGACTAGGTTAGTTAAGGCCTTGTCGCCGTCATATGTCTTGTGATAATGATGACTCTCTTGGGGTTTTGGCGGCTCATTCTCCTGCCCCTTTTAGTTTCTTTCTTCAACATCCTCCGTCTTGTGCTTTTCTGGTTCTCCAATCTTCTTTCGCGGTCTTGCGCTTCATCTGCTCAGAGTTCCCTGTTTGACCTCTTGTGCGTAGAGTCTTTTTCTGGCCTTTTTCCAGAGATTGCTTCTTTTGTCTTTTTCCTTGGGGTTCTTTGCATCTCTCTCTAGCCACTTTTTGATTGAGTCTTGTGAGCCTTAAGGTTAAATTATTTGAATTTTTCCCCCTCTTTCTTCTTTATTTGTTTTTGCTATGGGATAAGGTCGTTCTTCTTCTTTGCGTATCATTGATGGCTCTTTATTGTTCTGATCCTGCAATTTAGGGGTGCCTCACGGCCATCCAGGTTGCGGTTGATGGCCGGGCAGCTCACAATTACTTCCCCGCTGCTTTGGGATAGTAAGGGGATAATAAAACTAATCAAATATCTAGGGTGGATTATCTCGATCTGTGTCAGGAATGTTGTAAATGTAGGTCCCCCAGCGAGGTGACCCTTACAGTATGGGATTACCTTTATTGAACGTTACCGGCCTCCCACAGGCGTCGGATATGGTCACGGCGTTTTGACCCTTTATGGTTTAAAACTGCCCCGAATGGTGTGTTTCTTTGAGGTCGCCTTTGAGAATGGTCTTCGTTTTCCACGCATCCTTTTTATAAAAGGGTGTCTTGCGACACTTCAGCGTGCATCGCTGACTCGCGCCCAGCGGATGGGGTATTTTGGTGGGCTTTATTGGCGCTTTAGGGACGGGGTTCGGCGTCCCTAGTGTGGCTGCGTTCCTCTATCTTTTGATCCGAAGGAGACCGCAGGGGGCCTTTATTTCTCAGACGTTCGGAGCTCTACAGTGATCTCGATCTCATGCCCATAGGCCATGGAAGACCTTTACTTCTTGTCGGTGGTTTTTAACTTGGGAATACAATCCTTCGACGAGGCGACACTGCAGGTATTAAGCGGCTTGGACGCCCACCCCGATAATCTTCGTGAGTATTTACCTTTGTTTCGGCGTGACTTGTCACAAAGGTGATTGAATGTTTCGATTTTATATTGTCGCCGTATTTCAGTGCTCGTCTTGACCTTAGTGCGAGAAGATAATGTCATAGCTCTGGCGTTGGCGAAGTGTCACCTTTCGTCCTTGCGGGTGTCGTCGGACATTCTGGCCCCATCTATTTTGAGATGCCGCACGTTCTGCCGCGAGGCCTTCACCTCCTTCCACCACAGGAGTCTCCTCCATTAGACTTCTTCTTTGCCACTCCTACCGGGGAGAGATTTTTGGTTCATTTAGAGCGATGTCTACGAAGCCCAGGAGTGTGAAAGGAAAAAAATCGAGCTCTGTTTGAAGGACCGGCCGGATTCGACGAGGTTTAGAAGTTGGGGCGTCTCAGGCTTCTCTGCCCAGGAGCTAGAGCGGGCGCCGTCGCCTTCTGGCAGGCTCCCGTGGTTTGGGCCCCCCTCCTCCCTCTGGCTTTGTCGTAGAGGTAAAGTCTCTTGGAGTGCGGTAGTCGACCGTAGTTGGCGGCTATGCCTATAGCCGTGCAGATCCGCCTTAGAGAATGCGAGTTACCTCCTCGAAGGCGGCGGAGTGAAAGAAAGCCAGAAACCAAAGTTGGCGAAAACATGGACTCTTTGCTCTCTAATGCAGGAGCTGCGGCGGTGCGAAATCTCGTCCATCCTGGTCGACCTTGGGAGGTCGAAGCGTTACTTTGTTGGCGAGGCTCGGCTTTATCTCTCTTCGAGGGGTTGCATCGGTAAGTTTCCACCGTGGTCCTCCCCCTGCGATTCGGAATTGAGCATTAACTTCATGTTTGATATGCGAATTAGCCACTCATTTGGAGTGCAGCTGAAAGGCCAAACTAAATGTGAAAGAGCATTGGTGGTTTATAAGGCGAGGGCGGCGCTCTCACGTGGCCAGCCGAGGCTGCGACGACGCGAGGACATGAATGAAGAATTGGATGACTTAAATCTGATCAAACATACCCACGTCAACTCGCTCGGGCGTAAGAAGATGAGGTCAGAGTAGCTGTCGGCGGTAGGAAGCGAAGCGGGAGGTTCGGGGATGCGCTCCAGACCCATATGAAATGGTTTGATTGGGGCAGGAGAGTGGGTCTGCCCGGTGTAGGCTTGAATGGTTGGGGGCTCATCACATCGAGGTGGTACCAAGATCTTCAAGTGGAGCTACGCGCGGCCAATGGTGTCGAGCGATAAAAACACAACTCGAAGGCGGGTCGTGAAGAGGGATTCAGAGGTCGAGATGCTCTTAGAAGGCCCGCTGGTGTGAGTCCTCGGCCGCCGAGCTTGGCGGGCAATTTGAATGAGGAGTGTCGCGGATTCGCAGGGGCGGATCTTCATCGGCAAGGGTTAGTTTGGTTGCTCAGAGAGATGAGGTTATTAGACAATTGAGTGACCAAGTCGGTGCTCAGTGGGCCTCTGGGTGGCTCGCTTTTCAACAAAAAGTTGTTCACGAGTACTCAGATCTGGACTTTAACTTTGACCTCCCAAGCGATGAAGAGGCAGAGGAATCTCTTTCTACGAACTATTCTCAAGATCCTGGCAGGCATCTGAGGCCCATTCCCCATCTTCGTACATTAGCTCCTCTGCGATGCGAGACACATGCTCATCTCTGTTTTGCTTGATGTCGACTTATATATATATATATATATATATACTCTTCTGCATATTTTTTTTTCACCCTTACTGTTTTCTTTTGTGTCGGGCCGGGGGCTGAGACTATGTATCCTCTTCTTTTAATAAATACTCATTTTTAAAGATTTGCGTTCTCTTTGGGATATTTTACTGTGAACTATAGCTTGGCTGTGGGTCTACTTGATCAAGCTTGTCAGCGGAGTCACATTGAGGCCTTGTTTGCTATTACGCAGGGTGCCCGGTTCTAGGTTGTCTGGTCGGTGCGGGTGGAGCTACGTCAAATTGAGCTCTAGCCTTACGTCTGTTGTCGGCATGAGTTATTTGGTTCCTTAGGCACGTTCTGTTTGTGGGCGAAATTCGTCCCGATAAAGTTCTTGACTTCCATCGATAACGTGTGGTCAGGCGATTTCTAGGTTGTCACGACACCTTTTGGGCGAGGTCGTCAATCTTGAGTAGGTGGGTAGAGCTCATCAATGTGAATGGTACGGTAGGGCTCGTCCATGTGAAGAGCTGGAGAAGAGCTTCGTCAAAGTGAGCAGGTTGAGTAGAGAGCTAGATCGAGTGAGCGTGGGAAGGCTCGTCGGAGTGAATGGTTAGTGGGGCTCGTCCAAGTGAGCCGATGGGAAGGCTCGTCAGTAATGAATCATTTGGCGGGGGCTTGTCCATGTGGGCGGGAGGGAAGGCTCGTCGGAGTGAACGGAGTTGAGGTGGGGAGCTCGTCAAAGTGGGCGATGGGAAGAGCTCGTCAATGTGAATTCTTTGGCGGGAGCTCGTCCATGTGAGGCGAGAGGAAGGCTCGTCAAAGTGAACCGGTTGAGTGGGCTCGTCGAGTGAGCGATGGGAAGAGCTCGTCAATGTGAATTCTTTGGCGGGAGCTCGTCCATGTGAGCGAGAGGAGAAGAGCTCGTCGGAATTGAGCAGGTTAGTGGGGCTGCGTCAATATGAATTCTTTGTGAGGCTCGTCCATGTGAGCTGGGGAAGAGCTCGTCTGAGTGAACGATTGAGTAGAGCTCGTCCAAGTGAGCCCGATGGGAAGAGCTCGTCGATGGTCCATTTGGCGGGGCTCGCTCGTGTGAAGCGAGAGGAAGAGCTCGTCAGTGAGCTTGATTGAGTAGAGCTGCGTCAAGTGGGCGATGGGAAGAGCTCGTCGTGTGAGTGTGGCGGGGCTCGTCCATGTGGGCGGGAGGGAAGAGCTCGTCGGTGGCGATTGGTAGAGCTCGTCGAGTGGCGATGGGAAGAGCTCGTCGATGTCAATCGGCGGCGAGGAGCTCGTTCTTGTGTGAGCCCGGGAGGGAAGAGCTGTGAGTGGATTAGCTGAGTAGAGCTAGTTCAAGAGTGGAGGAAGAACTCGTCAGTGTGGATTGTTGGCGGGAGCTGCGTCCGTGGTGGGAGGAAGGCTGGCCGGAGTGAATAGTTAGTGGGAGGCTGTCAGGGTGATGCGAGGAGGAAGTGCTCGTCGATGTGAATGGTTAAGTGAGGCTCGTCCAGGAGTGATATGAGAGGGAAGAGCTCGTCCAGTGTAAATTCTTTGAGTAGAGTCGCTGAGTGACTGAGAGGAAGAGCTTGTCGATGGTGGCATTCGGTAAGTGGCGATGTAATAGAATGGCAATGTAGCTGGCTGGTCGACTCTGGCGGCGTGGCTGTGAGGACGGGTGAGGCTCGTTAATGGTGGCGTTCAGTAGTGCGATGTGTAGAGTGGCAATGGCTGGTTGATGCGACTCCTAAAGTAATTGTGGCTGATGTGCGGGTAGGTGGGCTTCGTCGATGGTGGCGTTCCGGTCGGTGGCGATGCAAATTGTGATGTAACGTGGTGCGACCGGCGGTGGCGGCGCGTCGCGGTAGATTGAACGTCGATGGTGGGCGTTCGGTAGGAGGTGGCGGAGTGTGGCGGTGTGATGTAACTGTGGTCGACTCTGAGGGCGGCGTGGCTGTCATGCGGAGAGCGGTGAGGCTGTCAAATGGTGGCGTTCGGCCTAGTGGCGTGGCCAGAAGTGGCGATAACCAACTGGTAGTGCGACTCCTGGCGTGGCTTTGTGCGGAGCGGAGTGAGCTCACGTCGATGGTGGCGTTCGGTCAGTGGCGATGTGGCCAGAGGTGGCAATGCCAACTGGTACGGTCGACTCTGAGGCGTGGCTGTCTTGGACGGTGTGAGCTGCTCGTCGATAATTGGCGTTCGACTGGCGAGTGGCGGTATGGCCGGTGGCGATGTAACTGGCGGTCGACTCCCCAAGAGCGTGGCGTGCGAGTAGGTGAGCTCGTCGATGGTGGCGTTCGGTAGGGTGGCGATGTGTAAGTGGCGATGTTACTGGTGGTCGACTCTGACGGCGTGGCTGTCGCGGAGTAGGTGAAGTGCGTCCGATGGTGGCGTTCGGTAGAAGTGGCGATGTGGCCAAGTGTGATGTAGCTGGTGGTCGGCTCTGAGGGCGGCGTGGCGGTGCGGAATTAGGTGAGCTTCGTCGGCGGTGATTCGGTAGAGTGGTGTATGGAGTGTCGACTCGTTAGGCGTGGCTTTGTCTTTGAGTGGATCACCTGTCATCTTGAGCTGCTTGGCTCTGGCGAGGTGGTTGGTGGTCGAGAAGGAAGCTTGATATCTTTGGCGCCGTGTTGCGGGTTAATTTTCAATTCTTGGAAAGGCGGCGTCTTTGCTTGGTTATGGAGGAATTTGGAACGATTGCACGAATTTTCGAGTGCTTTGATCTTCTTATAAATAGCGGTTTCATTGCTGTGAGGCTTGTTCTTTGTATATTTTGCTTTCTCTGATGCACAACTGAAATCTGTGTGAGATGAAGAGTCGAAGTTTGATCGTATTCCTTGGGAGATCATACGAAGATTTATGGTGGTATTGATTCTTCTATGTGGGAGTTGTGTTTTTACCCTAGTCTCCCCCTTTGTAAGTCATGTTATTCCACTAGCTTAGCTAGAGAATGCGTCAGGAGAGTGCGGTGCATCTCTTGCCTTTGCTCTCTGTTTATTCATTCTTTTTCCTTCTCTTTTCTCCCTCTGCTCTCTCTTTCTCCCTCTCCTCTTCCTCTTTCTCCCTCTACTCCTCTCTTTCTTTTCTTTTTTGCATGAGCCCCTTCCATCCCTTTCTTCTTCTCCTCTTTTCCACTTTCTTCACTTTAAAGTCTTTCCATCTTTTCTTCTTCTCCTAACTTTTCATTACGTCTTCTCCTTTGTCTCCGCACTTCTTTTCCTCCTTTCTTTTTTTTTTTTTAGGTTTTCGAGGGAACTGCTTGTACTAAGCACTTTTCAGATGTAATCGAGAACTTCAGATATCAGTGCGATTATGTGAGGAATGTGGCTTTATTAGTAAAGAATAACTTTTCCTTTTAGCATACATGAATCTTCTTATTGTGCCTTTTGTTTCTTATATATGATTTGTTTGAGATGTCACAACGAATGATGTGGCATTCATTTATTATAGTCCCGATAAGACATTGTTAACATTACAAGCGATGCTTCTTGGTAAAAGCGGCTTAAGGTGTTCCGCATTCATGTGTGCCTGAAGATTTTTCCCTCTTACTTGTTTTGAGTTCATAATTTCTGATGCGGCGACTCAGGTGTGTGTGGACCTTCAGTTGGGGCCTAGTTTTCCATGCCTTTGGATTCTTCTCATTTGGTAGGAGCTTCTTTAAGACTAATTCGCGACAAACAGCTCCTGGTTGAGCTTTTCTATAGTACCTCATTTGTTTTCCTTTGATACTCCTCCCGTCAGCCTTTGGAACCTCCTCACGTTTTTCATGCAAAGTTCTACATTTGGGCGAAGGCCTCGTCATTATGCTCCTCGTGCTAACAGTGGGAGACTTTATTCCGACCTCCACGAGACTACGCCTCAGTGCAAAGGTTGCAAGTGAGATAAGGAGTTTCCCAGAGTTCTTTGACCGTGTTGTCTGGCATTAAGCCCTGGAGTACCTTAGGGAGGTATTACCCAATTTCCTTAAGGTCTTCAACTTGGTCTTAAGGCGACACAAAAGTTGATAGTGACTTGACTTGCCCATTTGATTCTGGATCATCTTTGGGGACGAGTAATAATTGTAGTCGAACTCGGCACAAAATCTACGAATTAGCGTTGTCGAAGCTTTCAGTTGTGGATACGGGGCTCTTGGGATGCGAGCACATGTGAGTATTTCGCCACACGAAATTGGGTATCTTTTGCTCGTGGTGTTTGCCAGCTAAACCTGCCCACTTTGTGAAGTAATCCACTACAATAATTATGGTGCAACATCCTTTCCCAATGAGCGGGGTCCCAACTGTCCAAACCCCATTGTTGGAAAGGCGGGCGTGATTGATGTTGAGGCTCACAGTGGGAGGCGTGAGATCGGCGTGCTCTGCGAGATCTGCACCTTTCTTGACTAGGTCAGTTGCATCCTTGAGTATGGTAGGCAGTAGTATCCGCATGCAAGACTTTTCTGCCCATGCCGGGCCCCGATATGATTCCTGCATACACCCTCGTGTGCCTCTCTCAGCACGTACTTGGTGTCCTCTCCCGCGATGCATTTAAGAAAGGGTGTGAAAAATCCTTGCTTGTAGAGGCTTCCTTTATGATTAGTGAACACAGTGACCTGGCCCACTTGTATTTTGTTCTTCTGGGTTGTCTGATGATATTGTCTATTATATAATTCCAAATCAGTTAATCATCTAAGCGTGCGGACTCTCTGCAGAGGCCCATTTGTCATGCTGGGATCGATGAAATTCGGCCCAGTATTGATAGTTGACTGTAGAGAGTCTTCTGTGGTACGTGGCTAACCTGTGGCGTCACTCAGGAATTCTGCATTCACGGGGACATGTTTGATGCGAACAACACAAATTTATTTAATAGATCGGACCTTTTGGAGGTATAGAATCATCGTTCACTTTTGGCCGAGTAGGCATCTTCTATTTGTCGACCGCGTTTGGGAGTCCTTTGTGCCTCTCTATTTGGTGACTACAATGAATGGGCGAGGTTGAATCTGCTATCCATGACCTCGTACTCGGCCGTTGTTGGAAACATGGAACCAGAATCTAAGTGCATTATTCAATGTCATCGCGGGTGAGGATTAGAATTAGACACCTCGCTTGGCAATGCGATTGAGGCTCCATCTACGAGCTTCCAAATTGGGAGGTCGTCCTTTTCATGATGGTTGGCCAGTTTTGTCGGAATTGAATTCCATGTGAAATCGGCTAGGACCTGTCACTTTGTGCGGTTTTATTGTACGATGGAACTGGCCAGGCTCTATAGCCCACTTCATGACCTTAGAGCCAAAGTTTGTGCGATACTTGTTTGTGGGATATTAATAAGATCTTCTAGTATGAGCCTAGAAATAAGGGCCAGTTCCCATTTTACGTGGTTACCGACGCTAGTATTAATTCTCCATCCTCAATTTCTCTCGCTCCTCTTAGAGCTTGGGATATCGCGGGTCTTGAACTCGGCTCTTTTTATACGATGAGGACATGCTTGGTTGAAAAATCGATCGGCTAAGTATAGGTAAGGAGATCCTTGACGGGGACTTACTAGGATGGACAGAACTTCGGGTATGTTTTAATGTTGTGGCAGCTTCTTCGCGCCATCCCTTTGAAGGCTTTCTGCGGGATTTTGAAGAAGGGTGCGCATCACTCGCCCGGAATCTGAGGCAGAAGCAAGGCTGCGATCCTTACTGCTCGATCGAACCTCCTTTATTCAGATGGCGATGGCATGTCGAACCTTTGCCTTTATTTTATGCGCGGATTTGCTCAATCCCACAGCCAGTTGACGCTATGAAACCCATAAATTTCCGGCTGGAAACCGCAGAAAACACATTTAGGTAGATTCGATTTCATGTTGTAATTCCTCAGGATCTGGAATGCCTCGGAGATGAGGACAATCTGAACCGTCAACTTGAGGAGACCGTGATCGAATTGCGCTCGGAAGAAGCAGCTCTAATGTCGGCTTTGATGGATGACCTTGACCGGGTTGCTTATATGGAAGCCAAGAACAGCATTGTATATGTGAGGACGCCACAATCGGTGATGGAATCAGGATTGATAAGTCTTGATGAACGCCACGGAATAGCAGATAAGTTCAAGGTTCTTTAAAGAACCAAGAGAAATTGAAACTCTTAATTTTCATACTTAAAACTTGAAGAATCTGAGGATAAGCCTTTAAAATATGTTCAAAACAATGTGAAGAATAGAAACTAAATATTGATATAAGGAAAGTAAATATTTGGCCCAGCAAAAAAAGTAGATAACTTTGGGACAAGACTTGGTGATAACAAATCGCGGCAAATCGAGAACAAATCCCCGGCTCTCAAAATAGCGACAAATCGAGGAACAAATCATCTCTCAAAAAATAGCAACAAATGAGACAAATCATCTCTCAAAAATAGCGGCAAATCGAGGGAACAAATCAACTCTTAGAAAATAGCAGCAAATCAACTTTTAAATCTGAGCAATCTTTCTAAAGAAATAAACTCTATTTTCCTAGCAAAACACTTTCTAGAATTAAATAAAGTAGCTTCTATCTAACTTTGACTTGGAGAATAAATCTTTCTAAAATAAACAACTCCAAATCAAAATAGTAATAAAACTCAAAACACTTGGAAACATAAATATATGGCGATCTGAGGTTCCACGGCCTCAGAATACGAATTTTCCATAGTAAGATTGAATTCCTAATGAATCCTAGAAACTCTTGCATCACGAATCCTTTGTGCTTTGATTCTCACTCCATTCCCCTTCCTCGAAAGGGTCGTCCTCGAATCTTCCATAATGTTGTGGATGGCAATGATAAAGCCTACAAATCCTCCACGGTCCATCCTTTATAGGAACTAAAATCTTTGGGGCAGCGCATGGATAAGCTCTCACGATATATCATACCATCAATTCACCAACTTGCTTTTGGAGTTCCTTTGTCTCCTCGGGATTACCCCTATAAGCGGGTCGATTCAGAATGGTAGCACCAGGCACAAAATCAATTTGATGTTCGATCCCTCGGATAGGAGGTAAACCTTTCGGAATTTCCTCCGGAAAGACATCTTCCCAAACTTCTGTTGGACATGGCAACTAGTGTGAAAATTATATAAAGTTTGCATCGTCCTTTTCCTTAAGCGCACACTTAAAGCCTCCTTGCAACTTGACAATTCTTCTTGGCGGCGCTATTCCTCATAATCGGCATCCTCCAAGGATGGCCTAGAATCACAATTTGATTCATGGTCTTTATTTCCTTGTCTGGTCACCTCTTGTTCTTGTTCTATTTTGGAGAAGGCGAGCGTTGGGTGGCTTATCTTCCATCCTCATTGATTCGACTTCCAAGTGGATGAAATTGGGATAGGTTCGAAACGTGTGTTGGTATTGTCCACTCCTATTGACTTGATTCTCTGATCTTGACTATTAGCCATATCTGCACCATATCATAACTCTCGTAATGTTTGCAATTCCATCACATTTTGAATACACTTTGTTTAAACTGCGAAAACGCGCATAGCCTCTGATCTTTGCCCAATATTTGCTCTGAGTGTCTGACCTTATCTCTTATATGCCCTTTACACTCGATTGCTTTTCAGGTTTGCAACATTTGTACAACTCACAGTAGTAGTGGATTGAAACAAATCTCTTCGCATCACCACTCTTCATCTCCTTTCCATGTTTCCCGCTGCTGGCTCCCTATTAAAGTCTCATATTAAAAACTGGTGGTCCCACCCACCTTTGTTGCATAGTCAGGAACCACCTTAGCGACAAGTTTCACCTTCTTATTTTCGGAATAGTGTGACAATCAAAAACCAACTCTACCTTTCCTCTCCCTCAAGTATGCCTGGGGTCATTCTTTCCTTGGAAAGATGGAATCTTTCATCTTAATGTTTCCCAAATTATTATCTTCTCGTTTCCTATCTTCTCTATGTCTCCCCGTACCTCCTGACTACTAACTTACCCAGAATCATAACCATTCTCGTCTTCAAAGTCTCTCAGTCATACTCTTCTTCGTCTACCACTTTCCTTCTTAGCGATTTTACACAACACCTCTTTTCTCTTACCTTCATACAGTGGAGGGTTCGTGGGTGCTTTCGGCTTTTATACCCTCTCATGGAACCCGTTTGTTCAATTCAGCCCCTAAACATTCTGCATTACTTCGCTAGATTAAATTTGCATAATGAATTTCATGTCAATGCCTCCTTCACACCTTGAATCTTATTATGCGACATAGTCTTTTACCAAAACAAGGTTAGAAAAAAAAGTAGGACCTCACAAATCCCACTTTCGCTCGGGTTTTCACTGGAAAACCGATTATCAGTTCTTTGTGTTTCCACATCTCTTTGGCTTTTATCACTCTAATAATCGACCACTCTCTTGCCTTTTTCCACTGAAATTTCTCTTATAGTTCTTTTAGAACCCATCAAACAAATCAGTTTTCCATGAATTCAATAAAAAAACTATCGAAGGACGAGGTTGGTGGCATTAACGAGATCGGCACTTATTTATTTTACTCTTATGGCGAGATTAGTTTAAAAACTAAAATGATGTCAACTTAATTTTTTACCTTTTTTTAATAGGATCCTTTCTTTACTCCTTTTCTCTTTCTTTGTTTTTTTGTGGCTTTGAGATGGACGATTGGGTAAAAAAAGAAAGCAATCAAAAAAATTATAACAAAATCAAGAATGAAGAAAAATGGTTGGATGGAGTAGATAATAGATTACTAGTTAAATTGGGTTGAGCGGAATTTAGAAAGGTATGGATGAAAGTGGTGACTAAAATGGTTTGGACAGAAGAATAAATAATATTGTAAAAGATATACAAACCCAGAAAATAGAACCTGTTGCTCAATTCAAAATGAAATCCCGAACCCAAGTCAGCTGTGAGGAGACCGTGTCGGAATTAGCTGAAGGGCAGCTCTAATGTGCTTGGATGGATGACCTTGACCAGTTATTATATGAAGAACCTTTAATTGTATGTGGCGCCAGGCTGGTGTTGAGTCGATTGAAGTAAGTGTGATGACCCTCCCACGGAATAAAGTGGGTTCAAGGAGTTCTTTAAAGAACCAAAGAGAAATTGAAACTCTCATTTTATAAATGCTTAAAACTTGAAGAATCTGGGATAACCAGCTACAATATTAAGCAATGTGAAAGAATAGAGCCCAAATATTCGGCCATAAGTGAAAATATTTGTGGCAAAAACTAGATAACTTTGGGACAGGGCTTGGTGATAACAGTGTGACAAATCGAGAACAAGTCGTGCCAAAATAGCGACCGTCGGGAGACAAATGTCTCGAAATGCGGCAAAGTAGAGGTAAATCATCTCCAAAATAGCGATAAGAACGATGATAAATAGCGGCAAATCAACACAAATACGAAGCAAATCTTTTAAAAAGAGGCAAACTCTGCCTAGCAAAACACTACTTTCTAAATTAAATAAAGTAACTGCGACTTGGAGAATAAATCTTTCTAAGTACCGACAACCAGTCAGAATAACGTGTGGCTATTCATGCTGAAGCATCACAATATATTAAGTCTCAGTTCTGACCTCCCACGATCTAGATTTCCGCAATTAAGATTGAATTCCTAATGAATCTTCTCAAACTCTTATCGGATCTTTGTGCTTTGATTCTCATCATGGTGATGTGGAGTTATTGTAATTGGACTTCATTAGCATGTCGTCTACGTATACCTCCATAGTTGCGCTGTCTTTATGGAACAGTGGTTCACTAACCTCACGGTGAGCCTCTGCGTTCTTGATGCAGACCAGCATCAAGTGCTGTGAACTACTGTTTGTGAAAGGGTCCTGCAGTCATGATTATGCGTTGATTGTAGCGTTCATCCATAAAGCGAGAAGTTCGTGGCTGCGGTGTCAGTGAGGTCGATCGCTAACCCAAGAGGCGTCTTTATGTCGGTGAAGTGTGCGAGTGTACCACGTTTGCTTTTTAGCCCGAGTACAACATTGCTTGACCACTGGGATATTCTACCTCGATTGCTCTGCTTGGAGAACTTGCGAATCTCCTCGTTAATTCAGATTTTACCTCTCTGCGCTGGCGCTCTTGCACTTTGTGGCCAAGTTTGAAGGATGGTGCGAGTTCAATCTATGAGTGTTCGTAGGTGATTCTCCATGCACTTTGCCTCCATGCAGCGTCTCTATTACGTCTTAAAAATGGTGAGAGTTGCGCGGGATCTTGGCTATTTTAGAGCCCGATGTAAGGCGAGATGTTGGTCGTCATCCGGCGATGTTGATTCTAGTTCCTCCCCTAGGGCTCGGTGACCGAGCGCCGTCGCGCATGTCAAGCTCTCGTCCATATTCACGTTGTCGGCGCCCTTTGTTCCTTCACGGTGGTGTAGCATTCCACGGCCCACCCGGCTGATCTCCTCGGACCATTCTACACCGTAATACGGTTTGAGGAATTTGATTATCATGTGTCTGTTGAGGATGGCTTTTATTGCGTGAAGATTCTGCCCTAGCAACATCTTAGAAGCGCGGGCATACGATAAGGAACTAACATTGTCGTCGCTGGCAAGGGCTCGCCAGGTGAGCACCGGTTGAATGGAGCCCAGCGGTAATACCTTTTCTCAGAAAACCGCGAGATGCGTGTTGGCGGGTTCTAGCTTTTCTCTCCCACGCGCCCATTTTGTCGAGCTAACGAAAATGATGTCGGCGGAACTCCGTTGTCAATTAGGCTGATGAAGCGTAGTGTTGGCCACAATCGTGAGTCACCAGCAGGTTGTCAGTGAGGATCTTTGGCATCCCTCGGGTGTCGAGAGAAGAGCGTGATGGTGGTGTCGGTCGCCGGCGGTTTAGATCTGCTTGTATTTCTCCTATTGCAATCGTCGTGCTCATGAGTGGGCCTTCCAAGAAGAACTAGATTCTCCTCCTCTGCGAATCCTCCAGGAATCATTGGAGTTCTCGAGGAGTTCTTGATCTTTGGTGTTATTTGAAGCATTCTGTTGTTGGTAAAGGCTTGATTAAAGATTGGCTGTTTGAACTCAATCTGACAGTTTCCATGGAGATATGAAAGCATTGATTATAAGCGTTGTGTTAAATATTCTATTTCTCTTCAATTGTATCTACAAATTGTAAATGCGATGCCGTAATCTATGAGACTATGATATTTGGGTGTTATCTCTTAATGGCATGGGATCTGATTTCTTCAAAATGGCATCTCGGGGGGAATACTTTCTAGTTTGTTACTTCATGCGGGACGTGATACTGGGGACGGTAAGGGAGTGAAGCGGCGAGGGGCGATAACGTCGTCGTCTTCCGGTGCGGTGGGCAGGACGGTCTACGAGATTCCCTGCATTTTAGGGGATCGTTCTCGCTCTTTACTTGGGGATTTGTCCTGGTCATCTTGTCTTTTAGGACTTCGTCCTCGCCGTTTTATGCGCGTACACTTCCCTCTCTTTTCACGGGTGGAAGAGCTACTCCTTTTGGACATGAGGGCTTGCCGCCGTTCTCTCTTTCTTCGCTTTAGCGAGTGCCCGATGCTCGCAGGGTTGCCAGATGGAAAACATGGATCCTTTGGCCCCTCCTAACCACGCAATGAATCTTGTGATGGCGAATTTTCATGAGTGCGATCTATCTTGAGGGACTCGGTTGAATCTTTACGTATGACTTTAAGCTCTGCGAGCCACAGCGGCCCGGTCGATAGATGGTAACTTCGGCTTCACATGCGTCACGGCTCACGATGAAGCAGGAGCGAATGCAATTGATAGTTCTCTGAATGAAGAGAGAGATTGATGAAGGGATCTGTTGAACCGAGGCCAAGAAATTTGGGCCTTTCGGTGTAGTGGCGAAGCCACACTGCCGTCACAGTCTTGATACCCATTGCAGCTCCATTTGATTCTTGTAAGTATTGAGATGGTCGGCCAGGGTCCTGGCTCCATAAAAGTTTCCACTTGTGGCATTACGAATTTTCTTTGGAAGTGGATGGCGTAATGCCTACCTCGTGAAGGTGATTCGGAGTTTGTTGCAAGGTATCCATAGTGTCAGGGCAAGTCCTTTAACACCTCCTTCCTGCATTAGAGCTCTGATGAACTCCTAAACCCTCTGCTCCCATGAGGCGCTCTTTGACCAGGGTGGGAATGATGTGGTTCTTTCAGGCATGTCCTCCCGATCATTGCTTCGTTCTCTTCTTCCGCGGGGGCTGATCGTGGTCCGCCCTAACGGCTTGGGTGGACTGCATACGCCGGCACCTCGGGAATCTGTGAGCGTGTAGTCCTTCGTGGGAGGAATGTTGCCGTCCACGGACTGTCGTGTCTCCACAGCGGATCTTTGCATGTGTCCCAGTGAGTTGTTCTGGCTCTCTTCTACCGGTGATTGTGAGGCGAAGGGCTTCCACCTCGTTATTGGCTGCATCACTTCCACTTTGCCCGGGGTCGGGCGTCCTCGTCGCTGGTGGATCCTGCGTCCTTGGTGGATTAGGCGTTACCACAGCGCTGTTCAGAGTTATTTTCATCGATGGCAGGTGATCGATTATATTTGTAAAGGCATCGTTCCCCTGACAGCTTAGCCCGGTAATTGCCTTTTCCATGGAACTGGGCTAGAGCGTGTGAAATTATATTACCACGTTTGTGGACAACCCACACAGTTGTTTGAGGGGGCTAGGATCTTTGGCGTGCGGGATCGTTTGGATTGAAACAGGATCGTATGGGGGTCTCTATTGATATGCAGGCTCCGAACGTAGCACTCCTCTGCAAGAACAAAAGAGAAAAGGGGGTCGGCGAGGGGGCGTGCCGTGGCTAGCTCCGATGTAAGTCGATTCTTTGAGAGAAAAGAATGAGATTGCTTAGAAGGCGAATGTGTTGACGTACCTTTCACCGATGGGGTGGACTCGTATTTATAGTAGATGTTCTACCAGTTGGATGGTGATTAGGATTCGTATCCCATTGGATGGGATATTTCTTATTTAGATCGATACTCCCGATTGATCTGGGATTTAGAAGGCTGTTTATTTGAGATAACCTCCTTTCTTATCGAGAGAGATCCACCAAGACATAACTGTTATTACTCCCCATTGATAAGGCCTATTCACTGCAGATAAATACAATAATGTTAGAGGTTATTCTAGCCTTTCTCGTATGGGCGATATATAACCCGATTTGTCGGATATGGACCTCTTGTATTCTTGTCAGATCGCCCTGACCCGCCTCCCCAGCCCTCGTTAGCCTGCACCGAGGGGCCTGGTGCTGTGTCATATCACTCTTTGGCTTGGTTATGGGCCTCACAAGGAAATCATTTTAAACCCTATCAATATGGAAACATAGTTTCTCAATTTGTTTAAAAATTGGAACATTATAGTTTTAAACAATAATGGATAAATAAATTGAAATTATAAAATAACTAATTCAAAATTTTAATCATTTGGGCCTCTTCTCTTTTCAAAAAAATTATTTGGGGGTCTTTAGCTCCTTCAGCCTATCATTCATTTAAAATATTTGATCTAGTCGGCCCATGTTTCACTAACAAATCTCTACCGTTCATTTATCTTAAACCCTAAAAGTCACAATATATTGTTTTGAACTTTCTCTCTCGTGCAGCCTTCTCCCATCTTCCCCATCTTCAGACTGCAGACTGCAAACGGCTTTGAAGCCTTCTTCCATCTTCTTTTTCTTCTTTCTCCTGTCCTAGCAACAAGCTGTCTCTCGTATTCCCATCTTCTCTCTTTTATTTTTTTTCTTTTCTCTCTTCCTTTTTTCATCCTCTCTTTGATGAATCTCGTTTTCATTTTTTTTTTTTTTTGCAATTTGTCTGTGAAATATCGGTAGAAAATCGGAATTTATCGTCGATATATCAACCTCAACCGATATATAGCCGATATATCGGCGATATTACCGACACAATACCGAAAATTCGAGCAACCGACTATCATTTGTATATTTCGCTGCTTCGACATATTCGACTCATCCCGATATATCCTCTATATATTGATCGCATTCATGTATTTTAATCATTAGGCAGTTGCTGGGCAATCCCAAATGGTGATTCTTTTAGATTGTTTAGATAAGATTAATAAGATGTTGTTAATGCCTTGGCCTTAAATCCTCAAACAAAACACTAATGAAAACTCTTGCTTCTACTTTCTTACCAAACTAATAAAGTTCTTATTATTGCTCATTTTGTCGCTTTCTTCAACAAACACCCCATAGGAGTCAGGTATCCTGCACTTCAGCCCACTCTAGCTTACAAGGCCCACTTTAACTTAAGTCCACACAATATAATGGACCGGCCCCTGCCCTCTATCATCTACTCTTTGCAAAGCAAGCCCGAATACAACAAGGTGGAACCCAGCATCGTAAGGTAATAATCTCCTTCCGATTGGCTTAGTCTCCGCTCTCGATAACCCCAACACATACGAGCAAGGGGCCTGATTACCCGATATAGTCTCCTCGGATACTCACCGCCCGGATGATACACTTCAGAACGATCAGTCTCGTACTCGAGACATGCGCAACCGCTCTTGAAATCCAGCCAAGTCATCTTGAGGAAGACTCTTGGAACGCTCAATTTAAGCAAAAATAATTTATTATATTGTAAACTAAAATGTTCAGTGTAAAAGAATGTTGGATTGTTTTTTATGTGTTTCCAATGTTTTTCTAATTGTCCCAAAATTTTGAAATAATAATATTTTAATGTCATTAAAATACATTGCTTTAAATATGTTGGGCCAAGTAAAGAAAATTTGATTTTTAAAAAGTCTCTCAAAATTAGAAGTTCTAATGAAAATTTAAAAGGCTAGTTAAAAAATGGCGTATTTAATATTTATTTAATGGATGGTTGGCTTGGTTTATATAAGGTTTTCATATTTGTTTTGGGGAGAATTCTGTTTGGGGCGCTAGTAGAAGAAAAGGGACATTTAAAAACCATTTTTTTAATAACTTATATATAACTTTTATGGTCGTCTATGGAACACCTAATAAAATAATTGAACGTGATACTGCTTGCAATTCGCTTGCTTCAGCTCTTTCACCAATAAATTCCTTTGAAATATCATTATCTTAACTAAATATATTAAAAATAATTAATAAATACATGGTATTCATATAGACATTAAAATATGGTAATGAGAAAAAAGAGAGAGATGTTTCTTCCTTCAATGAGAGTTAAAAAGCTAGAGTAGTGAACGATATCTTCATGCAATTATGAAGAAGAAAAAGTAAAATATTTTATTTGAATGAAGAACAAAATGACAGAAAATATCTTAGGGAATATGCTTGAAATTATGACTTAACATATAATTCCAACTACTAAAATTAATAATATTATTTCATAACTCAAAATTTAAAAGTGCAATATGTTTGAGAAATATTATACAATTTTCTACTTCATGAAAAATACCACAATATTAACCTTGATAAGGTGGTACAATGCCTAGTTTCAGCTGTATGTCCCAGAGTTTTTTTCTCTAATTATTTTCAATCCCAAGATATTTTTATCGCTTAGTATACTTTCTTCGTAGCCATTTATGTCCATTCTATTAAAAAAAAATCATCATAATCAGATTAAAAACATATAGATGTATGGTGAGTTAGAGTTTAATAAACATTTATCCATTTACTAATTTCTAATGACAAGAACATGATTGTGTTACGTATAAACGCCAGGACAATCCTTGGGATCGAAAAGTTCAAAAATTGCTATGCGCACATACGGTGCAAACTTGAAAGTATTTGTACAACTTATCCCAATGCATATACAGATATCATACTCTCAAAACATTTAGTGAGTGCATATGTTATACTCAGTTATAGAAAATAAAATGTGTACAAAATAGGGAGGATAGCTTCACTCATGCAAAATGTAAGAATAACATTTGTTTTTGTCAGCATTATTGATAAATATGAAGTGTCCCTTTAATGTGAACAAGAAAATTATTTGTAGTCATAAGGATGCAAAAGGGGGATGAATAACGAAAATGTGCAAAAGCCAAGCCTCATATTGATTGAGGCTGTTGAAGGCAACACAACATAAAATCTTACAAACTTTGGTTGTCTCTTCAAGTTTTTCCTCAACAGAAATAGCTTTAATTCTATTTTGGAGGCAGTCATTTAGCTTGATGCCTAATGTTTTATAGAGAAAATTATAAAAAAAAAAAAAAAAAAAAAACTCTAAATAGCTTATATGAAAGACTGACTAAATTAGTCATCCGAATAACAAAATGTCCTTTCTCCAGTAATGAAAAATAAAAATAAAAATAAACTTGAAAATATGTAAATATAGGTAAAATTTTTTGAAAAATTATATATAAAATGGGTAAAAATTTAAAAATTATGTAAAATATCTGAAAATATAAAACAACTTTCGAAAATTTAAGTAAAATAGTAAAATTTTGAAAAATTATTAAAATTTTGAGATATATAATTAAAAATAATAGAAGAAAAAAATATATTGATGATAGAAGAATAATGATATTTCGATAGACATGACTTTTATTTAGAATTTGATGCAGATCCATGAGTGTTTATTTTGTTTGAAACTTAGAATTTTTGTGATGATAGAAAGCACTAATGATGTTTGTTATTTTTGCTTGTTATTTTGTTTTGAAAATGTTTGTGATGATGGTTAGCACTAGATATGTTTGATTTTTATATTTAATGTCTTTTTTCTCCTTTATTATATTTCAGTTATTAGATAAAAAACTATGGACAACATTTAGTAAAATATAGCACTTTTATTTATATTATAGGTGAGAGTTTTACATCACTTAAAAAAAAGCCATGTGTCTTCTGGCCATGGCCTCAAGAAGCTTTTGCACCTCCGTACATCTTATGTCTTAAATAACTATGAGTACATGGTACATCACGTTCCAATTTATATAAAGTATCCAAATTAAAGATTTTAATGAAGAAAAAAAAACGTATAATATTTTCGTTTTTATAATCTCTCAGATTTGAACATGAAACAAAATCACGTGAAAAGTACGGTTCATTAGTTATATTTTATACCAGAGATTGATGTATTTAGTTTATAAATGTTCTTGTATATAATGAATCTCTTTACTTTATTTGAATTCTTTATTATGTTTCATAGATATATATATATATATATATATATATATATATATATATATATATATATATATATATATATATATAGTTCTTTAGTTTTTAATTTTTTAAATATTATGATAAGGTTTATTTATCCAAACACTAATTTTATAAGTGCTATAATACCTGGTCTTTTTAAAATTCCAATTATTATAAGTGTTTTAGTAGTAATGCATCCAAACACCTTAAAATGATGATAAATGCTTAAAACATTATCCAAACGTGTATATATATATATATATATAGTTCTTCAGTTTTTAATTTTTTAAACATTATAGACAAGTGCTGTATTTATCCATAAACACTTCACCTTTATGCTTCTTATAATAACGGTCTTTTGTAAGAATTTTAATTATTATATGTTTAGTAGTAATGCATCCAAATTCCACTTAGTCACTGATGGTACAAACTTTCTTAAACACGATCTAATTTAAAAATAGTTTATTGAACAGAAAGTAATTTATTATAAGTTTCATCATCCACAAGCTCATAAAATATGGTTAATTGGGACATGTTTACCCAAATAAATCATAATGCAAAGTAATGTATGTTAATATGATTCAAATTTAATGATATGTGATTTCAAGATACAATAATATAAATCAGTTATTAATTAGTTATGAGGGTCAATAAGAATTTGATCCCAAATAAGATTAATATATCTAAAATCTACGGTAAAACATGTCGGGTCTTATTCACAAAAAGTCATGTCAAATTTTTTCATGTTATATAAATCTTTAATGTCCTATACCACTCTAAGAACAATATTCCAATTCTGATTAGAAACCTCTACAAAAAATTACATAATACAAAGTTTAACAGATTTTGAATTTTTAGCTGTAAATCAAACAGCGTACATTCTAAAATAGAATGATTCTGTACTTAGTCTTTTCATCAGATTATCTTCTTCCTTTTCCTTTCAACATAAAGAAAATCTAAACTTTAATTACAACAAATTAGTTCAACCCATAAATAAGATGCAATATTTCATTTCAGTTTCTCCCCGGTGAAGGTACAAAAATCTTTAAGAGAACAACTTTAATATCATTTTGAGTCAAGAGATACAGAGCTGAAAAAGTAAGATACGTGAATTCTAAAGATATAGTATTCTCTGCCTCAAAGTTTCCATCCATGGACAAGAGTCGGTAGAGAAGACTATGGGATTTTTCGCTGTGTGAAGTATGTAGTCTAGGGAACAAAATAAGAAGACAAAGATGCTCCTCTCATAAAATTGATAAAAGCGAGACCTATACTTAGGCTTGGAACGATAATAGCTAATAAGTCCAATGATGAATTTTTAATACAATTAGTTATTTATTTAATTATATTTTCTTTGATTTATCCACAAATTTTTGATCATCTGAGATAGGATATGTGTAGAATTCCATTCCATTAAGATTTTATATTATAGTTCATATAAATGTAACACCTTGCAATTATTTTCTAGCGCACTTTGATTTATATTGAAAAATTTAAGAACTGCTCCATTTATTTTATTCATTGTATTTGAATTATTATTAATTCGTGGTCAGCTAGCATAATCAATTTTATCGTAGGTTACAACCATAATCTATATCAAATTATTATTCTTATTCTACATTAAAATGGGCCAAATTAGCAAACAATTAATCAATATAGTAGAACTGTACTTTCTTCATTAATTTGCCATAACATATTAGGTGCAGAGATTAGACAAAAACACCAAAATATAGAGAAATTAATGCTTTGTTGGAGAAAGTTATGAGAAGAACTAGTATGGAAAATAGTAAAAATCAATTGAAATTTTGAAAATAATAAAAATAATGAATAGCTGGATAAAGAGAGATGTTAATAGAGAAGTAAAAGAAATCAAGAGATCTACCATCCAAGAATACAACCTATATAAAGTAAAAAGAAATTAAATTACAAAGAAAACTCCAAGGCATGGTAATTATATTCAGTTGAAAAGTCAGAGCTTCACAGAAAGGTGAGCCAGATAATTGATTGTATGCATCAACTTTAATAGAGTGTTTGCAAAGACTTAATCAACTTAATAGCTGATAAGGCTATTAGAGGTGATGAGAAAAAGCTACAAACGCTATAGCTTTTCAAACGCCCCGCTTATATAAAAACATTTAAATTTTCATTTTTATCTTTCTCTCATTATTAAGTAATTTTTGTAAGAAATTGTTATATGGAAAAGGATTAAATGAAGAAAAAAATATATTGAAATTTTGCTAGTGGTGGAGAGAGTCAAATTCAGTCGTTTTGATTCTCTTTTCTACTTTCACTTTCTTGAGAAAGATAAACAGAAATAAGGATATTTAAAGTAAATATTTATATCTTACTCTTCCTAATAAATAAAAAAATATGATGTTTTTTGATTATAATTTTTAATTATTTACACAAAAGAATATATGAGTTAAGGTAGAAAATAATTAAAGTAATAGACATACAAATTATGTTTTTTAAATAGAGATATATATATATATATATAAAGAGTATATATATAGTATATATATATATATATATATAGTATATAAAAAGTATATATAAAGATATTTAAAAATTAACTCAAACAAACTTTTTTGTTTTTAGAACCTATTATGTTACCTAATTATTTTATAATTTTAGATAATATTTTTTATTGTTAAGTTTATCTTCTTTTAAAATTGAAATTTCATCCTAATTATTTATATATATACAAATAAAAATTTATTTGTGATTATTATAATTTAATTCAAAATTTAGTTTTAATTCGATTTTAATTTTTTATTTTATTTTAGTTATTTAATATAGTAAAATCATTACTCAAAACAAACTCTAATAAATGAATTTTTGAAGGACATATTTATAACATTAAATATAAATATAAATAAATAAATAAACAAGATGAAAATCTTAAATATTTACAATTAATTTATCATCATAATTATATTTAATAATCTGTGCTAAAAATATAATAATAGAGATATGGGATTATTTAAAAACTTAATAGAGATGAGATGAAAGTTTTGTCGTACTTTAGTTTTTATTATAATATTTTGGCTTGATGAAAAATATATGAGAACCAAATCATAAATAAGGTGAATTAAAGTCTAGTGTTATAGATAGGGAAAATTATTTTACTCAAGTGTATAGAGAGTGTGATCTTATATAATCTCAGTCAAGCAATTGTAAAAGGGATCCATCAATCAATAGAAACGATGGGAAGCTTTCAGCTTTCCCGCTTCTTCTCAGCTGCTTCACTTTCTTTCATTTTCTTTTCCATTTTCCGGGTACTAAACACCCAGATAACTCGGAGTGGGATGAGCGCAAACCCTTTTCCCTCAAGAATACAGCTGTCATGGGTGTTTGATCCTGGCTGTGTGAGGAGTCCCCGTTTTTTCACGCAGTACCACCGTCGGTCTGCGGTTCTCCTTTAACTCAGTTTAGATCCTTAGATTCATGCTGAGTGGTCAAGATTAGTAATCTTTGCTGCTCACTTGATGCTTAGCTGCATTAGATCTCTGATGTTCTCATTAGTTAATATATTTATTACCCATTAATAGAAAGCAAGGAGATCTGTCAATCCAATGAGAACACAATTTAAAGGAATGCCATTTCAGAGAAATTTAATAAGGGTTGATTTTAGATAGCTACATGAAGATCCGGTTCGAGGAATTATTATAGGCCATCCTCCCCAACACGAGTGAAACATCCTTGAAACCCCCAGTTGCCCTAGATCCTGTCCCAATATCCTGATACTGATGAGATCTCTTTATTATTTTTCTTATTTTTACTTCAGTTTATTTCCAAGCCACTCATCAAAAACCCCCACGTTTACAAAAACCTTAAAACTAAATTGAAATTACCATTTTGAGCTAACAAAGAATCATTACAATAAGGAAAACCATCCTTGTAAGTTTTAATTAGATACATTATGTATCGCAGTAGCTTCTTTGCTATGTGCAAAGAGGGAGGAATTTGAAGCTTTATAAATATCATGATTCGGGTGGTTTACCCATCAGGGCACGAATCAGCCTTATCATCCAACACTTCTAGCTCATACGCTACAAAACCATGCGCTTCTATAGATCCAAGAGTTACATCACTCTTAATACAAAACATATATTAACACGGGTTCACTTAATATATACGCAAAAATGATGAATCAAGGGGCCATGGCCTAACTCCGTCTATAATCCCGGCCTCATGAGAATTCGCCCGCCAGACCTGTCTGCTGCAATTAAATGGGGTCCAATGATTTCAGGAGCCAATGCCCAAAGATGATAGTACCCCATAAGGCCATCTCACCTAGGTGCACATGTAAATGATCATTTCATATAGTCAAACCAATTCAACTGCGTACGCATGTCCTGTATCATGAAAAAAAAAAAAAAAAACTACATTCATGTATGATACGACACCCATACGCCCCTATGCACCGGGTCAACCCTCCACCCCACTCAATGCAAAAGCACGGAAATCGTCATCAGGTTAGGTCCCGACTCATCTCACAACCCGTAGTCATGGATATTTATTTAATCGCCGTGTCTTCTTTGGGTAAAGATAATCTTTTCGGGTCCTATCACAAGCCCTTACACTTCTCCTACATTTTTCAAGCTTTCACCGATGGATACACCGGTTTAACTAGGTTTCTGGGGCTTTTCACCTTAGGGCATCTATCCCCCTACTTGCTAGCCGCCCTGGCTATCGCATTCATTTTCATTTTCATTTAACTGAACCTAACTGACTTCGTCCCGCTCCCAAGCCCACACTGATCACAGCGCACCAAACGCAAGTGCCGGGACCAGCACATGGGCCAATAATACCCATCTAGCGGCGTGTGCCACGGGCCAACAATACAATGCAATTTGTGCCACTACACTCAAACTCCATGACCAAACATGAAGACTTTACATGACATTCTATGTCAAGATATTATGTGGTGTGCTATGAACATCATGTCTGAATGCACAAATATTCTTACATATTTAGTTCAACATCAACATGACGCGTAATCATAAGTTTCATTATTCCACACATCAAATTAGTACACTGACAAGCATGCACCATATCTCTTCTATCATTCGGGCCTCATCCATGTCATCACATCATTCAAGCATGTATTAACATAATTCCTACCATTACTTAGGCAAGTGCAACAGCAATCCATATTCTGCTGAGACATAGTGACATGTCAATAATATAACTCCAATGCATATAATTATTTCCATCTTATCATACATACTTAGCATATTCAACATGTTATCCAACCTCTTGAGGAAAATCAACAACACATGATTGTTTACATTCCTAATATAACTTTCAACATGTCATTCTCATTGGGAAACACTCTGACTAGTAGTCCAGTAAAGCCTAAGCTTTGTAAATAATGCCATACACAAAACATCCAACACGTGACTTACTCCAAAGCGCATAAGTCCCAAGCATTTCATATGGCAAAAACCACTCAAAAAATAAGCTTGAAACCATGTATCATTCTCAACGTTTATAGACTCATCCCATTTGTTCCAGCCCTCCACAGTTTTGGCTGAGCACTTCATTCTTATTAAATTTGACTAAATAAACAGTAGACTCAAGAAATAAAACGAGATTTGGACGAGAGTTGGTGGCCATCCCAAGTTGGTGCATTTAATAAAGTGTATGAATTGGGAACAAATTCCTCATTATTGCCCCGCTGATCTTTTCTATCCCTTGAATGACAATGTTCAGCTTGGATAGTCTGAAACTCACAGAACTGGGTCTGGACTATCACACAATTCACAAACAAATCACATTAAACATAGCTACAAATTTATCGAACCTGATTGCTTCCATGCCAGAATTACATTTGCCTCTTAGGTATGGGTCACAACTAGAGTAGGAGAAACCCCACTTTCAGGAAAGGGATAGTTCCTGAAATGTCTTCAGCCATCCAGTCTCATTTCCCCTCTCATAACACTCCCTTCCTTTTTTCCTCCCCTTTCTCTTTCCTCCCTTCTTTCCCTTCCCTCCTCCTTTCCTTTTCACATTACACTAACTGAATTGGAACCCATGCATAAGAGGGTCATGCTGACATGCATGTTTTACATACAGACATGCATAGCTCTGCAAGAGGGTCACTGAGGCATGGCTGCCATGGTGCCACCCACAGGTTCACTATAACATCCATACAGGCTCATGCTTCATCCACTGTTTCGCATTTGTCGCCACACCGCCTCAAATACGTGAAATTTCCGGCCTGGTCTTAAATTTGATCAGTAGTCGGATTTCGGCCATCATCCTTAAACAACCGCCGCTTTCGCCATCCGATTCATGTATCCCACTTTTTCTCCATAACTGTCCATAAATTAATTATTTTGCCCCATTTTTCCAAAATTTTAAATCTTAAAATTTTTACTGTTTTTAATAATTCTCCCATTTTAAAATAATTTTGTCCCTGAACTCTTCATACATACAAGATTCAAAGATATAGATATAAATAATTGGCTTTTAAACATTTAATGATCTAAACTGATTCCTTCCTCAGTCAATCAAGAAGGCAGTTGAAAAGTGACAGTCCCTGCACCCATGGTCACTTCCTGACTTACTAAGGTCATTAAAATACCTTTGATAAGCCTCAGCTGTCTGCCACAAACCCAAGTTATCGGATTGATTCACATGATACTTGAATGTCCCTCTCCACTATCCCATCCTGATCAAACAAGTCAAATTGAACCTGAATATATGAGTCGGATCAGAGTGTAAATTCGATAACAGCGAAACACTCGGCGAATGCCTCAAACCTGGAGAACAGAGAAACCGCAACCTGATGAGGTAAACCATGGCTCAACGATCCGAGTAATTTCTATGTATCCAACATAAATTTCGCTTAGTTGATGATTCCCCAAGCTTCTTCCAAACTTCGAATACCCTCCTAAGATCACCTCTCTCAGCGAGATGATCACCCAGACCCTGAACCTTAGAGGGTCAGCTAGTCAGACATCAGCTTAACTCTTTCCGCCGGGCCTGAGCAGTATGACATGTACCCTGACTATACCACCCTCCTGAGGTGCCTTTTTGACCCCAAATATAGACCAGTGATGGAGGTCTCTCCCACCTGTGTCTAACACATTTTCCAAGACTACACAGCTCCCACAGAGAGCCCCCTGCTAGGCTTCTTCATCCCAACACCCACCCTGAAGGAACTAATCACAGACTGAATCCCACTAAGGCAAGTGCCCTCTAGCTACCCTCGAGATCTGGGTGACGATGCTCACAGCAGCGTCCTCTAAAACTAATGAGTCCAGCCTCCCACACCTCCATCCGTCTTTAAGGAATGAAAAGCAAGTGACGAATGATGTTTTAGAAGTCCCCAGCTGTAATTTAAAACCCTTCAAGAAACTGGGTTTAAACCCAGGATCCAATCTATGCTATGGAGACTCGCACCCAGCAACCCGTAGTATCTCCCTGTGATATACAACCCTGCACCTCCAAAGGTGAATAACTTCATGACACAAAAAACAGCCGAATCTGGTAAGCCTGCTCCATCATAAACTCCACACTCGTGACGCGCTTTCCTGAGCTGGAAGGTCCCAGTGGCAAGTGGAGCCTAAGAAGTCCTGATCAGTGATGCTCCTGAACACCCCAATAGATCTCCAAATGGCTAGAGTAGCCCCTGGGCAACAGTGTGCCATTTTAACCCACTGCAATGAGACACCATCTGACAAAACTCTGACACGCCTCTTCATCCCGCCAGGCACATCGCAATAAAGGCTTCACGCATGGACTCTGTTAACTGATAGATAGCCAATCACAATAGAACCCCTCGAGGATCTCCCTCCCCTAAATCAGCCAACTTAGGGAACTGATAACCTCATCCCCACAACCTGCGACTAACATCCTGTGTGAAACTGGCCCAAATTCTTCCTATCCGCTATACATAACTATCGTCCTCACACATCGCTGACACCCCAAGTACTCCCGGGGAATCTCTACTACCTGGGCTCAGTAGAGACAACAGCCAGCTGACCCAAGGTACCCTGCCCTGCCATCGCATCGAAAGTCCTAACTCCGCCTCACCGCTTCCTGTGGTCCCACACTCCAGAGTGCTACACTGAATGGGTATCTCCCGCATTTCCAAGTTCGAGGTATCAATTATGATTCGCTTCACTGGATGGTAATGCAAAAGGAAGCCTAATCTCCAAATGAACTCCTGAATCCACCCCATTGTCATCATGTCGGAGTCTTTAATATGGAAGATGGTTTCAGACTTTGTATCTCAAAACACTCTCGAACTTTATCTAATTATATAGATAATGTCGCAAGCCTTTAAGGCAAAACAATGGCTTAAAATTTAACCCATATCGTAGGTAATTCTTCATGACTTCAACCATTGAGAACCCGTGTTTCAGCTAACCTTCCTGAGACTCCAGATTTGGAGTTCATGATCCCAACCTCATCTGGGCACTCACAAAGACACCTGTGTAATTCTCCCAGCCCCTTTCCTGGAACCAGATGAATAAAAGCTATGCCTTCTTCTCAATTCCTGAACTGCCTCAGTCAGCAGCGGAGCCTATCCTATTAATAAACCTGAATTCCTTCCTGTACTGGAACTCACCCATAAGGAGCCAATAAACCAGAGGAAATCCTCTATAAACCCTCCCAGACATCTCCAAATAATCCCAAGAAACCATGGTCCTCAAGACCTGATTTAGTCTCTCTCCCTGAACTCACTAAGTAGCCTCAACCCTTCCCAAGGTCCACTGATGATGCCTGGTTGACACTGAAGATGTCCAAAGGAACTCCAATTCAGTAGTTTCAAACCTGTACTTTAATTAACTTCAGTAATACACCCTGATGATTTCAAAAGCAAAGAGTAATGGATTCTTGGCTTGATCCTCATGTCCATCTCTGATTTAGATAGATTATTTAGATGTCACTGGTCAAAGACCACTAATAAACTTGATCTAAGATGGCTGGAAAGACAATCTCTGGCCCATGAGATCCATTAAATGCTGCCAAAAGAAATAGTCAACTGGCATCATCGAACCTTGGGGAGGTCCATAATAAGGTCTTTACGCCTGCCTTAGGATGTCCCATTTCCCTTAACTTAACCCGGAAGGGTAATCACGTGAAGGCCCATTCGAGTAGACTCGCCCCTCTTGATCTGATCAAATGTCATCAACTCTGCAATGGATACCCTTGACTTTTGATCTGAAACTCTGCCTTAACCCGTCCTGCACTCCGATGGCAGCTTCAAGGTCTATCCCTTCTTGGGCTGGGGAATAGCAGGAGCACCTCACAGTAGCTGCCTGCCTAATGAAACCCTTTGCCTAATAACCCGCCAGATTCGGACCCTTGAGCTCCCTTAATCCTAACTGACGCCATCCTATGTTTATGGTAGAAATGGGCTAGAATGTACTGCATTTGAAACTGAATGCTAAGTCCTAGCATCCCTGTGAGGTAACCCGCAGCTTGTCCCCTAAAAACATCCCTGCACTTAGCAAACTGAATTCAAGGTAGATCATATCTTGGCCTCACCTTGTCTCCAAGGCAAGCCTTCCACAGCTGAACCCACTGAACCCGCTTGATGCCACCCGTGAATCTAAGGTAGTATGGTGTAAAGCATCATACCACACTCTAAACACAAACACAAGTACTATCCGGTAGGCTAACTCCTCATGGTCACAGACCCATGAGCTACAACCTGGAAGCCAAGAACTTGACCATCCTACAGAATTTAACTTAATATGTCCATGACTCAAAAGTCCCGCCAGGAGAACCTTTCAAGATCCTCAAATCAGCATCCCCGATGATGATCCGATCAATTTTAACGAATCCATGAGAACTCATGTAGGTCTTATGAAGGTCTTAACCTTAAGTCACGATTTCTCACAGCAAGATGCAAACATTTAAGAACAGATAATCTGAGTCAAACAACATCCCACCCAGAAACAACACACCCACAGGCCACAACCCACCCATCATCTCCAACTATTGACTCGATCTAGCCACCAGTCCCAGGGAGTGGGCGGCAGAAACGCCCTGGTCCCTAAGTGAGCCGTCTGCGGGCCTGTCCTCATCAACCCATATCCTAGCCTCACCGTCTGCAGAGGTGCCTCAAAGAAGGTCGACCCTGGATTGATATTGGTTCTTTTGTAACTTGAATGAGGGTGAAGGAAACAACAGTCTGACGCCATCCCACTGAAGATGGACCGTGGTGTCCCCAATCCCAAAACCTGGGATTCCACTATTAGCTCATCATGTCTCAATGATGGTAGTGGAAACATGTCATCCCGCCTAGCCCCGACCAGTGACAATCATGACCTGGCTATTCATGAATGAGTCTCCCTAAACTCAGAACAGAAACACCTCTGAAACCACTGAAGAAGCTCCTGCCCCCTCTTACTCACTAGCACCCCGCATCCTGAGCGCTACTTAAGCGCATTCACCCCAGCTCAATGGATCAAGGCAGTATCAACCCACAGTCCGCATTCTGGGTAGGCCATGTCCCCAGCAATCTGTCCCTGACTGAGATGAACTCTCACCCATCTAACTCTTGAATCTTGACCCAAAGTATTGAATCAGCCACTTAACTATCCCGGTGAAAGATGCACCCCGGGACCTGCTACGATTTGGGCTATAACCTTGTCCCTCGTTTCAGCTTGAAAGAACCCGGCCTCTGATCCATATGGTAAGTCGGTGCTACTTCCTGGGTCAGTCACTAAAATCATCCCAGCGTCATGGCCTAAACCACTAGACTGGATCATCCCTCGTCGAACAGCCGTGAATCCCAGCAGGATTCAAGGCATCTCCAAGCAGCCCAGAACCCAATCCATCCAGAAACTAGTTTGTTGTACCATCCGGTCCCCTCCTCCTGTGAACGTTAGAGGATGATTTGCCTTGAACCTTAGGAGGTTACTGGCACCTCCCTGACCTCTAGCTGCATCAGTCAGGCGCAAATTTAGGCCATAATGCAGCACCCACGGCCCCAGTGAAGGCTTGTTGATCAAAATAGGTGGAGGTCGCACTCACTTCCCCAGTGGACGACTTCACGCCCCGTCCTCTACGGTCAGCTCCACACAAGTCAAACAAAGAAGTTTAGAATCATTTTCAGATCCAACTATTAATACACAAGACAACCAATACGACTAATATCCCGAACCATCGTGACGCTTCCTCAAACTCCTAAGGTTACGTTTCTCAACCCTAGTGTTTCGTGATTCTATATACAAGATCCTACCACGCATAAAATTCACGCACTTAGAAAATATTGGCCAATCATGCACACATAATCAAAAGCATACACAAGAAACGAATAATAAATGCATGCTTCGGATCTACAATCCCCGTCCTGTGGACCTTCAAGCAACCTCCTACCTGTGGACCTTAATACCAAACTATGATCTGGATATCATTTTCCTAGCACTAGGTAACTCTAACTCAAGCTCCAACACCAAGCTATACCAAGCTCTAATGCTCCTACACATTAACAGCATGCCCTAGACATGCCCTACCGAACCCTAGGTATTCGTATACCTAAGTTCTGATACCAAGCTGCGACGCCCCAAAACCCGGGGGTCCCATTGTCCACCATCAACCTTGAAACCTGTTTGTCTCATATCATGAGACCCATACATGATTAAAATGACCCAATAGGGCCTATCATCCACACTCGTCCATACAGTTACAAAACTATAGATTTCTATAGATCCAAGAGTTATTACATCACTCTTAATACAAAACATATATTAAAACTAGTTCGTTCTAATATATACACAAAACATGAATCAAGGTCACAGTCCGACCCGCTTCATAATCCCGGCCTCTAAGGAGCGACGTCTTCCTGTACCTGTCCTATACCTAAAAGGAGGGTCCCATGACAAGGTGAACTAACGCCCAGTAGAGATAAATCCTACAAGTGCTCCACCCCACCTAGGTGCACATGCAAATGATCATTTCATACCAAACCAACAACCAACTGCATACATGTTTTTCCCTATCACAAAAACTACATGCATGTATGAGACGACACTTACATGCCCTATGTACGTCAACATCCAACCCACCACTCCAATGCAAGTGCCAATGGAAATCAATAATAGTCATCCCGACCCCATCTTACAAACCCGTAGTCTATGTGGATATTTATTTAACCATTTCGTGTCTTTTTGCGCAAATGTAACTTTCCGGGTCTCACCGCGGGTCTCTACTAACCTCCTGACATTTTTCTAGGCTTTCACTGGACAGATACGCTTATCTAAACTGTGTTTTCGTGCTTTCACTTGAGGGGTGTCTATCCCCTACTTGCTACGCCCGACACTATTCGTTTTCCATTTTCATTTAACACTGTGGAACTCAATTGGACTTCGTCCCATTCCTGGGCCTACGATTCAAAGACCAACCGCATGCCAAATCAATACTCATGTAATAATATTGCCCATGTAATGCGGTTACCGCACACCAATGCACGCAATTTGTTAATCGTACTCAAACCCATGACCAATGTATGAAGACCTTACATGGACATTCTACACTGCATAATATGCGTGTGTGCTATGAACACTCATGTCTAATGCACACAACATTTCATATATTTAGTTCAACATCAACATACATGCAGTCATGTTAATATTCCACACATTCAAATCAGTATATCACATAAGCATGCATTTCATTCATGTCAACACATCATTCAAGCATGTATTAATAAAATAATTCCAACCATTACTTAGGCAAGTAATGCCATAATGCCGGTTGATGTCTCTAAAGAGGATATTATTTCTCGACACTCGATCTCCAGAATTCACTGCTAGCCTGCACGAACCATTTTATCGAAAATGCCACTTGTAATCGGGCACTATACGACGGTATCCCCAATCTATCGTGGAGACAGGTTTCTTTATTGTTTGGTTGGCCATCCATGACAAATTGACTACTCAGACAAGCTTCAAGTGGGGGTCTCACCAACTTCAGGTCTAGATTTCACGGCTAGTGTCAAGACAGAACCACTTGTTTTCGCTGCCATTTCACGCCTGGTATTTGGTCGAGGATTTTAAGGTCAGGTAAACTCTAGAATGCCGAGGAATTGGGAGAATTAATTCTGTGGGGTAATAGCTACTCAAGGGAAAGTATTTATGCCTATCACTAAGAGGATTGCGTGGGGTGCTACTTTCTTATATCACCCGTAATCATCTGAATAAGAGAATCTATGAGAACATCTTTTTCTCCCGCGATGATATTTTTCACCTCATATGTAGTGATGCTAGACACGATATCTAGTCTTCGTAAGGTTGTTGATAATCCCAAACAAACTTCAATGTAGATGGTCCTTCCTCTTAATATTCTTACCTGCAGATCACTTCCCGACTTCAGGATTGCGGCCCGTCGGTCAGCCTTGACTTTGTCGGGTCCTTGGTTGCCTTGCCCAGCCGTGGGCTGTCTCGGGTTTTTTCTCTGTGTCCGATGTGGGCTTCGTGCTTTGGCCGTTGTCGTGTTTGTTTTGTTTCGCCGACGCCCTTCCTATATTTATGTGAGGCGCCGTCCGTTTCTTTCCTTTGCCTCGTGGGCCTCGTTTGTCAGATTCTTCAGCTAGGCGTTGCCCTTGCAATAAATTCTAATTATCCAAAAAAAAGTAATGCCATAATTCATATTCTCTGCCAAGACATAGTACGCTCTACCATACAATTCCCAATGCATATAATTTTTTCCCATCTTTATCACACATATATCACATAATTTCACATATTCAAGATGTTATTCAACTTATGGCAATAACACACATTAGCCATTCTTTAGTTATAAATCCGCCATGCTTGGCCCTCGAAATACCTCAACTTAGTCCAGAAAGTCAAGTTTTTGTAAATACCACACAAAACATCCAACACGCAATTTCTCTACTCAGGCCATACATAGCGCAAAGCATTTCAGATACAAACCAATTTCAAAAACAAAAGTTCCGGAACCCAGAACGGACCATTCCTCAACTGTCCGTGACCCAGCCTAATGTTCAACCCACGTGTTGGCTAAGCACTTCATTCTATTAAATTCTAGACTCAACGAGCTTTCCGTAGAGTCCAAGAACGTGCAAATTGGAGTTCATATGGGAAAGTTATGGTCGTCCGAAGTTGGTGCGACCGATTCACAAGGGTGTGCGGAAATTTGGGCACACCCATGTTTGCCATTCTGCTCGGGATTTTGCTGTCCCGAAACACAATGTTCGGTTTGACAATCCCAAAACCTCATGAAACCGATCTTTGACCATCACATAATCACAAACAAACCACACAACATACAAATTCGCCCGAAAACCGGACGAAACCCGTAGGCCATTACACAGCCCCTAGGCGTAAAATAACCAGAATAAGAGGAAACCTACCTCAGGAAGCAGCCCGGTTCTTTGTCGTCCGGCCACTCACTACGCAACACTCCTTCCTTTCCTCTTCTTTCCTCCTTCCTCCTTTTTTCTTCTCCTCTTTTCTTCTTCCCTTTTCTTTTCTTTTCCTCCATTTCTCTTCTCCTTTCCTCCCTTTCTCTTTTCCCTTCCTCCTCCTTCTCCTTGCTGCTCTATGAACTGAATTGGAACCCTATATATATAGGCTTCAAAAGTGACATGCATGACACATGGCATGCCATGCATTGTGACACATGGCTTGCCATGTATCGCCCGACACCATTGCCTCGAAATACGTGAAATTCCGACTATCTCAGAATTCAATGAAATTCGACTGGGTAGCTGGATTTTACGAGATGATTCCAATTGTGCAATCCGTTTTGTCATCCGAGATCTCGAAAAATCCAAACTTTTCTGTAGACTATTCCGGTAAATTACCGTTTTGCCCCATTTTTTCTGAAAAATTTAAATTTAAAATTTTCACGGGTTTTACAGGAAGCCAAGTGTCATGCCACTCTCATGCATGAGCATGGTAGTTGATTAGTGCCCAAAAAGTGCAATTTTGAACCCTATTTATTATAGGTTTTGAGTGCTTTTTGTGTACTAAACATGCTAATTAACCCGATTTACACATTACGGTCCCTAATATTCTAATGATCGCGTATTTCAGGGCAATTTTGCGCTTGTGGAGATAATCATACAAAAGTGTTGAGTCGATCCAAGCACGAAGATTTAAGCCGAACTCAACATCATATATCGTGAGACTAGAAGGAAAGAAGAGAAGAAAATGGAAGAAAATGACAGAAGAAAATTTCGATGAGAAAGAAGTAGAACAATGACCAATGGGAACAAGAATGTGCCAGAGAAACCCGTCATTTCGCTGTGCTGCTAGCGAAATTTCACCTTGCCAAATTCGCTAAACACTGCCAAACTGCTAGACCCTGCCAATTTCGCTTAAACCTGCCAAATTCGCTAATTAGCCAAATTCTCCCGTAGCGAAATTGCATGCCTCACATGCTCAGACCACCGCTCGAACCGCCTTCAAACTTGGCTTATTACCCAATTGTCCTATAACTTAGCCTAGTTATTAGGTTTTCGTACTCTATACCTCGAGGAGGCTTTTATAAATACCCCTCATGCTTTGTAATAAAGGAGGTGGATAAAGGGAATGCAAGTTTTGGTGATTTGTGTTATTTTCTTTACCGTTTTTTGTAAATAAATTGTTTTATTTTCTCTCTCTCTTCTTCTTTCTCTCTTCTTTCTTTCTTCACTTTCCCACATAAACACACCTCTCGAGGATGACAACTCAAGAGATGTTGCTAAGCCTCCTTCCTTTGGAAGACAAGGTGCTACCAAAGGTTACAATGTCGTCTCCTCTCACTAAAAGTCACGGTAGTGTGCATTTATGGCCCTTATTTTCAAAATTCAGCCGCATAACATGGGATGTTATTGTCTTCGGGGCCAATACTCTCCATGCTTTAGATCCAGTTGCTTAAAGGATGTGTGTACCGTGGCTCTCAGATGGTCCTTACTTGCCTCGAAGGTGAGTAATACATGTCAGTGGTTCAACAGTGGTTAAATAACATTGACTTTTATTGTTTCACAATACTCTCCATACTTTAGTGGTTCAAGCAATGGTGAGATGCACCCGTGATTCTTTAGATGGTCTCTTACTGTTCCTCAATACTCTCCATACTCAGGTTCAAGCTGTTTCAAAGTAGAGATGCGCCGTGATTCTTTAGGATGGTCTTTACTAGCCTTAGAAAAATGATAAAGGAAATGTTAGGGTTTTAAAACAAAAAGGGGTCATAACTCGCATTCCGTGTTGACTCCTCACATAGAGGATAAAACCCGAGACACAGGTTTGCCCTAAATTTAGTCAAGTTGGTGACTTAAATCTTCAAAGTTTAATTTCCTTCACTTTAAATTTCCATTTTTACCATTTCCGCTTTTTTCAATTTCCTTAGCCAGTCTCATTTACACTTTGACACAACCAAAAGTCCAAATAGAAAGCCTTACCTATGCCCTAATGCAAACCATTTTTGTGATGAAACCCATCCCCGTGTTCGATCCTAGACCACTATACCGCAAAGAATACTCACGCTAGCAGAGGAACCAAAAGAGTAATTCTTTGCCGGATTTTAGCTCAAATTTTTACCGGGCAATTTAATCAAGAGGATGAGTTAGCAGAAGTGGAGAACACATGGCCTTAGTAATGGCCATGTGTCAAACCTGGGCTGAGGGTAGTGTCCTATACCTTTACCCAAAACAACAGGTCGAGAAGGAAGAAAAAATCATTTCAGAGAATGTAGAAGAGAGGAAGGAAAGAAAGGAAGAAAAGAAGGAAGAAAGAAAGGAAGGAAGAAGGAAAGAAGAAAAGAAGGAGGTTGCCTATACTCCAAGAGGTAGGGTTCTTCTCCTACTTGGGATGCCTTTATCTAAAGCCATTCAATGGTCCATGGTGTTTCGCCCCAACATTGTGGTTGGTTCAAAACATTGAACAAACTGCAGGGGTTTATGGGTTCGTTTGACTCTTAGAAAACTCAATTTGAGCAGGTTGAACTGGTTGAATGTGTGTTGTTGGACCGCATGTCATTGCTTTTTCTCGGTTAGAACCGGAAAGAAAATCCAGCCTTGTATAAGCTCATTTTTCGCTGATAACATGCGCTTCGTGAAAATGCTTAAGCTACGCATGATGTTTTCTCGAATTGGAAATTCGACAAAATCCAATTTGCATGATTTAATTTTGTTTGAATAACATGCGCTTTGTGTGAAAAAAAGTAGAAGTAATGCATGCCGCTTTTCTCGAAAGGTGGAAATCAGACAAAAAAAATCTTATTTGCATGTCTATTTTCTTGTTTAATAGCATGCGGTTTTTGGTGTGAAAAATGCTCATTATGCATGTTGTTTTCTGAACTAGAAATCTAGACAAAAATCCAATTTGCATGATTTAATTTTGTTCAATATGCGCTTTTGTGTGAAAAATGGAAGTAATGCATGTCGCTTTTTTTCTCGAGCCAAAAAACTGACAAAAAAGCCACTCAGACGATTAAGTTCGTTTGAATAACATGCTATGAAAAAATGGAAGTAATGCATGCCGTTTTTTTTTTTTTTTTTTGAGCCAAAATCGACAAAAACCAGCAGATGATTTAATTCTTGTTTGAATAACATGCAATTTTGTGAGAATAATGTTTGTATATATGCATGCATGTAACAAGTAAACACCATGCAGTAACATTGTATTTCACGTGCATGGGGACATCACGTATTTCGGGTGTGAGTGCACGACATGACTTTGAACAAAAGGTTTTTCTCGAAAAGTTGTCCACCATGATTTTTGGAGTCTGTCCAATAAAATATATTGGAGGGTTGTCCACGCTTTAATTAATTTGTCTTAAAAATAAAATAAATATCTGAGGTCGTCCAACATTTAATCGGAGTCTAATCCTCATGAAGCTTCATGAGAATTAAAACAAAATCTTTGTTTAGAAATAGTTTTACACATGGAAAAATGCATGTGTGAGGAAGTCGGTGATGGACCCAGCATGAGATTTGGATGTGGACATTCATGTAGAAATCTGCATATTTTTACTTGAATGTGTGTGAAAATGTGAACATGGCATTGCATGTGCACTTAGCCTAGTAGCCCTCATAGGATATTTTCTCTACTGGGTATTGCTCACCATGTCATGGGAAAACCATTTCTCGTGCAATCGGAGGTAGCCTCCTGGATGACGAGGTCTTCACCAATGACCTCACGTGGAAGAAAAAGGCTAGAAAATGCCTCATATTTTTGTATATTGTACTTCGTATAACCATTTTCTCTAATTTTATGAATTTAAGAGCTGTACTAAAACCTGGGATTCATGAAAAATATTTTGGCTAGTTTTCCCGTTTCCTAAAGTCCTTGCAGTAAAAGGACTAAATTATGTTGAATATGTGGTGTGTCGAAACTAAAAAAAAATAAAACACCCCTGGATTTGGGGGCGCTACAAATCGGGAACAAATCGCCTCCAAAACCAGTAGCAAATTAGGGAACAAATGTGACGCCCAAACTCGGGGTCCCCATCGTTGGACTAACCGTCAACTACGGAATACAAGTGGATGCCCAAGTCATCTGACCACTTCAAAAAATCTAGCAGAAGCCCTTCACGTGAGCTTCATACTCCAAATGAAACACCTGCATGAAACCTGTCCCAAGCAGTCTAATATAGTCCAATATATATCCAATACGGCCACTTGGGCCCATAAACAATTCTCAATATGCATACCAACTATGAATCCAACTATACATCCTATAGTTATAAGAGTTACAATATTTTCACTCTTATACAACATATATTAAAATAATCGAATTCTAATACATGTAAACCACCAAAGCCACATTCCGACTTTCTTCTAGAACTCAACCTCTAGGACGAGCCGTCTCCTTGCACGCCCCGACTCGCAAAAGGGGGTCCCACGACGGGGTGAGCTAATGCTCGCAGAGAACGCCCTGCGGGCTACTCACCACCCAAGCGCAAAGGCAATGTTCCACCTAAAACACACACTCAAGTAAATGCATGATCCTACTTTCAATGCCTCATGATGACTAACTCTGCATCCCGAGTCCTCACTCGATTTTCTCCTCACACTCGCCTAAGCCTCGTATGAGAATATTATGTTTTATTTGTGGACTACCTCACTGATGTTATACCAAGTGGACCATCTCCTCGATGTGTTATATTTAGTGGACTACTTCCTCCGAGATATATCAACGTGGGCCACTCCGACGATTGATATTATTTGCTCAGGACTACTCCTCCGATGAATAATTAGGTCATTCGACGATTGATATTATTTTTAGTTTGACTACCCTCCATAATTACTATTTTTAGAAGCTTCTCTAGACTACCCTCATGCACTCATCCTATAATCCTAAAGGGTGTTCAAAGGCATATGGGACGCATGTATGCCATTCCAGTCACAAATTTAATCACATGCAAATGTATAAACATGAATATACTTGATAATTCAAATCACACAATCATGTTATGTAATTATACAACTCATACATCAAAATTAGCTCACTACAATGATCAAACACGAGTAATTTAATTTAAATCACTGACCAAACACATATTTTCCTCAAAATATATTCTGTCACTATTCCTTGTGAACAAGAAAAACCCTAGGGTTTACTTGCTCCAACATTCAACAAGTCATTGGTTCACTCGCGAACCAAGATCTCACGGCCATTCCCTACTTTCCAAACAACCATGATTTATCACAAAATGCAACATTCAACCACTCCAATAGCCGCCTCGTGGATGCCACGACCATTCACGTGGTTTCTTAAAAATTGACCTCTGCCCAAGATTTGAACCCATCAAACGGCCCTCACGGCCTCATTCAGCTCTCAAACATTCGTGAAAAACACTTAAAAATGGGAATAAAACTCAAGTAGTGGGAGAACTCTACCTTCTTGGAGTTTGAGGAAACTCCATAAATTGCACCCACGCGGCTTCCTCCGTGAGCGTAGGCTCCCCTCCCTTCTTGTCCCGAAGACCGACTATCATCAGCCTGGGCCATTCTAGAGAGAAGTTACTCCTTCTCTCTCTAACTTCTAAGCAATTCGGCTACTGGACCAAATTTCCTTCCCTCTCACGTTTTGGCTCTCTTTTAACATTTGGGGAAGATAACTATTTACTATTTTGTCATTTAGTGACTTAAAATCAAATTCCAAAATGACCCTTATGTCCCTCTTTTACCAGAATTGATATTCGGCACTATCTCGGCCGTCCATTTTCATCATTTCTCTACTCATACCACTTATGGCACATGAGTACGTGTTATATATGACTTCATTAAATCGCTTTCTTTACGACACCCGACCGCGATGCCTCGAAAAACGCGGTCGATCTCGACCGCTCCCGCACTTGACGAAATTTACGTGCTATTAGATCATGAGACGATTCCAACGGTGAACTGCTTCATCATCCGAGATCTAGAGAATTAATTCCTGATTTTTAACCGAACATAATTTTGTAATCGAAATTACGATTCTTGTCTCTTATTCTAGAAATTGAATTTCTGGGTCTTACATTCCCTTCCCAGAAAGGAATTTCATTCCGAAATTCGTGACAATTCCAATCACGCACATGCATATGCAACGCAGACTCACTACGTACGAAATGGGCCATTTAAATCAAACGACTAAAACCCCGCTGCATTCCTCATCCCTAAACAAGAGGCGGATAGTATTCGACCGTGTCCCGCGCTCCCACGTCACCTCCACTCCACAAGGTCGCCATAAAGACTCTCACTAGCCTCACGGTCTTGGGTCTGCAAACCCGATCACGGCTATCCAAAATGCACACCGTCCCTCCTCAAAGGTCCTATCGTCAACTCAATTCATCTCTTAATCCACCACATGAGATGGATCTCGGCGTATATTTCCTGAGCATGGAGATGTGAAACACCTCGTGACACCCGATACGCCGGGCCAGAAAGCTAATCGGTACACTACGGCGCCTGGTCCTCTCGAAAGTATCCGAAGGTCCAATGAATCTCTGGGCGACAGCTTCCCATGTCACTAACCCGACCACTCCCTCCTTAGAATCACCTTCAAGGAAACGCGATCACCAACTCCGAACTCTAAGGGTCGACGCCGCATTATCCGCATAGCCCTCACAAGGCTCTAGTCGTGAGAAGACGCTATCGTATCAAGCTCACCTTCTTAGAGTTGTCTCTAATCAGATCAGGACTAGCGATGGAATTCTCTCCCACCTCGGTCCAACCTAAAGGTGACCTACATAGCCTCCCACACAATGACTCATACGGTGCCATCCATATACTCGCCTGTAACTGTTGTTGTAGGCGAATTCCACTAAGGGCAAATGCTCCTCTACCCTTATGACCCAGGACACATGCTCACAGCATGTCCTCTAACACCTGTATTAATCCATATAACGCGCATCCCCACACAACCCCGCTTTCGTGTGTGTAAACACTAACCTTCCCAAGGTCACAATCACCGACACAATCCAATGGACCGGCCAATCCAGTCCATACGCTACATGAATGACATTCATATACCGAGCCCTTGCCTACCAACAATACCCAATGTAATTTCCAAAGGGGGTATCCAAATCGAGTCACCCCGAATTCTATCACTCAACTCTAAGCTCCATGGATAACCCGTCCGTGGGTTTTCATCTTCAAGAAGATAACTCTGGGCTTACACCCAAGCCTATTACATTCACGTAAATTCTGATATCTTCTGCCCTTACACTATAACCTGTGATTCTCACCTTAGGGGATTAACGACCCCCTCTTTGCTTTGCCCCACACACTTTAATTACTTTTCATTCACTGAATCAAACTATGAGTCTTCATTGGACGTAGTCCTAAAGACAAACTCAACCCACACTCACTAAGAGTGGTGAATGACCGTACCGTGCACCCACACCCGACTCGACGCGATGATACCGTGCACACGAACGCAATTATGCCATACTGTGACACCCACTCCCGGGTCCACCATGAGCAGAATCTCAGAGATCTCTCACTCATAATCCCGACCTATCAGGTCAACTCTCACCCTACACCCTAGCAAGAACATCTTATACTGGGCTTAAAGGCCTTAACCTCAAGCCCAAATCCAATGCCATGTCGAGTATGACAACCCGGCAAGGTCTCACTATTGACAACTCGATGGTCGGGGTTAACTCATCCATGTCAAGCCCGACATCAACAACCAATATGTCTACTACACCCTGTCTACTACGCTTCCATCAAGGCACCTCTCGATCCGTCCCGACTTCGACCCACACTCGTCCCTCACACCAGGCTCGAGTGCTTCAGATAAGGCACCCGAAATCGGGAACCGGTTCCTCCTAATCTGCACTAGGTGTGGAGGAATAAACCGATAATTTTCTCGTCCTACTCTGGCCAACCGATCAGATTGTCCCAAAGTCTCGTGGATCCCTGCTTCTGTGGCAACCCTGTCACTCTCGGCCTTAATCCCGTGCCCTAGTCTAGTCCAGTGTGAAGTGTAAGTCTTCCGCCTTCCCGAACCAGGAGAAAGCCGATCCTCCTCTACTACCAACAATCTGTATCCCCAGTGTTCCAAGTATCCTCAATCTCTCTCTCTATGGTCAGGGCCGCCCCAACCATGGAGTCCATGTCCCGTAGGCGAAATCCTACAATCCTGCCCCGAATGGACGACTTCAGCCCATTCTTGAATCTCCTATAATACCCAGCCAATCCCAAGAACTTCGTGTCTCGTAGATTGACATTCGGTCTCTACCAACTCATCACCGGCCTCAACCTTCTCCTGGGTCGACCGACACCCCAAGGCCGACCACGCGGTCTAAAAATCTCACCCCGCAGCTTTCAAAGTTCACTGATCAACTCGCGCATACCGATTGGTCTCAACAATTGTAACACAACTTCAATGATACTCATGCTCCCACTGGATCGGGAGCAGATCAGCCGTCATCCATGAAGACTACGATAAACCGACTAGATAGTGGCTGAATATCCTACGCATGAGATCCATGAATGCCACTGCACATTCGGCTAATCCAAGGGCATCACCAGACCTCAAAGTGCCCATAACGCGGTCCTAAACGCCGTCTTGTGGATACCCATGACTCCCTAACCCTCACCATGGAAAACTGCCAAGGTCTATCTGGGTGTACTCGCTCCCTCTCAACTCGATCAAACAAATCATCAATCCTCTGTGAATGGGCACTATCGACTCATAACCCGTTCAACCGCCTCGCAGTCACGCACAGTCAAGCGGTCTCGCCTTCTTCTTCGCAAACAACCCGAGCTCCATGGTGAAGTGCTCGTCTGAGTAAACCCCTTGTCCAATAGCCTTGCACTGACTCGAGTTCCGAAACTCAACCGGTGCCATCCTATGCGAGTCACAGAGATGGGGTGAAGCACCAGGTGTAACTCGACACCTAAGTCTACTACCCTCTGCGGGAGGCAATCCAGTAGCTCATTTGGAAAGACATCCACACTCGCACACTACCCGAGGTATCTAAGTCTGTCTTCCTCGGGTCCCTGCAAGGCTCGCTAGCCAACCCGCTTAACCGTCTCGACACTGGACTCGTATACCGTGGCAAAATATCAGGCTTCGGTCTCCCTTGAAATACCACACTGGGGCATCGGGCCCCACGGTAGCAGAATCTCCTCGGTTAAGGCCACAATCGAGCAACAACCTCGTAGTCGGCCACAATCCACTCCCAGATGACATCGAACTCTAACATGTCCATGATTCTCAGGTCCACTGTGAGTAGAGTCCCCGAGATCTCTAACTCGCAACCTCGACATATCATACCTATTCTCGCCCTAATCCCTAGGGGAGAACTCACATAAAATGGCTCCTCTAAGGTCTCAAGAGGTCCTTGCCCATTTCCACCATATTCACAGCCCCATTCTCTAGCTGTAACGCAGTTTAGTTTAATCCGGCCGCGCCGAGGTAACTTCCATGCCTCTAACACTTTCTCGATCCGCATGAACTAATGGTCTACCACCACCTGATCCCTTCCCTCGTGAATGCCTGAGGATGATACGCCCAAACCTCGGAGGTTATTGTGGATCTTCCCGCTGACTTGCTATACCAAATTGCGATAAATAGAATTGGTCGACACCCACAGCCTCAAAGAAAGGCTTGTTTATCCAATACATGGGTGAACCGACCAGCACTCGCGGACGCCCCCACGTCCTCGCTGTCTCCGACTAGCCATCTAATGTGATTTCCAATGGCAACAAGAATCATTTATTCTTCATTCTACTAACTAGTAATGCAAGATGCCAATTACTAATAGACTTGACAACCATGAACCCATCTGCTCACTCTAAGTGGTGCTAAAATCTGAACCACTCAATTCATTTATTCTCATAAAATCTCTAAGCTTCTCGCTCATTCTCAAAGATCCAAATCTCTAAGGTCATAGTTCATAACCTTAGCATTCACCTTTTTCCTATACGCATTACACCATGCATATAATTTCCTACGCAACAATCGCGCAATCACAATTTCCAATGGTAGTTAAATACAATACAGTATCTCTAAGGCATAAACACAGTCCCGAGACACTAATCATACACATAACTCAGTGTATACATCAAGCCCTTGGCATTTACAAGTAATGCAAGACAATAAATTATACATTTAAAACATTTTTATCAACAAAATTTCATTTTTGAAAATTTCATTTTTTTTCGAAAACTTTGTCTCATTTTATTAAATTTTATTTTATTTGATTTAAAAAATTTCGAAATTCTGTTATCTACAATCGACCTATTAACGTTTATTGTTCACAGACATCGCTCATGGTTTCATCGTTCATGGATTACTATTCACGAATTACTGTTCACGGTTTACTATTCACGTTTTACTGTTCATGGATTACTGTTCGTCACAATACAAAAATTGTATTGCAACACAATTTCCTACTGCACTACTATATCGTAACAAATACAATTTCCAAATTTTCCTTCCTCGCAATACACTCTTGTATATTGCAATACAATTTCCTTTCTAAATTTCTTCAAGTCACACACAATACAAGCATTGCAATACAATCCTAGCCATCGTGACACCCATTGCAATACACCATTGCGGTTGCAATACAATTCCTAGCCACTCGCACTCTCTTTGCAATACACTTCAACCAAGCAACCTTAGGGTTGCAATACACCTAAACTTGCAATACAATCCTTCCTCCCTATGCTACACACCCAAGACTTCCCGCAATACACTGAGCCCTCTTTTCTTCAAGAATACAAAATTGTATCAAGAATACAATTTTCACTACAATTTTTTCCACCCTCTCTCTTGCAATACAATTGCAAGACTTGCAATACAAATTATTAATACAATCGGGCAAGAGTCTAAAACCGCTTTCGCACTTTTGGAGCAGAATTTTTTTCTTTTAAATTGCTCGAAAATCACCCAAAAATACATATATACATTTTTTTTCACACATGCTATTGGAAAAATACTCAAAAACATAAGTATACATTTTTTTTTCCATTTATTTGCTACTAGAGACACAAAAATACTTTTCCATTTTTTCCAGAATACACAAATAAATTTCTAAAAATTTATTTTCTTCACTTTTCTTCAGTTTTACACCATATAAAACCTTAGAAAATTATTTTCACTTTCATAACCAAATAAATTTATAAAATTTATTTTCTTTTGCTTTAAAATTTCTTCTCATTTTCTTTCCAACAACCCAAATAAATTTTAGTAAAATTTATTTTATTTACTTTTCTTCATTTTATACCGTAGAAACCTTAAAATTAATTTCTCACTCTCTAAACCAAATAAATTTTATGAAATTTATTTTCATTTCTTATCAAACCAAATAAATTATAAAAATTTATTTCTTTATTTTATGCTTCATTTACTCATTGTAAAACTCCCAAAGTTTTCCTATGTGCTAATCACCAAGCACACAAACATTTCACAACTCAAGGCAACATATATGCCACACCATCTCATCAAACATTCACACAACATTCTCATCAAATCACACAAAAACACACCAAACACACGCATGCAAAGGTCCCAGTTTTGTCCCGTTGATTTCCTAGGTAATCCTTACACCTAAACTCAACATCAACCACACCTAGTGGCGACATGTTCTTACACCACCCAGGGCCTAAGCCCAACCTCAACTGGTTTCTACATACCTATACTCCACATCAAACCACCTAATGGTGATGGATACCCAACCCGAGGTCCCTAGGTATTCGTATACCTAAACTCTTATACCAAGCTGTGACGCCCCAAACCCGAGGGTCCGTTGACTAACCGTCAACCCGAGGAACAGCAAGGATGTCAAGTCATCTCGACGCCACTTCGTAAAATCTGCGTAGTCCCTTGTACCTAGGAGCTCTACCCAAATGAAACACCTGCATGAAACCTGTCCCAAGCAGTCCAATATAGTCAAATATATATCCAATACGACCACTTGGGCCCATAAACAATTCTCAATATGCATACCAACTATGAATCCAACTATACATCCTATAGTTACAAGAGTTACAATATTTTCACTCTTATACAACATATATTAAAATACTCGAATTCTAATACATGTAAACCACCAAAGCCACATTCCGACTTTCTTCTGTATCCCAACCCCAGATCGAGCCGTCCTCGCACGCTCCCGCACCCGTAAAAGGGGTCCCACGACGGTGAGCTAATGTGCTCGCAGGAGAATCGCCCTAAGTGGGCTACTCACCACCTAAGTGCAGTGCAATGTTCCAATTTAAACACACACTCAAGTAAATGCATGATCCTACTTGAATGTCTACATGACCAACTCAGATCCTGAGTCCTCACCGACTCTCTCTCACACTCGCCTAAGCCTCGTATGAGAATATTATTTTTATTTGTGGACTACCCTCCGATGTTATAAATTGTGGACCATCTCCGATGTTATATTTAGTGGACTACCCTCCGAGATATATCAATTGGGCCGCTCCGACGATTGATATTTTTAATTTGGACTACCCTCCGATAATTAATATTTTTAATTACCCTACCTTTTCTGTGACTCATCTCATGCACTCACTTCTATAATCCTAGGGTGTTCCAGCAGATATGGAATGCATGTATGCCGCCCACGCCTAATCCACATAAACAAATGTATAAACATGAATATACTCGCATAATCCAACGACACAATCATGTTATGTAATACAACCTATACTTTAAAAATTAGCTCACTCACTAATGATCAAACACGAGTAATTTAATTTAAATCACTAGGACCAAACACATATTTTCCCCAAAAATATATTCTCTCGTGTCAATATTCCTAGGAACAAGAAACTTAGGTTTACTTGCCCAACATTCAATGTCATTGTTCACTTGATGAACCAAAGATTCACGGCCATTCCCTACTTTTCCAAACAAATCCAAGGATTTATCACAAAATGCAACATTCAACCACTCCAATCACCAGCCCGTGGATTAGTCACGACTGTCCACGTGGTTTCCAAACACACCCTGGCTCCAAGATTTGGGACCGATCAAACGGCCCCTCACGCCTCATTCAACGCAAACATTCATAAAACACTTAAAACGGGAATAAAACGCAAGTAGGGAGAAACCCCTACCTCTTGGAGTTTGAGGAAACTCCATAAATTTGGTACCCACGCTAAGCCCTCTCTTCGTAGAGCGATTCTCCTTCTTGTCTCGAAGACCGCCGACTGGCCTGATCGCCCACGATCTCAGAGAGAAGTTACTCCTCTCTAACTTCTAAGCACCTACCCATCGGACCAAAATTTTCCTTCCTCTCACGTTTTGGCTCTCTTTTAACATTTGGGGAAGATAACTATTTACTGTTTTGTCATTTAGTGACTTAAAATCAAATTCCAAATGACCCTTATGTCCCTCTTTACTTGAATCGATATTCCAGACTATCTCTACTGGCCCATTTTCATCATTTACCATACCACTTATGGCACATGATTACGTGTTATATATGACTTTCGTCACAACTAAAATCGTTTTACGGCACCCGAATCGTTATGCCTCGAAAAACGTTGCCGACCCGAATTGTCCCACCCGACGGCAATTCTACGTGATAGCTTTAGATTTCAAGGAGACAATCTAACTGGAAATCCGCTTTCGCTATCCGAGATCTAGAGAATTAATTCTGATTTTTAACCGAAATTACAATTTTTGTCGAAATTAGCCATTTTGCCCTTTATTCCAAAATTGAAATTTCTCTGGTCTTTACAACAAATCATTACCGAATTAGCAGCAAATCAACACTACGAAGCAAATCTTTTTTCTAAAAATAAATAACGAAAACTCATTTGACTAGAAAAACAACTTTCTAAATTAGATAAACGACTTCTACTTTGACTTGGAGAAATAAATCTTTCTAAAATAAAACAACTCAATAAAAATAGTAATAAAACTTCGAAAACTTGGAAATAGAAATATATTAAGTGTCTCAAGGTTTCTAGCCTCCCGAATACGAATTTTCCATAATTAAGATTGGATTCCTAATTAATGTTCTAGAAGCTCCTGCATCACGGATCCTTTATGCTTTGATTCTCATCATAATGCCTCCAACAAGAGTACATTATGTGGTATATATAGGCCCTTTACTTTTTAAAACAAATAAAGCAACTCCTTCTTTGACTAGGAAAAAAAATCTTTCTAAATTGAATAAAGCAACTCTTAAATTAGAAACATGACTCTAAAACACACCAGAAATTAGAAAAAATATAAATAAAAAAACCAATAATAAACTTATTCAAAATCTTACGTCAAGCCTTGATCCGTCTTTACTCCTTTCAAGTCTTAATTGAAATCAAAAATTTCCATTTGATGATTCTACGACTTGTAACAGCCGAGAAATCGAATTTTCCATAATCAAGGTCAAATTCCTTTGGTTGTAGATACTCTGCTCCCGAATAAGTGCATGTGTCCTCTTTTAAATGTTAAATGCGGAAGGATCCTTGTTTTATCGGGGATATCAAAGACTCAATCTTGTTTTATTTTTCAATTACTGAACCTAAAAACAATGTGCATTGATAAAAATTTCATATTTTGCATGTTTCAATTAGAAGACACACAAACAAGACAAAAAATGAAAACGTTTGCTATTTTTAGATGTTTCATGTAGAAGGTTCCCTTATTGTATCAAGGGATGCCAAAGACTCAATCTTTCTTTTATTTTTCAATTACTAGACATAAAAACAATATGGATTGATCAAAGATTTCATAAATTTTGGATTTTGTATGTAAAACACACACAAACTAGAAAGATAAGCAAACATTTGCTCTTTTTTAGATGTTTCATATAGAAAGGTCTCTTGTTGTATCCAAGGATGCCAATGACTCAATCTTTGTTTTATTTTTCAATTACTAGACATAAAGAAATGTTGATTGATTGATGATTCCTTATATTTTTTATGTTTCAAATAGATGACACACAAATGAGACAGAATGAACAAATGTTTTCTATTTTCTAGATGTTTCATGCGGAAGGGTCCCTTGTTGTGTCCACGAATTCCAAAGATTCAATCTTTGTTTTATTTTTCAATTACTAGACATAAAAACATTGTGGATTAGTCAAAGGAATTTATATAAGTTGGATGTTTCACTTGAGAACACCTATTGAGAATAGAATGAGAAAAAGTTTGTTATTTTTTAAATGTTTTATGTGGAAATGTCCCTAGTTGTATCCAAGGATTCCAAAGATTTAATTATCCAAAAAAAGGATTCCAAAGATTTAATCTTTCTATTATTTTTCAATTACTATACATGAAATAATGTGGATTGTTAGAAGATTTCATAAATTTTGGTTATTTCAACTAGATGTCACAAAAACAAGATAGAATAAGTGCATGTGTCCTCTTTTTTAAATGTTAAATGCAAGGGTCCTTCTTTTTATCTATGATACCAAGATGTGACGCCCAAATTCGGTCTAGTTGACCAAGTGAACTGTATGGAATTCTTACTTAGGTTATAGCGCACCTAAGTCTTGGTACCAAACGAGTACCAATTACTTGTGGGCACCGAGTTACTCGGCACCACCTTGAAATGTCCCTTTCTACCGGGACCCATCCATCCATATTTATGTTGCAAATATGAGAATAATACACTAAAACAGTCCGTAAGAGTTCGGTCACAACCCTCTTACCCTCATTACATACCCGACTATGTTGGCAATAGTCCAAAAAGAATTTAATTACAATTCTTTTATACAAAACACTTCTAGAACTAGTTTGTCCCAAGCATTTTCTTACAAAATGATTTATCAAGGCCACATGTCGGCCCTCTTCGCAATCACTAAAATGCGGCGCGAATCGCGGTGTGAACCACACCTAAAAGGGTTGTCCCATAATGGGTGAGCCACGCCCAATAGAGAATACCTCCTATAAGGGCTACTCTTCACCTAAGTGCACATGCTCCAATGTTCCTTTCGGCCATTTCTCATTACATTCAACCAAAACATGTCAATTCTATGGAATCACATGCCATGCCATGAAGAATGAATCTGACTCATCATGTACCATGCGCTTAGGAGTCCTCATAGACTCCTCACCTGATACCTAAGTCCATGTGATAGCCAGTCATTGAATAACATCCAATGATCATTTTCAAAACAAATTTTATTTGTTTATAAACCCAAAGCTTTTTGGATGTTACATCACAATGATCATTTTATTTTCAAAACCATGTGCCTTTTTGTGGGTAGCGGATTTTTGGTGTCCCACCACGGGCTCCGCAAACCCAGACCCTTTTATGGCCTTTCTGCCAGGGACCATGTCACGACCATAGTGGCGGGCTTTTCACCCAGGGGAGGGATCTATCCCTTCTTCTTTGGAAACACATATTTTCTTTACCATTTTAATCAATCGTGCGACTCTGTTGGACGTTGTCCCATTACGAAGCCCGCGATCAAACACTAAGCGCGATGTTGATTTACCTGACCATGCACCACTTTTGAATTTAATCACGTTATCCCTCGTGCATATACAGTACAATATGTCATTGCATGTTATATCATGTCACAGCATGCATAATAGATACTATATGAGACATTTACAAACCATATTTTATACTCATTATCATGGATAACTATATCAGCCACATATAATTTTACATCCATCCGTGTTAATATATCTAAAGCACGCATATATCAGCATAAATCGGCTTCTGATCCGGCATGTCGCCTGACAAGCGGTCCATACACAGGTTGTAAAAATAGGCCACAACAAGGCCGCCAAGCTCGGTCTGGCACATTTTCGAGCTGGCATTAAGCGTCATATAAGCAGGCCACACACGGACCATGGGCAGGCCATAAAACAATCGAGAAGCGTCGATCTGACTCTTTGAAAAGAGAATTAAATGCATAAATATTTGAGCACCAAATGCAATTTACTATCATATGGTTAGATTCTAGACTCAAATAACTTTCCATAGAGTCTAGAGCATGAATCGGAGTTCGGACGAGAAAGATATGGTCGTCTAAAGTTGGAGTACACCAAGAGCCTCACTATTGCGCCGATCCATGCAATAGCGTGCCTGTGGGTTGCAAGAGCATTTTAGTAACTCCCGTAAATGCAATTTTTCAACCCAAATTTGCTCCTTAAGCAGCCCTTTAAACCGGCTACAACCCCATCCCATGCCATTAACATGGCACAACACAGTTCCAAAATTAGCCCAAAACAATAGCCTAAAAGCTAGAAAAAAATCAAAGTAGGAAGAATCCTTACCTCTTGAAGCGTAGCCCCTCGTCGAATCTCTGGACTTTACTCCTTGGTTCAACGAGTTCCAACTCTCAGAACTCCAAAGAACTGAGAAAGAAACCGCCGGCCTCCTTCCTCTTTCTCTCTTTCTTTTCTCCTTTCCCCTTTATCTCCTTTCCTCCCTTTCGCTTCTTTCCCTTCCTTTCTCTCATACGATAGCGGATTTGTGAAACCTGGCGCACACCCCTCCCACCGTTGCCACACAAATCAAAACCAATGAATGTAGACACATGGCTTGCCATGTGTCTTGTAAAGACATGCACTTTGTCCCATGGCTTGCCATGTGTCACTCACATGGGATGTCATGTGTCACGGAACACGATGCCTCGAAAACATGAAATTACAGCTATCTTTGAGATTGACGAAGTCGCACAGACAACTAAATTTCATGAGGCAGACAACCAGTGATGCTGTTTGCGTCATCAGAGATATAGAAAACTTCTAGGTTTTCAACTTGTACGTATCCATAAATCACTGTTTTGCTTTTGAAATTTTTGATTTTTTCTCGAGATTTACAAAAGATTCAATCTCTATGTTATTTTTCAATAACTAGACATGAAAACAATGAGGATTGATCAAAGATTTCATATATTTTGGATGTTTTAATTAGAAGACACACAAACAAGATAGAATGAAAGAACGTTTGATATTTTTTAGATGTTTCATGCATAAGGTTCCCTTGTTGTATCAAGGGATGCCAAAGATTCAATCTTTCTTTTATTTTTCAATTACTAGACATAAAAACAATATGAATTGATCAAAGATTTCATATATTTTTTATGCTTTAATTAGAAGACACACAAATAAAAAAGACTGTGCTTGTATTTTCTATTTTTTAGATGTTTCATGCAAAAGGGTTCCTTGTTGTATGAAGGGATGCCAAAGATTCAATCTTTCTTTTATTTTTCAATTACTAGATATAAAAACAATATGGATTGATCTATATTTTGGTTTTTTTAATTAGAAGACACACAAATAAAAAAGAATGTGTGAAGGTTTGCTATTTTTTAGATGTTTCATGCGAAAGGGTCCTTTCTTGTATCCAGTTATGTCAAATATTAAATATTTCTATTATTTTTTCAAGTACTAGATATTAAAACAATGTGGATTAATCAAAGATTTCATTTTTTTGGATTTTTCAATTAGAAGACACAGAAACAAGATACAATGGTGAACGTTTGCTGTGAAACCCCAAATCCGGGGGTCCCATTAACAACCTGTCAACCTGCGAATTCACAGCTGGTTCGGGTGACCCGATACCTGCTTATTGTGTCCGTTTATGGGATCCATATTTTAAAAAAAAATCGAGGCGAGATCACCTTTGTTAGAGCTCTACCCAACATACAACCGGTATAACAATATAATCATAACTCATCCAAGGTCTCCACAGAAGTAGTATTTACCCCTATAGGGTCCATCTATCCATACCCTCAATATACATCCCTTTACCGGGACCCATTCATTACATTTAAATCTAAAATATGAAAATAAAACGCTTAATTACAGTCCATAAGAGTCCGATCACAGCCCTCATACCATATTTACATTCTCGACTATTTATACAATAGTCCAAAAGAATTTAATTACAATTCTTTTTACATAAAATACTTTTTGTAAAAGTATTGTCAAGATTTCGGCCTTATTCACAATCACGGCCTCGTCGGAGTGTCGTCTCCTGTGCACCACATTGCCTAAAAGGGGATCTTTACAACGGGGTGAGCAATGCCTGATGAGAAAAATATATTTACAAGGGCTACTTCACTTTAAATGCATGAAATGACTTTTAAAAACATCGAGCCATGTCCGTATAAATGGCTGCGATCCTATATGGAATGTTTAGTCAATCATGCATGAGATGAGACTCTTCATGCCTGACCTAAGTCGGAGCCGACTCCCTCACATCTACAATGCCAAGTGTGAAAACCAGTCATCGGTGTTTCACCCAATGACTTAAACCATTGGACAACCCTCCAATTTTAATTTATCAAATCTCGTGTATTTATTTGGGTTGCGAATTTCCAGGGTCTCACTGTAGGCTTCGCAACGTCTTCCAACACTTTTGCAAACTTTCATCGTTTGATCCATATGTTTGACCAAGAATAAATTTTGGGTCTTTCACCCTGGGGGGGGATCTACCCCCATCTCGCTTCACCCAAACACACGAAATTTATTATTATTATTTTACAATATGTTGTGGTCGATTTTGGGCGTTATCGATTTACGAGCTCACCACTCATTTACGAGAATGGTGAACTCGCGTACCATACACCCACACCGGACTAGACGCGATGTGACCGTGCATATGAAATGCAATCATTCCATTTCATGCTATCTCATGCCACATGCATAATAAGAGCTACATGCAACATTTATAAATCTCGGATAATTATCTTTCTTACATATAATTTCCCTTTATCACAATTTTCATGTTAATATGTCAAGCAAGTATATATTAACAAGATTTTTACACACAACGTCATGTTATTTATTTTTCCAACAATAACACACAAAATGGCTCCCGAATCTCTCGAACTATATAAAACGAGAGGCACCTCTTGGAATTAAGAGCTTCATGGTTCGTCAGCTAGGGTGCGTAGTGCTTAAAACACCACAAAACCCGAAGACATTAGTCTTAGGATTAAAACCAAACCCAAACTCAGTCCGAGACAACCCAAAAACAGTCCCGAAAATTCAGCTTAGATTGTCCGAAAACAATCCTGAAAATTTAGCAGGATTATTAAAAAATTGTCGAAAATTGACGAAGCGTCCTAAAACAGTCCCAAAAATTCATAAAAATTCCTACACTCAGTCCAAAAAATTTGGGACTGAAATTTACGGCCTTTCACAACCTCTAAGAAAACCCCCAAGCCATTAAATGGCCTTTAAACTAGAAAGAACCCAAGTATGAAAATTGCCTACCTCGTGGAGTTTGACGAAACTTCAAGATTTTGGTACCCATGCCTAGCTCTCAATGAGTGGACTGACTTTGTCTTTTGCTCCGACGAAAACCTATGGTCCGATTTCCATAGATCTTAGAGAGAAGAGAAAAACTCCTTTTCCCATTTATCTCTCTCTCTCTCCTATCTTCTCAGCTCTCTTTGCTCAGATCCCCTCATTTGCTCTTAACTTTGCTTTGCTTTTATATATATATATATATATATATATATATATATATATATATATATATATATATATATATATATATATATATATATATATTTAACGACCCGTACCAAATAATACGAGTTTTTAACACGTTTGACCAAGTTTGACCAACACTTAGTATGTGGACCCAAGTTGACTTTTTTGAGGATGGATAGTTTTGGGTTAACTAAAGCACCATTTCGTAGGCCTCGTCAATATGAGTTCATAGATGGTAGCGTCTATAATCACGAATTACGGATAAAAAGTTAAGGCTATAGGAAGGTTCAAGCGTGACGCTTTACGGTGTCAAAGTGCAATGCAGGGTTTTTTTACTGAAAGCGACCCTAGGCCCTATATAAACACTAACTTTGGGTGCCAAATGAAACCTAGTCCCCCGAAAACACCATCTTGAGCTCCAAAACCAAACTCTCCCAATCGTGAACAGGAGTTGGGTCGTTTGACCCATTTGCGGCGGTGGAGTTTTGGACGAAAGAGCATCAGCTGACCACGCAACAGCGCCCGACCAGGGGAAACACAACCTTGACGATCAATATTAAATTTTCCGCGTGCGTGGGCGTGCGAATCCGGCCGTGAAGCGGCGGTGCGCGTGCCAGTGGGTCATCGGACTTTCTTGACTTTTCGGTATTTCAGAAGCGTTTTAGGCGACCCATACCTCCCTCCACATTTTGGACCCTCACGAACTCATTTAGTGGCCCCGCGCATATTCTCACCGTTTGAGAAAGATTACAGCGAAAACAAAGTTGGCCAAACCGGTTGGATTGAGTTTAAGCCACCACCGGCAAGCTGTTGGACCAAGGTAATGAATGCTTGATGAGTTCACAGTCTCTTGGGCTTTCCATTGATATGGTTTGTGAATTTTGGACATCGTTTGGTTGGTTTTTCCATTTTTGGGTCATTTAGGGTGTTCACCAGAAGTTTGGACTGGAATCGAGTACCCGATTGGTCGAGTTAGAAAATTGGGTTGGATTAGTGGGTGGATGTTTATGAACAGTGGACGGTTCAATTTCGAGAAATTAGCTCCCGGGTGAAAAGCCTCAATTTTGAGTATTGGGCCTATAGGAGCCTGCTTTGTATAGTGGGCTGTCGGGGGAGTCGGAAGTTAGCGGGGTTCATAGTTAAAAATTACAACGAGGCCTTAGGGGCATCCCGATATGGATTGGTTCAATTATTGGAGCCTAAGTGGTATTTTGTTATATTACAGGGCACTCATGAGTCGGGAGGCTTGATGCAGCGGGAGGGCGGACTAAGCGTCTGTAGTCGATTAGAGTGGTTTATATGTTTAAATGATTTGAAGATTGTGCATTGATATATCTATTGTGTGATTAAATATTTTATTACATATCTTTTTGTTTTTGATCAAATGGTTGGTTGCATAAAATGTGATTATCGGTCTCATATAAAACAAGTATCATTTCATATGAATTTTGTCAACATTTTAAGCGGTTTGGAAGTTGTCTTGAGTTAGTGGATGAGTCTGTGGAATTTGAATATTTTGGTGCGTGGTTGAGGATTTGTAAGCCGCCTTGGAAAACTATTGTTTTAAAAAAATGGATCTTGAGATTTTGTGGAATGACTCTGATACGGTATTGTTGGGAAAGTACATGTGAGCAAGGGAATGATTTTACTAGTCGCCATGTGATGGCCAGGTTCACCCGGAGGTTTATTAGGTGCCACGTGATGGCCAGGTTTACCCGGAGGTTTATTAGTTGCCACGTGATGGCCGGGTTTACCCGGAAGTTTATTAGTTGCCACGTCGTGGGTCTGGAGGTTTATTAGTTGCCACGTGATGGCGAGGTGTAATACAGGTTTATTAGTTGCCACGCGGTGTCGTGAGTCGGGCTTCACCCAGACGGTTTATGATGGGTACATGGTATGATGCGCTATTGATTCCCGAATATGGTATAACTATTTTAATACTTATGGTTATGGTGCATTTCATGGTTATTTTATTACATGGTGGCTATACATGTTTTATGATTGGCTTTATGTTGTGTACAGTTCATATTATAGTTTTCTTAACATTGTGTCGGCTAAATTATTGAGCATGATTTACATATGTTGGACTTGGGGTAAAGTTGGGTTTTGTGAAATGTTTCTAAAGGAACTTTAAGAGTGGACGGGAGGTTTTGAGAAGAAAATCTTTGTAAATAAAAGAATGTTATTTTCCTTATAAACTATGCCACTCAGCGAGATTTGATATCTCACATTATTGTTTTAATCAGTTCCACAGGTCAGACAGATCGTAGGAGAAGCATTTAGCGCGGATTAGACATAGCTCTTCGACACGGTTGCGATTTTCTTATCCATCTATACGTTTTGTTTTTGTTGTATTGGACTTATTCATCTCTACTTGCACCTCTAAATTCACAAATACTCTTAGAATGCTTTGATATTATATCGAACTTTTATGGGTCCTTATCTATATATGTAGTGGGTCTTTTATATATAATTGGGATGTTAAATTAATGCATGTGTTTACTTCCCTCCTTAAAGTGGAGTTCAAAAAGTATCTTCCTAGGGATTATGCAGTGGGACTTCACTAAGCAGAGAGACCCACTCGGGAAACAAATCTGAGGAGAATTGTCAGGAATTCGGGTCTGTCAAACTACCATATATATATATATATATATATATATATATATATATATATATATATATATATATATATATATATGGAGCAATGTCCATATCTCATGCGAACTGCTTTCTACTCCTAAAACAATTTATTTATTTTGGCCAATTTTAGTTTAAATGAACTTAGCTCAAGTTATTTCCTAACTTCTGAGATTTTCGAAAAAATCTCGTCCCTGGAGTCACTAGCAACTTATCACCTAGAAAATCATAAAAAAAATCCGAATGTCTCAGAATTTGACGAAATTTTTCTGGGTCACTAGATTTCGCGAGACAAATTTAATGGCGTTAATCTGTTTCACATCCGAGAGATTCGTAGAATTTTCTTATGCTTCAACCATTATGGCAATTTATTATTATTATTATTATCATTTTGCCATTTTTTTTTAATTTCTAATTTTTCAGGGTTTTACATTCTTCCCCCCTTAAAAGAATTGTGTCCCCGAAATTCACACACACTAGCACACACAAACACATGCATATGCAATAGTTATTCTAGTTCCAATATTAGACTTCCAATATTAGACAAACTCACCTTCATCCTCAAATAGGAAAGGATAGGTGGCTCGCATCATGTCCTCGCGTTCCCATGTTGCCTCCACTCCTGTTGCCACAACACCCTCACTAGCCTCGCGCCCGCTTTCGCAAAATCGATCCCGCCTATCCAAGATACGCTGGGGTCCCCCGGGCTGTCCCATCTCAGACACACAATCCCTCCCCAATCCACTACATGAACTAGATCTTGAGTATACTTTCGAAGCATGGAGACGTGGAACACCTCATGGACACTTGATAAACTCGGTGGTAGCACCAACCGATATGCAAATGTGCCCACCCTCTCGAGTACCTTGAAGGGCCCAATATACCTCGGCGCTAGCTTCCCTTTCTTGCCAAATCTAACCACTCCTCTCTTAGGCATCACCTTCAAGAATACGTGATCACCCACCTCAAACTCTAGAGGTTAACACCGTCGTCGACGTAGCTCTTCTGTCGGCTTTGAGTCGTAAGAAGACGCTTATGTATCAAACCCACCTTCTCCGAGGTGTCTCTAATCAGATCCAAACCGGTCTTTCCCACCTCTGTCCAACAGATCGGGGATCGACAAGGCCTCCCATATAAAGCCTCATAGGGTGCCATTTGTATACTCGCCTGATAATTGTTGTTATAGGCGAATTTCACTAAGGGTAAGTGCTCCTCCCAACTACCCTTAAGATCCAGGACGCATGCTCGCAGCATGTCCTCTAAAATATGGATGGTCCTTTCCGATTGACCATCTGTCTGAGGATGAAATGTTGTGCTCATCGTCAACTGTGTCCCCATGGCCTTTTGGAAACTCTTCCAAAGGTGTGTCGTAAATCTAGGATCCATGTCCTATACAATAGAGACTGACACTCCATGTAGCCGAACAATCTCACGAATATATATAACCGACAGAATTCCTCCAGAGAAGGTCATGCGCACCACTAGAAAGTGTGCATGTAACACCCCGAAATATACCCTAGCAGTTTTCGGACTTGTTTAGGGTGTATTAAAAGCTAAATATGAATTTTCCGAAATAAAATGAGAGACTCGGAATCAATAATAGAGACAAGGGTAAAGTGGTCAATTTTCACTTGAGGACCCAAGGGTAATAAAGCCAAAAGATAATATGTCAAACTAGAATTTGGAAAAAAGTAATGGGATTCAAGGCAAATAGAGAAAAGATGGAATAGAAATAGAAGAGAAATGGGGACCAAGATGCAATTACGAAAACTTGCAAGCAAAATGGATTTTTTACTTCACAAACATGGCCTTAGCAAAACATGGGATTTAAGACCCAAAATTGGTCTCATTTTGAGGAGAAAAAACCTTAGGGAGAGAAGAGAGAAAGAGAGAAGAAGAAGAAGAAGAGGAAGAGAAGAAGAAGAGAAGAAGAGAGTTCAAGCAAGGTTAAAAGGTATGGGAACTACTAACCCCGCATGGATCCTTGGTTTTGTTTGGTTAATGGATTGCCCCAAACCTAGGGTTTGATAAAAGTTCATCCCAATACGAGTTTCTCGTTGGTAATTGATTTCTTTCTAGGGTTTGATAGGATTTCATCCTAACCCAATAGATTAATGGGAGTAAGGTGGGTAAAACCCCAAATGTAAAAGAAAACATGGAATCCTCCCTTTGAGGTTAGATTCATTGATAATTACAAGGTAAAAGAGTTGGGTTAGAACAAACCCTAACAAATCCTTGTATTTGGTTTTGCATGGTTAGTAAACTATACTAGGAGTTATTTCGAGAGTAATTCACGGTAGATTTGAAGCAAAGATAAGTATTGAAGAGGAATTGAATAGAAAGAGGTTACAAAATAAATATGAAATGTTTATGGAGGTGTATATGAAGTGATGGAATTGAATCGGGGGTATCAAAATATGGAAAAAGGAGAGAAAATACATTCTAGGGCAATTTAAGGTGTACCGGCATGAACAGAAGTGTACCGGCACACCCCACCGTAGCTTCTCAAAGTGTACTGGACACTTTGGGGTGTACCGGTACACCCCGTTTCCCGCTTCCCGCTCACCGCCCGTATTTTGGCCATAACTCGCTCATTTCTTATCCGCCGACGGAGTGGATTCAAGTGGCTACGTAAAATAGACTTCAAGGAGAACCAACCAAAGAATAGGCATCGCTAAACTCTGATCCTAAGTGGCCTAAAATTCACTCAAAGTGGCCATGTGCAAGCCAAATTCTGTCTCCACTTTGAACATAGAGGTCCGGTTGTTTCGACGTATCCTGAGTTTCTGTCTCGAATCAAGTGATTCCAGTTGGAATAGAACCCTTAGCACCTTATATTTAAAATAATACAATGACTCAGAGTCAAACATGAAGTTAAGATCCCGGAAAATTAGTAATACGAACTGTTCTAGTAACTGGTAAACCGACTAGTTTGGCATGAAAATGCCATAACTTTAGTTTGATGATCCGATTGGATTGATTCCACTTCCTAAGTAAAGTAGATTCATGTGAGGAATAAGAATATATGAATGAGGTAGTGATTTTGACATACATCATACTTCACAAGAATATGAAGTGCCATATGGCTGTGGTATGAAACAAGGAAATGTAGAAAATGAAAATGTAAAGATGTGTTCATGAAACATGAAATGATTATGGAAAATGAAAATGAAAACGAATTGAAACATGATTGTGAACATGAGAGGCAATATGTCATGAACACATAATGTGGTTAAGTGATATATGATTATTATCACATATAAACTTAAATGATAAATAAATGATAGGAGTATAATGAATGAGTATACGTAAATGAATTTATGAATGAGTATACATGAATGAGTATACGTGAATGAATATGTGAATATATGAACGAGTATACGTGAATAAGTATATAAATGAATTTATGAATGAGCATACATGAATGAATACGTGAATGAGTGCATGAACGAGCATATACGTGGAATAAGAGACGTAAATGAATTCATGAATGAGTATACATGAATTAATGAATGAGTAAGAAACGAGTATAATGAATGTTATATTAGGTTAATTCATGAATGAGAGCACATGAATGAGTGTATGAATGAGTATACGTGAATAAGCATACGCAATGAATTTATGAATGAGTATACATGAATGAGTATAAATGAATGAATGAGTGTATGAATGAGATACGTGAATGAGTATACACGTAAATGAATTTAAGGAATGAGCATATGAAATAAGTGGTTATGGATTGAGTATATCTTTGAAAAGATAATACGAAGTGAAATTGAACCGAAATGTAATTTTTGAAAATCGAATGAATATGAATAATGATGGATAAAGACGGATCTATTAAACGTGAACTGGCCATAGATGTGAATTAATTGATATATCGGTAATGAACCGCCGACGTGGATGCACAAATCGGCATCCATCATGAAGGGTACCTCAAAATTTCCAATGTCCCACTTGGCGGATGCACCAATCAAAGATCCGCCGCGATGGTGTATGGCATCAAGAAATGTCCCACTTCGGGCGGGATGCGCACCAATCGCATCCGCCTTGATGGCGTATGGCATTTAAGGCGATACCACGCGGTCGGGATGCACCAAACGGCATCCGGGCTATACCGGGAGAACCGGTCAGCGATACCACGTGTTTCCGGGATACCAACATCCGCTGCGACGTGGAGAACCAAATGCGATACACGTGGTCGTGATGCACCAAACGGCATCCGGCCATGATGGGAGAACCGGTCATGATACACGCGGTCGATGCACCTAAACGGCATCTCGCTGCGATGAGAGAACCGAATAAGTAATACCACATGTCGGGGTGCACCAAACAGCATCCGTCATGATGGGAGACCAAATTGTAAAATGTGTATGCAAATTACCGAATGATAATAAGGGCGGGATTCATTAAACGGAATTCGTCAGAAATGTGAATTAAATAGTCAAAGTGAAATAACCAACAACGATTTGGTAGAGTAAATGGGATTTTTATGTATGCTTAAATCCCATAAACTGAATTGTGAATTGAATCTGGCTGTACTGAAAATGCATGTTGTGATATGATAAATGATGTGTAAATGAAAGCATGCGAAAATGAATAGCATGAGTTTATAGATAAAAGGCATTATTTTGTAATGCATTATTAAGGAATGTTATGGGTCTTTGAATTTGTAAATGCCATGGGATTGCCCGAAAAGAAGTGTTTTCATTTAATTAAAAAGGTCTAAAATGGAAGAACATAAACAACATGTTTTGGAAAGATAATTGAAAATGTCGGAGTAAATCGGGCTTCTAGCTTGGATCCACAACCCGTCAAGTCGGAGATTCGGTCGCGACACTTTTGAAAAATAAACTTAATAAGACAAAATAAATGCTTTGATAGAAAACGCTGAGCAACCGCTCCAAATTTTGATCCACGGTCAAGCTCTGGATTCGGTCATGACACTTTTGAAATTGAAAATGACTATAACGAAACAAAATGTTTTAAACTAGCATCCCGGACATGAAACGAATTGCTAAAGGGAGTTGGATAATGGCTCTTCGTCAGAGTAGTGATAAGAGTCTAATATGTATTGCATGGTCCGGACGGAACCCGTATGAAATTGGATATGACTTGATTTGTTCCGACCGCTATCAGATACGATAAGTTACTTTGAATATGATTTGATCTCGACATACATGTAGTAGATATGGAGTTACAACCGTAAAAGACATGACACGGTGGAAGTAATATTAACAAGATGATGATAGAATTTGAATTGCATCAAATCTACATGTATAATATGAGATGAGTTAGAAGTCACATAAGAATAGACTTGCTATATGCATAAGTAAAAGTAAAAGTAAAAGATAGTGACTATGATATCAAGTATTGGTCGTTATCATTTATATGTTCCCACTGCTGTGAAAGCTTAGCACGGGTGTCTAATCCATGTAGGTAATCAAGAAGAGATAAAGAGGACAAGACATTCCACACCACAGACGCCATCTCTGTAGATAGTGCTCACTAACATCGTTTTCTCAGGATCTCCGATGTTTGTATTAAATATGTACATGTATAAGTATTTGTATATAAGTAATTGGGACTTTAGTATATGTGTAGAGATTTTAATGGATACCACTCCGATGGTAGTTCCTTGTATATATAAATGACAAAGCTGGTTATTACAAAATTAATTATATACCCACGTATGTTGCAAAAAAAAAAAAAAAAGTAAAGAGTCCCAGTACATGGTTTCTCACCCCGAAACCGGTTCGGATTCTCCCCCTGAAAAGTCACACGGATACCGTCTCGTGTGTAGGAAGTAATCCTCTTACTATCACGATCAATGACGACCTGATGTGCCGTCAACCAATCCATGTCAAGAATGACATCAAAATCTGATATGACCATTACCCAAAGGTCCACTGTGAGAAAAATCCCTAAGATCTCTGACTCACAATCCCAACATATCTTATCGATACTCACCCTAGTTCCTAAGGGAGAATTTACATAGAACGACTTTTCCAAGGTTTCAACCTCTAAGCCCAAACTTTTCTCACATTATGCAACAATAAAGAATATGATGCATCCGAATTTAAACAACACTCTTGTGAAAGCTGAAATCCATCCTCGCATATCAGATCGGGATTCGTAAGCTCGCCTCTATGATGCCACAACAGAGAAACACCGGTCCCCTCGAAGTCTTAGCCACTACCTCGGACTCCATACCCGGCCTCTCTAGCCTATCTGCAGCGTAAGGCACTTCGTGCGTAAAGACCTTGAGATCGATATCAGTCCCTCTAACCCGCATTAGGTAAGAAGGAACAGGGCCTGTGTTTCATACGTCTCATTGATGACTGGGATTATGCTGTCCCATAATTCTGGGATCCCTACCTCTGTGGACAATCTCGTCTCATGTGCTCAGGCTGATGGCAATGATAACATTTCTTTTTTCTTTTTTTGGATAAGTAAGAATTTATTTCCAAAAGGGCAAAGCCCAACAAACAACCAAGAACAATACAAGAAGCCCAAAGGCCACCAGAAAAAACGAACAACGGACAGCACCTCCCCTAAAATTATAGAAAAGGGGCATCAGCCCGATACAAATCCACCAGATACAACACAAACTAGAAACAACAACCCACATCTCAGGCACATGCCAAATAAGCTTAAGCTGAAAAGAACACCAAACAGAAAATTAACACCCCAAGCCAGCAGGACATGCCCCACCAAAACCAGGGAAGACTGGAAGATGGCGAAAGCCTTCCCCCCTAGAATGAGGAGAAGGCAACAAACCCAAGCCCTCACCCCGGGCAAAGGAGAGACAAACCAAACCCCGCCCACAACCCGGGCAAAGGTAACCAAGGATAACGAAATAGAAAATCCCACAACCAGGCCACAAGCAACCAATCTCACCAAGGGAACAACCCAGGGAAACTACATGGCCCACAACCCGAGCACAAGCAAACCTAGCACAAGCGAGCGGCCCCAACATCAATGGAGAACCCCTTCGATCATAGCAGCCTTCTCGTCGGAAACGCCCAAACAATCTGCACGTCCAAATCGCGACCATGGACAAAGAACAGCGAGGATACCCATAAACCCACTGTAGTTGACGAACCCAGTGGGGAAGATAACACCATATCGAAGAAACAATGGCAGCGAGACCCTTCCCCTGAACCCCCTCAATCATAGCAACCCTCCTAGCTGAAAGGCCTAAAATCGTCGTCATATCACCACACTGGCGCCAATAAAAACCCCTGAATCTCTCTCTTTGAAGAACCATAGACCTAGAGTGATCAGGTCAACTTCCTCTGAAGGATTTTGGACCCCAGACAAAATTAGATCCCTTTATTTGAACAAGGTGGTCTTGAGTAATCACCCCAACCTCTTGCACAACACGATCACGACCATGGCCGTGCCATACCACAATAACAAAACAGCCGACTGATCCGCACCGCTGTGAGCCCAATCCGCCTGTGCCGGAAATCCAAATTTCAAACCCTTTCTGCACACCAAGCCGAAACGAACGGATTAGTGGGTCATACTCACCGTCTGTGGCCTTCCCCGAAGACCCCATTGCCTACGCTTTCCGAATCAACCTCCCGTAGTCATCAGCCGACCACGCGACTCTACCTTCAACCACGTTCTACCTTTGACCGGATCCGATACCTGTGTTTAGACCCATTTATGAGGAGACTGAACATCTCGCACGACCGACACTGCATCGCGGAGAACGCCGACGCCTTCCGCCTTCGGCTGCGCCTTGATGCCTTCGTGTGGACCCACGCTCAGGATACCATTGTCGCCTAGATCTGGTGCTCGCGACTTCGACCCCCTTAGTTCCGGTAAGTCAGGGACCCAAGAGGTGACATCTCCGATTTGGCCTTCGCCTCGAAAGCAGAACCGCTCCGGCGGTAACCTGCATTCGGCCGGCCGGAACTAGACGCTCCAGCAAGAAAGGCGATGCCTTTCCATACCCAAGATCCACCCCTACATGGCGGGGGCAGCTGATTCAGTGGAAGAAAAAGAAGACTTTCAATATCCGCGTGTCAAAACCATAAAAACCATTTTCCATTGAAAAGGGAATGGAAACCATAAGAATGGCAGTGACGAGAAACCCATATCGAGGGAGAGAGAGGGAGACCCCTTCTCCCATTTTCCCTAAAAAAATTTCTCCTCCTTCATGAGCTACTCAGCTTAAACTAAGGTAGGGTAAGCTTTTTATGTGACTGGCCCCACCGCTTTTTGGCGGCCCTATACCCCAGAAAACCCTCCTTCGGCCTGGCCCTACGAGTTAGTATACACCGCTCGTCCTACCGCTGAGTTGTTTCAGCGCAAAGTTCCACTACGCAAAGTGAGGCCTTGAACTCGAGACCTCCTCCTCCGAATACCGCTGCCACGCTCACTCAGACAAGAGGACGCCGGGTAAAACTAAGGTAGGGTAAGCTTTTTATGACTGGCCCCACCGCAGGCCCCATACCCCAAAAACCTCCGGCCTGACCCTACGGGCTAGTATACACCGTCGCCCTACCGCGAAGATTTTTGGCGCAGTTTCATCACGCAGAGTGAGGCTCGAACTCGAGACCTCCCTCTGGGAATACCGTTGTCATTGCCACTAGGACAAGAGGACGTTGGTCAATGATAGCATTTCATCCCGCCTGCCGTTAAAAGCCCCGACTCACTTTCGGTCTTGAGATCCGTGTGAAATGTAGTCTTCTCGCTCTTCCTGCCAAGAAGATTGATTCTCCTTCCCAAGATTAACATCCATGTCCCGGATGCTCTGTGTGTCTTCTACTTCTCTTTCAATGGACAAGGATGTCCTGACCATCGAGTCCCCTCCTCCCATATATGTCGGAGGATGATGTGCTTGAAAAACCTAAAGGTTACTCGTCCCTCCCTAGCCCACCGTTGCACTAGTCCGTGCAATGGTAGCAACCACTACGCTCTCCTGTGCAATGATGGCAACTCCAGCGCCCGTATCCTTTCTGACTAATTGGAAACAATGACTCGCAACCATCGGGCATCCTCCTCCCTTGAGGGCTGGAGGATCATGTGCCCTGAACCTCTGGAGGTTACTTGACCCCCCTTGATTCTTAATTACACCAGCTTATGCGATGGTGGAAATAATCGCCCGCAGATAAGGGTAGCAAGAAGAACAAATGTTCCTACGAAGGTCTATTAGTCTAAAGCCTGGTCTGCTATTACTCCGCCCACCGCCCGCACTCTTCCTTCTAGCCATCTACACGTGTCGAGCAATAGAGTTCCTCAAATTTCGGCTTCAGCAGTACTCCATGTACGTGCCAACCATTAATAGACTTTAACATCATGAACTACACCGTTCTTCCCTTTTTCCTTAGTGGTGCATAATGTCAACCACTAATACAAATCAGTTCCTAAACTATCATGTTCATTTTGCTTTCCGAACCCCTAAGGTTATGTTTTCTAACCCTAGTTTTCCATATACACTTATCACGTATATTATTCAATAATAAATCACACAAATATTAAGCACAAAACACGCAACACACAACAATGCATGATCTAAACCCATGCCCATCAACCCTCGGTACTCATGTACATTGACTCTTGATACCTAGTTGAGACGAGCTAGCATCAAGACCATACTTATGGATACCCACATTCGAGGTCCCTAGGTAATCGTTTACCTAAGCTATGATATCAAGTCGTGACACCCAAAACCGGGGGTCCTATTGACAACCCATCAACCTGCGGAATTCCTATGGATTTCGGGTGACCCATACCACACTGTTGTGTCCCATTTATCGGGATCCATATTTTAAAAAAATCCACAGAGTCTCCTTTGTTCAGGGGAGCTCTACCCAACATACAATCTGTTTAAGAGTATAATCATAACCCATCCAGGGTCTTAATAAAAGTAGTATTTACCCCACAAGGTCAATCTGTCCATACCCCCAATATGCATCCCTTTACCGAGACACATTCATTTACATTTAAATCTAAAATATGAAATAAAATGCTTAATTACTGTTCGTAAGAGTCCGATCACAACCCTCTTACCATATTTACATACCCGACTATTTATACAATAGTCTAAAAGAATTTAATTACAATTCTTTTTACATAAAAGACTTTTTTATAAAAGTATTTCCTCTCAATGCCACATTGCTCCGCCCTTTATTCACAATCACTAGCCTCGTCGCTCCATCTCCCAGACATCCCCGTGAATTCGAAAAAGGGGGTCCCACAAATAAAGGAAGCCCAATAGAAAAATTCTCCTACAAGGGCTACTCCACGCCTAAATGCACATGAAATGACGTAAATAAAACATCAAACCATATTCAATATAAATAATGTAATCCTATATGGAATGTTCTATGTCATGCATGAGATGAGACTCCTCATGCCCACAACTCTAGTCCCGACCGACTCCCTCACACCTGCAACGCCAAGTGTGAAAAACCAGTCATTGGTGTTTCACCCAATGACTTAAACCATTGGGCAATCCTCTAATTTTAATTTATCAAATCTCGTGTGTTTATTTGGGTTGCAAATTTCCGAGGTCTAACCATAGGCTTTACAACGCCTTCCGACACTTTCACAACCTTCATCGAACCATATTGCTCAATTAAGAATAATGAAGTCTTCAACCAAGGGGGATCTACCCATCTTGCTTCACCCAAACACACGAAATTTATTATGCATTTATTATTTTATACAACTGACAGTCTTACTTGACGCGTCCCATTTTCGGAAGCTCACTTCACTCATTCTACCAAGAATGGTGAATAACAATATTTCATGCACCTTATTACCCCGACTCGCACGCTGATGACTGCATATGAAATGTAATCATGTCATTTCATGCTATGTCATGCCACATGCATAATAAGAGCTACATGCAACATTTATAAATCTCGAATAATTATATTTCTTACATATAATTTCCATTTATCACAATTTCCATGTTAATACATCACAAAGATATTAATACATTTTACACACACCATGTTATTTATTTTCCAACAATAACACACAAATGGCCTAAATCTCTAATTCATAAAATAGGCACCTCGTCCCTTCATGGTTCAATATCGACCACTGTGGGTACCAAAACACACCACAAAACCCGAAGAGATCAGTCCCGGGATTAAAACCAAACCCGAACCCAATTCGAGACTACCTGAAAACAGTCCTGAAAATTCAGCCCGGACTATCCGAAAACAGTCCAGAAAATTCAGCCAAGACTATTTGAAAATAGTCCCGAAAATTCAATCCGAACTATCCGAAAACAATCCCAAAAATTCCTAAAAATTCCTACACTCAATCCAAAAATTTGGGACTAAAATTTACGGCCTTTCACGGCCTCTAAGCCCCAAGCCATTAAATGGCCTTTAGACTAGAAAGAACCCAAGTAGGAAAATTCCCTACCTCGTGGAGTTTGAATAAACTCCAAGATTTTGGTACCCACGCGTAGCTCTCGATGCGTGGACCGACTTGGTTTTTGCTCCGATGATAACCTACGGTCCGATTTCCGTAGATCTTAGAGAGAAGAGAAAAACTCCTTTTCCCATTCTCTCTCTCTCCTATCTTCTCACGCTACTGCTCCCATCCCCCTCCTTTCCTTTTTGACTTTACTTGCTTTTTTTTTTGCTTTTTTTTTTTTAATATGGAGCAATGTCCATATCTCATGCGGGTCCATTTCTTCCTCGAAAAAATTTATTTATTTTCAATTCAATTTAGTTTAAATGAACTTAACTCAAGTTATTTCATGACTTCGAAATTTTTGAAAAAATCTCGTTCCTGGAGTTACTAGCAACTTATCACCCGTAGTAACTTCATAAAAATTCCGATCAGTTCGTAATTTGACGAAATTTTTTCTCGGGTCACTAGATTTCAAGAAGACAAATTTAACGTAGTCCTGCTTCATTATCCGAGATCTAGAGAATTTTCTAGGCTTCCCCGAACAATTTCGATAATTTATTATTATTATTATTATTATTATTATTATTATTATTATTATTATTATCATTTTTCCATTTTTTTTTAATTTCTAATTTTCCCAGTTTTACATTTGCACTTTTTTAGATGTTTCATTCGGAAGGGTCCCTTTTTTTATCTAGGGATGGCAATGATTCAATATTCTTTAATATTTCAATTACTAGACATAAAAACAATATGGATTGATCGAAGTGTTCTTATTTTTGGATTTTTCAATTAGAAGACACGTAAAGGAGCGAACGTTTGCTCTTTAGATGTTTCATGCAGTATGGGTCCCTTTGTTGTATCTTTATGGATAAAATGATTCAATATTTCTTTTCTTTTTAATTACTAGACATAAAAAAATGTTGATTGATATTTTATATATTTAGGATGTTTTAGTTAGATGACACACAAATTAGACAAAAAATGTTGATTGATCAAAGATTCATAATTTTTGGATTATTCAAATAGAAGACAAGCATACAAAAAAAATGAGTGAACCTTTACTCTTTTTTAGATGTTTCATACGGAAGGTTCCTTTTTTGTATCCAATGATGCAAAATATTAAATCTTTCTTTTATTTTTCAATTACTATACATAAAAAATTGTTGATTGATCGAAGATACCATATATTTTTTATGTTTCAATTAGAAGATACACAAAAGAGACAGAATGAGCGAATGCTTTCTATTTTTTAGATGTTTCATAGGGAAGAGTCCCTTGTTGTATCCACAAATTCCAAAGATTCAATCTTTGTTTTATTTTTCAATTACTAGACATTAAAACAATGAGGATTAATCAACGATTTCATATAATTTGGATATTTCATTTAGAAGACACAAAGTAAATCCAAAGAAGAAACGTTTTTTGGATCACGTGCTCAACTCCAAAGACAAAACAAAGATGGTCCACATCATCAAAGTAAATCAGGAATTGGGCTTAGAGCTAGGACGTTTTTTGGTGTGATCTGTGGGATGATTTGCTACTGATCCTATGCTAATTTGTTGTTGATTTACGCGATTTGTCGCTATTTGTTTATCAAATGATCTAGTCTCTCTGCTTTTTCCTTATGGACGTTTTAGATGTGCATAGCTTAAGAAGATACATTTTATTTTTGTTTCCTTTCTTGTTTGGGCCGAATATCTTAGTGTCCTTATGGTCGAATTTAGTTTTATTCTTTATATTTTTGGGTCTATTTATAGGTGTGTAAATTCCTACTTTCTGGAGTTTTATGAATTAATAAAATTGAGAGTTTAAATTTCTCTTTGGTTCTTGAAAGAACTCTTTGAACATATCAGTTATTTCGTGGCATTCATCAAGACTTATCAATCGAATCTCCATCACCAATTGTGGCGTCCTCCTATACCAAGGTTCTTGCTTCCCCATAAGCAATGGGTCGAGGTCATTCATCCAAGCCTAACACTAGAGCGGTTCTTCCAAGATAATTCGATTGTGGTTCTTGTATCTTTTCCAAATTTGATTTGAAAAATGGATACCATCAAATTAGAATGAAAGAAGATGATGAATGGAAAACTGCTTTCAAAACAAAATATGGTTTATATGAGTGGTTACTTGATGGAGGTATGGCTAAGGAATGGAGTGTGAACCCCCTTGAAATCCCACTTGGCCCGATGACATGAGCTAGAGTTAAGAGATTTAAAGAAGCCCTTAATGTTTTAATTCGAGATGCCAAGTGTAAGAAGCTCATGTGTTTAACTCCAAAGAGGAAACAAAGATGGTTTACGTCATCAAAGTAAATCTGGATTTGGACCAAGAGCCAAGGCATTTTTTACTTGTTGATCTATTGCTATTTTAGAGCTTATTTTCTATAGATTTGGTGTTGATTTGTTGACGGCTACTATTTTGGTGCCGATTTGGTGCTAATTTATTCTTGATTTTCTACTAAATTGTTCTTAATTTGTTGCTAATTTGTTCCTGATTTGTGGCTGATTTGATTTCCAAGTCTTATCCTAAATTATCTAATTTCCTTTCCTTGTGGATGTTTTTGGGTGTGAGTAATTTAGAGAGATAAGTTATTCCTTTCTTGTTTTGGCCGAATCTTTGTTTTGTTCTTCATATTTTGGGCCTATTTGTAGGCATGTTATCCCTGTTTTCTTCAGTTTACGAATTTATAAAATTGAGAGCTTAAATTTCTCTTTGGTTCTTGAAAGAACTCTTTGAACTTATCGATTATTCACTGGTGTTCAGTAAGACTTATCAATCGGATCTCCATCACCGATTGTGGCATCCTCCTACACCAAGGTTCTTACTTCCCTATAAGAAATGGGTTGAAGTCATCCATCTAAGTCGAACACTAGAGTGATTCTTCCAAGATTAATTCAATCACGGGTCTCCTCATAAGTTAGCAAGGTTCATATCAAGAAAAATCTAGACGTATTTGGGATGTTTCTATATCAGATTATATGGCTTGCATGCCAAGTTATTTACTTTCCTTGTAGTTTATTTATTTTCCTTAGTTTATTTTTATTTAGATTTGTTTCCTTTTCTTGTTTTAGGTGTGATTTAGGCTAAAGATTGTAGTAGATATTTTGTTTCTATTTCCTTTCTACTTTGTAGCCTACATAAAGGTATGTTTATCCAGTAATTACAGAAGTTTGACGCCCCATTTCCCGGGGGTCCGTTGACAACCTGTCAACCTACGGAATACTAGTGGATGCCTGCAACCCGAAACCACCACTGAACGGTGTAGTCTCCTTGTAGCCGGGAGCTCTACTCAAGGGGCAAAACATGTCCCAACAATTAACAATTACCACACAAAGGTCCACATGCTAGTAAATAATGGGCACTTCAGTCTCTCGTATCAATACTCACAAAATACATCAACTATATACAATAGTTCAAGAGTTAATGAATTACTCTTTACCAAACATATATCAAAATTTAGAGTTTTAATACATGTTATACAAAACAAATACCCAAAGCCACAACCCGGCTTTCTTCTAAATGCGGCCTCTAATGAGCGTCGTCCTCCTATACACTCCCTGTACCTGAAATAGTGATCCCTCGACAGGGTGAGCAAAGCCCGGTAGAGATAATTTCCTACATGGGTTACTCCCCACCTAAGTGCACATGTCATGGCAACAATCACACTCAAGCAAATACATGATCCTACTTGAATGTCTACATGCCCAAACCCATGTCTCTAGTTCTCATCGACTCCCTCACACATGCCTAAGCCAAATGCTAGTAAAATATCCAGTTTTTAAAACAAAAGCTTTTTGTTCTTAAAAACTTACTACCGAGATTCGATAAATTTATTGGACTACCCTCCGAGGCGAATTTGTTGGATAACCTTCCGAACACCACGGGCTCGACATGAATCACTGGACACCCCTAACACAATTATCCGGAAAATCTTCCGTCGAAATTCCTTTCACAAACATTTTTCCTTTTTATTTTCTTTCATGTCATGCACTCACTCCTAATATTCTAGGGTGCCCCAATGCATATGGAATGCATTATGCCAATCCCAACAACTCATGCTAATATATAAAACATGTATACTAACATAATTAATCCACATAAATCATGTTATTCAAATTCACAATCAAGAATAATTCAAAATTAGCTCACATGGGCTAATTAACAAACACAAGCACCATTTTGAATCAATTAACATCATAAAATTCATACAAAAATCACATGAACAAAGGGAAACCCCAGTTGGCACTGCTCACGCCACACAAGTGTGAATTTTCTCCACCTTGCTCAAATGTTTTGAGATCCAATTACTTCCGCTTAAATCAAGCTCGTATCATTCCTAACCATTTACATGGCTCTTAGCCAAAGAATAACACACAAGTAGGAAAAAGATCCTCACTTCGAGTTGTCTGAACTCCACCAAACGGCAGGTCCATGCGTGAGCCCCCGCCGCGCAACAACTTACTTCGTCCGAGCTAAATCGACGATTCGAAAGCCGGGAAATCTAGAGAGAAGTCACTCATTCCCTCTCTAAAATCTGGAAGTCCAGCCCACTGTCGATTTTTGTGTTCCAAATGGAGAAGAAAACTATTCTCCTATTTTGTCTTATACTCATTTAACTTCTCATTAATTCCATCCATGTCCCTAAGTTTTGGATTTTTGACACGTAGCTTAATCTAAGCCATTCATCTCATCCTCTCACTAATCATGAAACATGTGTCACATGAGTACATGTAGTATGTGAATTTTGTCACATCACATGTCTCTTACAAGCCGTTTTACGACACCCGACATCGAGTGCCTCGAAAAACATGAAATTCAAACTGTCTCGAAATTCGACTTAAATTCGACGCAGAATACTGTATTTCATGAGGCGATTTCTCTGAATCTGGGTGAAGTCCATTTCTTCATCCAAGATCTAGAAAAAATCCGGATTTTTACCGAAATGACCATTTTACCCTTTTTTTAGAAAATTAGAATTTTCTCGGGTTTTACAAGAAGAATATGAATTAGAATTTGTGAGAATTTTCTCCTCTTTGGTTCTTTTTTTTTTTTTGGATAATTAAGAATTTATTACCAAAAGGGAAAAGCCCAACAACAACCAAGAAAATACAAGTAGCCGTAAGCCACCGTAAAACGAAAAACTGACAAGACTCTCCCTAAAACAAGGAAAGGGGCATCACCAAGAACAAGAACCACTGGATAAAACATCACAATCTAATAGAAACACTACCCACATCCCTGCAAGTAATACAAGTAAACAACACTAAAGAAGCAAATAACAACACCGCTCAAAACCAAGCGAGAAGGGCGATCAAACAAACAAGCTCAAGCTCAAGTATCAAACATACAAGAACCAACATCCCACATCCCGGGACCAGGAAACGACACCACCACACAACCCACATAAGGGCAGAGACTCGCCATCACTCCAAGCTCAAGCACCTCCGGAGAACCTCAAGATAGTAAGGGGAAAGCTCCATCTCTCGCACAAATCTCTATTCGCAGGGTTGTCAGCTACATTCTGGAAGCTTGTGATCCTGAGCCTGACATCATTACAAATGAGAGAGAAAATAGATTCAACAGAATTAAATTGGTTTTCGTGAACTCTTGCATTACGCTGTCTCCACAAGTGATATATGGAAGCTCCCCAAGCAATCCTTCTTTAAAGATTGTTACAAGGAGTTACACTTACATCCAATCACCCAAAGAAGTTCATTCTCCCACCTTCTTGGTATCCTGTATTGTCCGCACAGACTAAGAACCCTCATCCAGATTCCGGATGTAACCTGGCATTCAAAGAATAAATGGTTCCTATCTTCAACATTCCGCCTCGACAAGAAACACAATACGATAGAATCGATGAGACCCCATTTTGGGAGTTTCGCCTTGAGTGGATACCGGGCTCTTGTGGCAACTAGCCGTGATATGAAGGAGTGTCTTAACAGACCGAGAGAAACCACGCCTACATGCCGCGTACCTGCAGGCATGCGAGGCTCCAATGGAGTTCCGCGTAACTAACAAGAAAAACACCGCCATTTCGATCGTGTCCAAAATATAACATCCTCTCTACGCAGACGTTAGTTAGCCAAAGACAATCAAGTTTTTTAGCGCTAAAAGATCAGCTGAGACAGTAACAGGCCAATTCCACCTAGTACCATCCATGACATCAGCAACTCTGGAATTTCTATGAATGGCGGAGTCATAAAGAATCCTTTCCCCAAAGAAAGGAAGGATCGGACCCAAGGGGTTCCAAAAATTGTGCCATAAAAAGGTCTCGACACCATTACACACTTGATGCCTGATAAAGGGTCTCACCCTATCCCTCAACTGAAGAATCTTCCTCTAGCTCCATGAACATCTCGAGGGAGTCCTGGCACTCCAGATACTGCCCTGCCTCAACAAAACCTCTCGAACCCAAGCAACCCAAATAGAGTCCCTCTTATAAAACAAATTCCATATGTGCTTCATTATAGTGGCATCATTCCAATCCTTAACACGACGCAGCCCAAGCCCACCCTCCTCCGTAGGCAGGCAAAGAGACTTCCACCTAACTCTCGCTCCTTCTGGGCATTCACATCCTCGCTCGACCACGTAAAACCCGCTTAAAATCGCTTATCTTATAACATGTAAACTCGGGGGATGATGCAACATAAGGCACCAATACGCTGAATGCTATAAAGAACTGAAGATATGAGCTGAAGTCTTCCCGCAAAGGAAAGGCAGTTACACGTCCACGACTGGAGTCTGGCCATAATCTTATCAAGAAGAGGTTGACAATCTGAGTGAGACAACTTGGAGGAGATGAGTGGCACCCCCAAGTATTTCATAGGCAGACTCCCCAGATTAAACCCCGTCATGTCAAGGATAGTAGCTTTAACACTATCATCAATCCCAGCCAAGAACACGACACTCTTTTGCTTATTAACTTGCATTCCGGAGAAAGCCTCGAACTTAGCCAGTTCATCCATAGTAATTTGAACACTGTCTACATTACCTTTGGCGAAAAGAAATAAATCATCAGCAAAGCACAAGTGCGAGAGTTTTATCTGTTTGTACTTCGGATGAAAATAAAATCTAGGATGGAGAACCGCCTTGGAAAGGGATATCGAGAAGGCTTCCATAGCAATAAGAAATAGAAAGGAAGATAAAGGGTCTCCTTGGCGAACCCCCCTTTTGCTAGCAAAAAACCCCGTAAGCTCGCCATTGACACATATGGAAAACATAGAAGTAGTGATGCAAGCCTTAATGCACTCAAAAGACTAGCAGTGATTCGTGCCACAGTAGGCTGAGCTAAAATCAACAAAATTTATATACACCTGTTCTACTATCGCTGTGAAGCATCGCAGATAAGGGTCTAGATCGAACACTGATGGGTTTTCATCCTAAAAATGGTCAGATCATACTGTAAGGCTTATTTGACTCTTTAGAATTGTGTTTCAAAATAGTGGAATGGTTTGGAAACCGAGAATTGTAAAAACTGAAGTAAAAGGTGAAAAAGTTAACTTTGAAGATTTAGGTCACTAACTTGGCAAGTTGGGGTGGCAAACAAAAGTTGTCCTGTTTTATCCTCGCTACATATGCAAACCTATAGTCCATGGCATAACCGGATCTATATTTAAATTAGCAAACCTCAATTCATGAAACATTCCTATTTGAGTCAATACAGTAAAGTATGCAAGCTATGGCCCCTTTAAACCCAACATTAAATTACTCTCTGCAGGCTCAGCCATCCATCTAGAACAACAAAGGCATCTCTCACCCGAAAGACCGCATCCTAAAAGCATGGAGAGTATTGGCCAAAATAATAACAGTAAATGTTATTTAACCCTAATTTGAAGAACCCTAACATGTAAATATTATCTCAGAGGCTCGTAAAGACCATCTAAAGAACAACAGTGCATCTCTCACCCGAGCACTGCATCCTAAAGCATGGAGAGTATTGGCCAAATCAATAACATCCCATGTTATGCAACTATGTTTTGAGAATAAGGGCCATAAATACACTACCCGTAGCTTTTAATACAAGAGGACAACATACATATGCCCCACCAATTGGGCGCTAGCTTCCTTCCTCTTCAAAGAAAGGAGGCTTAGCCAAGCATCTCTTGAGTCATTATCCTTAAGAGGTGGTTTGGCAATGAGAAAGGGGAGAGAAAGAAGAGAGAAGAGAAAAGAAAATAAAAGCAAACCTAAAATAAAAGACTTTATTTAAGCAAAATAAAAAACTTACAAAAATATCTTCTCCACGCATTGCTGCTCCAATTCCTCCTCCGAACAAGTTACCACTTTCTACAAAACAAGAGGGCTTTATATAGGCCTCAAGGTATGAAAATAAAAAACCATGAAATTGGCTAAGCATACATCATAATACACCAAGCTCGAGGCGGTTTGCATTAATTACAAAGCATGACGAGGCATCAATTTTCGCTTAGAAGAGGAATTTCGCACCATTAAATCAATGTGCCTAGCGAAATGGAAAATTTCATATAAGCCGATAATTCTCGCTTAGTTAGCTAAATTTCGCTTAAGCTAGCGAAAATGTCAGGAGTAGCGAATGCTGTTTCGCTAAAATGAAGCCAATTAAACCGGTTGTCTAGCGAATTTGGTAAGCTGGCTTAAGGTTGCGAATTTTCAAGTAAGGTTGCGTAAATTTTCAAGAATCCTAGCGAAAATTTTGTAAGCTTAGCAAAATTCGAAAGTTTTTGTTGATCCTTCACGCATTGCCTCCGTCTTCAACCGCATTGAATTTTCTTCACTATTCTGGGCTTCATTGATTCTCGTCGATTGGATGGTCGAGACTTGAATTCAAACTTCATGATTCATCATTCATCTCGACATCGAACCCAAAAGTGCCAAAGCCCCGCAAAAGTCACCTAAAAATACTCTAAATGGTACATAAGTGTTACCAAGAAGACTAGAACACTTCACCGTATAATGATATGATTAACGCGCAAAGCACTCAAAACCTATCTAATATAGGGTTCAAAATTGCACTTTTTGGGCACTAATCACACCCCCCAACCAAAACGTTGCTAGTCCCTTAGCAATGCAAAATAAAAAGGAGATGCATGTGGTGATTTCAAAAAGGTTGATGTACTTATACACAATACTTTAAACTGAACAATTGATATCAAATTTGAAAACTGATATGAAAGAACCAAACTATATGAGAACAATTCTATGTCAATGTCGGGTTCCATGATTCTCAACTTGGATTTCCACCTGCGCCCAATTGGTCTTTTGAATCCGCATCTGCCAATAAACCGCAAAATTTGTTTCCCCCCCCAACCTAGCACTGACATGGCCTTAAGTCAAGGAACAACCTAGATAGTGGCTAGCTATTATTCCCTTTTCTTTCCTCTTTTCTTTTTTTTTTCAATTATAATGTAGGATGCAATGTTTAAATTGAAGTTCACCAAAGTCCCGGTAAATTCGGGTCCACCGATGACCCCAACCACTCTCAAGGCTTTAGGCATCAAGCCAAAAGGATCAATGACCACTAACTCTATAGGCTTCACCTGACCGAATGACTCAAAATCAAGCACCTACAAATCAAGCAAACACTACCTATCCACCCATGTAACGAACACAAAATCGATGACTCCCAACCAATTAAGGCTTAGGCATCGGGTTTCAAAGGTTCGCCATACACCCTCGGACTCGTGTTTCCCTGCTTCAAAGCAAAATTTCACCGACGATTTTTCTTTTTCTTCTTTTTTTTTTTTTTTTTTTTTTTTTCTTTCTGCTTTCTTGAAGACAAATATCAGTCTTCAAACGTGGCAACCTCAAACTATCCTAGGTAGCCAACATACCTAAGGCCTACAAAGCTTAAAGGAGGTATGCAACCACACACCCATCGAAATAATCCGAGTGCAAGGTGTAATTCAGCATAAAGGGGAAATTTCCAAGTCGAGCATGCCGAACTCGTGGATCGACCAAAAATTCTGTTCAAGCATGAATTTGCATGTATGAAAACATGATGATTCAATCATCCATTAGAGTAATTCAATTGTCCACTTGAAGCAATTCAATTGTCCAAATGAAGCACTAATTGTCCAATGAAGCAATTCAATCGCTTCAATTGAAAAGAAAACATTTACACCTAGCACAAGACAAAACATGATATACAAAAGTCTATGTATATAAACTGAATAGCTTTTGATATAGCCAAAATGGCTAGTACATGCATACAAAGCTAAACACAAAAATATCACTGCCTACTATGGCTAAAACATAAAATCAAACAAAATAGTAGGCGCTGATAAAGTTTCTGTAACAGACAAAAATGTAAAGAAACCCAACCACCTCACCGCGTGGTGGTGGTGGGTCCGAACTATCGTCGCAGCCTAACATCCAATGAAGTCGCATTAGTGGTGGGCTCCTCTCACGACCAGAACACGAGGGAAGACCGGATGGGTAATAACTGAGTCAAAGATAGAATGGCACCGGCCAACCTCGATCTCGGGCGTACCAGCCGCAAGGAGCAGATGGCATCCATCACACCAGCCATCTCTCGAGCTAGCCTGATGTAATCCTAACATGGGCCGGTTAGGAATTCCTGAGTATCTCAAGGTAGTCACGACATATAGTATGCTGAGAGACTGAGGTGAACGATCTCGACACGGGAGTCCTTCAGACTCGTTCAAAGGTGTATATCATCTACGTACTGTCCTCGCCTCCCGAATCTCTGCACTCCTCCCGGTCCCGTGGTCGATATGGAATGAGACTGCATAGTCATAACCTGGCCCACCGACACTACATGTAGGCATTTCCAGCTCTCATCTCTGCACTCGGGCCCTCTCGGGAATCCCATCCTGCTAGGAGAACATAGCGCAGGAGTCTCTGCACCGTAGGGATTCGCCGGTCAGTCCTTCGATGGACCTTCTCCTCAACCGTACAAGAGTAGTCATCATCAGCCGAGGGGCTAACCAAATCTCCCCAGATCCGGTGAAGCGCCTGTGGATTTGAGCCCTCCTCTGCACATACTGCCAAGTAGAGGGAACAAGTTGGTAATGTAGAAGATGGTCGATGAGCGCGATTCCAGCGAGCTGCTGCCTCTATAAAATACCGGACCAAACAGCATCTCTCGCCGCGCTCGAATCCATCTCTTCAGGCGCGGTGGGCCCAAGCTCTATAACCCTCTCGAAAGGCGCGGCAGAGCGCAATCCCAATGCCGCTAAATATCGGCCGGTCTCGAAAGTACACCTGTATGGGCCATCTATACCGACCAATCTCTAGTGAACCGCCTGCCTCCTCGATGTCACGGAGCGGTAAAACCGCAGCATTCACTCTCTGTAATAAACCGCCGTGGAGTCATGAAGGGTAAGAGCTGAATACTCCTCGATCAATCTCATAGACTCCTGGTATCTGGGGTCAGCCCTCAATGCGGGGACGTCATAAAATGACTCCTGATGAAACTCGCGGCGGAGTCGATATTCCCTGAATGGGTGCCCTATGAACAAGGGCTCGAATCCTCGAGGCCGGGCGACACCGAGGTGATGAAGTCGCTCCCGCTACCGCAAGTAACCGAGACGGTAGCCCTGCGGAAGACGACTCACTCAGCCCGATAAAAGGGTTCGCCGAGGGCCGGGCCTCCTAATCCTCCTCCGTGGTACAGCGATGGGGCCCGGTCCCATCCGAAGTCCGGAGAACGCCTAAATCCTGCAGGCTCCTCGATACCGCCTTCTCCGACCGGATGGCTGAGAGCCGGACCTGAGCTGGGGCCACTCTCTCAGGCGTGCTGAATCTCACTCGAGGTCGAAGACGGGACCCACCCCGAGTACAAACCATACTCAAATATGACTAATATCCTAAGAAAGCCCGACTCACGTAAATATAACCGCTATACCGTAGCACCAACCGCAGCTCTCCGAGACTACACGAACCATCCTCAAGCAAGTAACCGGGAACTGTGGCTCATCGACCGTGGCTGAAACGGCCCCGAACTCGCAACCGTGGCTCGATGAATGATCGATGCCGCAAAGCACCTACAATCAAACCGCACCGCACCGCAATCGGAGTGGCTCAGCGCCGTGGAGGCTCACTGACCGCCAGCGAGGCTCGGTCGTGGCCGAGGCAATGTATCCGCTATGAACAGACAGGGCTCGTGCGCACGTGGAGGATGCTCATCGAAGGCCCTGGCGAGGTATAAAGGGTCGGGGCCTCGAACCTGAATCGGGGTGTGCACTCGGGTCACCACGTAATGGAAGTCGAAGCGTACCTCAAGGGACGAGACGGCGTGCTGGACAAATGGGCTACGGCAGATGGGACTCAGGCTTCGCTGGAGCTCGTGGCACCTACCGGGAGGGAGAATGTGAAGTGGCATTCTAAACCAACCCCTCCAGGTTTATATAAGCATCCAACGGCAGCCGAAGGGTCTTCCTGCCAATTTTTGCTATTTTTAGCGAATTTGGCTCACACCTAGTACACCACCTGCATTTCAAAAATTTTAAATTAATTAATGAATATATAAAAATTATTATTATAAAATTTAATATATGTACTGTAATTAAAATTTAAGCACAACACTAGGCTATACTAATTATTTTACTAGAAAATGAAAAATGCTAAATTAAAATTTTTGAAAAATAACTGAAACTAACAAAATTAACTAACTTAAAACAGAAAATTAAAATTATGGAACCGCACCCGCTTTTTGAAAACACCAACCAGCTTCATTTTCCGAAGTTAATTAAGGGGGATCAAGGGAGAATGATCTCTCAACCCATGCAAAGGGTCCGGGTCGTCTATTATTGGTGGCCAAGTGTTGTAATGTTCCTCGCTGATGGCCGTTGAATTGAGCAATTGGCTTGCCGTTGTGCTTGTCGCAAGGACCAATTCTTCTTCATCTCCATGGCCGGGACAATTGCATTTCCTGAGTACTTTGTTTTCCTGCACACTGATCAATTGAAACAACTTCATCAAAAATTGGCTTTTCAGTTTCTAGCAACTCTTGCTTATTATTCATTTGAAAGATGTTCAACTCCAAATTCATGTTACCAAAGGTAAGTCAGAGGACTCCATTCGCACTTATTATCAGACGGATGTGGGCCTCTAAATGGTCTTTCTAAGATAATTGGTACATGATTAGGTTCACTTAGAATCGTCTAAGAAATACACCACAAAATCTACTGGGTAGTAGAATTTGTCTATTTTCACAAGGACATCCTCAACTATCCCCTTTGGGATCTTCACTGATCTATCACAAATGATAAAGGTGATGTCGGGTAGGTTCAAGTTCACCTAAACCTAACTCGCTATATACCTAATATAGCATTAGGTTCACACGGCTCCTAAATCAAGCAATGACTTTCTATGCAATTCCCACCAATATTAATCAAATTGTGGGAGATCCAAAGATCTTTTTTGTATTTAACAGATATTTGCTTTGATCATGGCACTGGATATGTTCAAAGGAGAAATGCTTTCTTCTCAATGCCTAACTCCTTCCTTTGATCAGGCAAAGATCTTTCAAAAATTTTGCATAAGCAGGACTTGTTTCATTAGGTCCAAAGTAGTTGTATGTTAACCTTCACTTGCCTTAAGACCTCTCTAAAATGCCCGCTTGCTGGTTGCCTTTTCTTTCATCTAAGTGCTTGTGGAAAAGGAGGTATGCAGATTTCATTGAATCCTCTCAGAGAATATGCCTGACTCGCACTTCTTCTCCCGCCCGGTTTCTTCAATGTGCTTCGCATAAATGATCAACCTCTTTCCACTTCAGTGGTTACATACCTTTAACCTCATCCATTCCTGAATTATTGGATGATCCTACCTCATGAATTCCTTTGTGGTTTGGAACTCGTTTGTGAAGGAACCTCTCTCTCAGACTCTAGCAAACTGTCGATCTGGTGATTGAATATCGTAGGTTGTCAATTTTAAGTTTGAGATTGCTCTGGCCATCTATTCTCTTTTGAGTGTACTTTCTCCCAATTATCAATCCTTTGTGCCGGTTGCATTGATTCCTTTTTGTTCCTCGACAAAGTTGCCGCTACCTCGAAATTGTATGGCTTTCTCTTGGAGAAGAGGATGGTGGTTGTTGTGTTAATGAGAGACGAGGCGAGTTTAGCCTGGGTACATAAGTTGGGGGTTGGGTTTCCAAGTAAGGGTTGGGTGATTCCTCCAGTTAGGTGTAAGTGTGCCATATGGAGCATTGGATTATTTGTGGCTTAGATTGTCCTACGGTGTTTGCACATTCTAACATCAAATCCTTCAACGCAGGGGTCATAGGACATGGTTCCTCTTGGATACATAGGGGATTGAAATTGGTGCAAAGATTGAATTTGTGCAGGTTACTGATCCAGCGCATGCACCTCATGGAGCTGCTTGCCTTCAAGCTCCTCTACCTTCCTAGCTAGGGTTGAAATCCTAGCTCTCGTCTCTATTTCTTCAGGCAGTGCATACACCCCACCCCTTTGGTTGACTAGTGGTCTCATCCTATCCAATTCTCTAGGGTTAGGCTCATCCTGACCCTTAGAAGTTCGATACGTAATTTAAAAAATCCAGCTTCATCGGGATGTTTGTAAAAATCTCCCCCATGGTTTCCAGAGAATTTGCCTCATGGCGGAGACATACCCATAAGTGGTTCACCCGAGCATCAGTGTCAAACCCATGATGTGGGTATGCAGCGATGGTTTCCATAAATCTTTCCCAACCTTTGGTAAAATCTCTCACCATCATGAATTTGCAAAGTGTAGATTTGTCTTTTCAAATTATTAGTCTTGTGAGCCTTTGAAGAACTTTCAAGAATTCGGCTACGGCTATTGATTTCCTGTGGTTACAGGCCTCAGTAAGGTTGGGCCATATCTTGGCCTTGTCCTTGGGGTGATGGAAATGCCTTTAGCCCCGGCAAATCCATATCCATCATACCTTCCTTGAAGGTAGTGCGAGCCTCCTCAAAATCCCTAAGATGTGTGTATGGATTTTCATTTTCCATACCATGGTATGTGGGAGTAGGGTACGAATATGGCCTCTTCACTACATCATCAGCAGGAGGAATGATGCAGGATGGGGCACTAACTCTAGGAGAGTGGATGTGATCCCTCATGGTTCTATATGTATTTGGATTCATAGGGGTTCCTTGTTGGCTCTGTTGTTCCTCAGGTATGGGATCCATGGTATCAGTTGGTACACTAACTTCACTAGCTGGGTCAAGTTGTGTACTAATCTGTGATCTACGATGTGTCTATCCCGCATTGCATACACGGTTGTTACACACAATATAGAGACAACAAAGAGCAACAAGCAACACACAGATTAAAATTAACCTTTATGATAAAACTACGAATGAAAAGCGAAAATGAATCAAAAGCGAAAGCAGTGCGATTCTTGCTAGTGCTAGAAACTATGAGTTCTACTTGTGAGTTGCAAAAAGAGGTAAAGGTTACCTTCACTTGTGATGTGGATCACAAGTACTCTTCAACACAATTAGTAGTTTGGCACCATCGACATGGCATCATTTGATTACGTGCCACGGTAATTTGAGCTAAAATCAACAAAATTTATATGCGCCCTAAGTTCCCTCACTGCTGTAGTGGTCGACTGCTACTTGATGTAGTGAATCTAGGATCGAACACGGGGATGGGTTTCATCCTAAAATGGTTTACATCGGTGCATGAAAGTAAGGCTTTCTATTTGGACTCTTTGGAATTGTGTTTCAAAAGCAGTGGGGAATGGTTTGAAAGCGAGGGTATAAAAAGCCCAAAAGTAAAAGGTGAAAGTTAACTTTGAAGATTTGGAATTATTTAAGCTTGGCAAGTTAGGGCAAACAAGAATATCCTCGAGGTTTTATCCTCGCGTTATGACATACGGCCTATAGTCCATGGCATATGGGATCTATATTTAACTAGCAAGCCTCACCCGTGAAACATCTCTATTTGAGTCAATGCGGGTAGCATGCGATTATGGCCCCTTTTAAAACCACTAACATTAAATTATCATTTCGGAGGCTCGTAAAGACCATCTAAGAACAACGATTGCATCTCTCACCCGAGCACTTTGCATCCTAAAGCATGGAGTATTGGCCAAAATAATACTTGATAAATGTTATTTAACCTAATTTGAAGAACCTAACATGTAAATATTATCCTCGAGGCTCGTAAAGACCATCCTAAAGAACAACGGTGCATCTCTCACCGACATTGCATCCTAAAGCATAGAGTATTGGCCAAATCAATAACATCCCATGTTGTATGCAACTATGTTTGAGAATAAGGGCCCATAAATACACTACGTAGCTTTTTAATACAAGAGGACAACATGCATATGCCCCACCACCAAGCTAGCTTCCTTGCTCTTCAAGAAAGGAAACATGGCTGTCTCTTGAGTTGTCATCCTCAAGAGGGTATTTAGCGACCCGAAGAAAGGAAGAAAGAAGAGAGAGAAGAGAGAAAAGAAAATAAAAGCAAAACCTAAAATAAAAGACTTTATTTACAAAAATAAAAACTTACAAAAAATATCTTCTCCACAGATTGTTGCTCCAATTCCTCCTCCGATCGTTCACACTTTCTTACAAAACAAGAGGGCTTTATATAGGCCTCCTCAAGGTATGAAAATACCAAAAAACCTATGAAATTGGCTAAGTTATTGGACAATTAAGTAATACACCAAGTTTGGAAGTAGGTTTTGCATTAATTACAAAGCATGTGAGGCATCAATTTTAAGCTAGAGTGAGAATTTAACTAACTAGCGAAATCCACAGACTCTAAGCGAAAATGGAAAATTTCGCTAAGGCCAGATAATTTCGCTAGCTAGTGAAATTTCGCTAAGCTAGCGAAAATGTTCAATAATGCGAAATCGGAGTTTTTCGCTAAAAATGAATTCTCATGGCCCCGAAGTAGTCTAGTGAAATTTGGTGTTTCGCTAGGTTGCGAAATTTTTCGCTAGGTTGCGAAATTTTCGCAATCCTAAGCGAGGCCACCCCATAACTTAAGCGAAAATTCTAGCTTTGTTGATCCTTCTTTGCATTGCCTCCATCTTCATTGCATTGAATTTTCTTCACTTTACTTCGGTTTCTCATTGATTCTTGGGTGATTGATGCATTTGAGACTTGAATTCAAACTTCATGATTCATCATTCATCACCGACATTGAACTCAGTGCACAAAAGCACAAGCGACCAAAGCTCTCTCTAAATGGCATAAAGTGTTACTAAAGACTAGAACACTTCAATTGGTATAAATGACATGATTAATGCTGTAAAAAAGCACTCAAAACCTATCTAATATAGGGTTGAGAATTGCACTTTTGGCGCTAATCAACAAGAGTACCATGCTTGGATAAAATGTTTAAGATCATTTGACTTATGGGAGTCATAGGCCTTCTTGAGATCGATCTTGAGAGCACATCTTGGAGGCCCAGAATCTAAGTGATAGTTTTTCATCAACTCCTGAGTGAGGAGGATGTTGTCGGCTATGCTACGCCCCTGAACAAAAGCTGTCTGAGCAGGGCTAATAATATCTGGAAGGCACCGCTTGATTCTGGTCGCAATAATCTTCGAAATGCATTTGTAGATAGTATTACAACATGTGATGGGTCTGTAATCATGCATTAAGCTTGGGTTAGGAACTTTTGGAACCAAGGCGATGATAGTGCAGTTGATCTCGCGAAGCAAACACCCCGAGCTGAAAAAATCTGTAACCACATCACACACCTCACTCCCAACAATGCTCCATGCCCTTTTGAAAAAAAATGGAGGAGAACCCATCGGGACCAGGGGCCTTTGCGTCATCTATAGAGAACATGGATCTCTTGATCTCCTCATGTGTAATCCTGCTATTAAGAATATCCAGGTGTTCAGAGGACCAAACCAAACCATCCATGTTATACTCAACCGTTGCTGGATCCTACATGTCACTGCCTAAGACTGATTGGAAATGTTTAACAAACTCCTGTCTGATAGAAGCTGGGTCTTCAATTCTGCAGCCATTCTCCAACGTAATGGATTTGATAGAGTTCCTAGAGTTCCTGGCTTTGACAGCTTTATGGAAGAAGTTAGAATTTTGATCCCCCAGCTTAAGCCATTGTATTATGGATTTTTGCTTCAGAAACCCCTCTTCAGCACGAGCCAAGTCTTGATCTCCTCTTTGGTTCTGCAAGGAACTTTTGAACTTATCGGATTTTTCCGCTGCGTTCATCCTATCAACTTATCAATCAACCCTTCCATAGTTGATTGTGGTTTCTTCATTCCATCGACTTATCAATCAACCTTTCCATAGTTGATTATGGCATCTTCATTCCATCAACTTATCAATCAACCCTTCCATAGTTGATTGTGGCGTCTTCACTATTCCCAACTTATCAATCAACATTTTCATAGTTGATTGTGGAGTCTTCATCCCATGTAAAACCCGATAAAAATTCATTTTTTCTGAAAAATGGTAAAACTGTAATTTCAGTGGAAAATTTGGAATTTTTCTAGATCTCGGATGATGAAACGGACTTCACTGTTGGAATTGTCATAAAATCTAGCTACCAGTTGAATTTTGTTGGCAGATTAAGAGACGGTCGAATTTCATGTTTTTAAGTCGAGTGATGAGTGACACATGGCACTTGGTTGAATGGCTCTAATGGGCCATGTGTCAAATGAAGGAGTAAGTGATGAGAATCAAAGCACAAAGGATCCGTGATGCAGGAGCTTCTAGAACATTCATTAGGAATCCAATCTTAATTATGGAAAATTCAAATTCGGGAGGCTGTGAAACCTTGGAGACACCTAATATATTTATATTTCCAAGTGTTTTGAGTTTTATTACTATTTTGATTTGGAGTTGTTTTATTTTAGAAAGATTTATTTCTCCAAGTCAAAGTAGAAGTTGCTTTATTCAATTTAGAAAGCTTGTTTTGCAAGTCAAATAGGAGTTGCCATTTCTTTTTAGAAAAAAAGATTTGCTTCAGATTTGGTGTTGATTTGCTGCTGATTTGGTGATGATTTGTTCCTGATTTGCTGCTATTTTGGAGCTAATTTTTTTCTTGATTTAGTGCTGATTTTTTCCTGATTTGCTGTTATTTTGGAGCTAATTTGTTCCTAATTTGGTGCTAATTTATTCTTGATTTGCTGCTATTTTATAGCTAATTTGTTCCTGATTTGCAACTGATTTTTATTACCAAGTCTTGTCCTAAAAATTATCTTGTTTCCTTTCTTGTTTTTGGCCAAATATTTACTTTCCTTGTGGCCGAATATTTAGTTTCTATTCTTCATATTTTTGGGCCTATTTAAAGACTTGTTATCCCTACATTCTAAAGTTGTAAGCATTAATAAAATTGAGAGTTTAAATGTCTCTTTGGTTCTTAAAAGAACTCTTTGAACTTCTTGGTTATTCCGTGGCGTTTATCAAGACTAATCAATCGAATCTCCATCACTGATTGTGGCGTCCTCACATACCAAGTTTCTTGCTTCTCAATAAGCAACGGGTTGAGTTCTTCCATCTAAGCCAGATACTAGAGCGGTTCTTTCGAGCTAATCCGATCACGGGTCTCCTCACAAGTTGATGAGGCTTGTATCATTTGGTATTAGAGTAATAGATTCTATTTTTCTGGTTTGCCTTTCTTTTCTTCTTTGTCCAAACCCAATTTAGTCACCACTTTCATCCATTCTTTCTAAATTTCGTTCAATCCCCAGTTTTAGTCACAACCTAATATCTACTCCATCCCAAGTCCGATTTTCTTCATTCTTGATCAGATATAACTTTGTTTGTTTTCCTTTTTTTGAATAGTCCATTCCAGGTTATAATAAATAAAATAAAATAGAAAAAAAAATTTTAAAAAAGGAAAAAAAAGGAAAGTAAAGGAAAAGGATTTGGTTGAAAAAAAAAATCTATAAGTTTACCATCATTCTAGTTGTTGGTGTTTTTTTTTTTTTTTTGTTGCCTTAAGTAAAACTTGAATATTGGTTAATGCCACCAACCTGTCCTTTGATAGGTTTTTGATTGAATTTTGCCGAAAAATCTTATTTGTTCGATTAGTTCCAAAAGAACTAGAAGAGAAGTGCAGTGGAAAAGGCAAGAGTAATTGATTATTAGAGTGAGAAAAGCCAATATATATTGTGTGAAAACACGAGTGGTAGTGAATCATTCTTGATGAAAACCCGTGGCGAGTGATTTATGAGGAGTCCTATTTTTCTTTTTTCCTAACCTTGTTTTTTGCGGCACTATAGTCGAAGACAACAGCATGCGAAGGTGTGGCGGGAGGAGTTGACATGAGTTCTTTATGCGGGCCTTAACTAGGCGTGCGAGGAGAGATGTTTAGGGCTGAATTGGAACAATTCCATGAGAGGGTGGAGCAAAGCTTCTAACACCCACGAAACCCTCCCATAGGGCGTAGAAGGGAGAGGTTACCAAGAAAAGGGGCGCAGGTAGAAGAAGAAGAGTATGACGAAGGAGATTTTGAGGATGAGAATGGTTATGATTTGGTTGTTAGTAACAGGAGGTATAGGAGGAGACATAGAGAAGATAGGAATCAGGAAGATAATAATTTGGGAAACATTAAGATGAAGATTCCATCTTTCCAAGGAAAGAATGACCCTGAGGCATATCTTGGATAGGAGAGGAAGGTAGAGTTGGTTTTTGATTGTCACAATTATTCCAAAAATAAGAAGGTGAAGTTTGCTGTCAGAGAGTTCTCAGATTATGCCATAGTGTGGTGGGACCAACTAGTGTTGAATAAGAGATGGAATAGGGAGCCATTGGTGGAAACATGGGAAGAGATGAAGAGGGTGATGCGGAAGAGATTTTCCGACTTACTCTGCAGGAATTGTACAGAAGTTGCAAAAGCGGGCAAGGTGTCGAAGTGTGGAGGAGTATTATAAGGAGATGGAGGTTACAATGGCTAGAGCGAATATTGAAGAAGATCGAGAGGCTACCATGGTGAGGTTTCTAGCGGGTTTAAACCGAGAGATTCAAAATGTGGTGGAATTGCAACATTATGTGGAGTTGGAGGATATGGTGCATATGACCATCAAGATTGAGAATCAAGTCAAGATAAGGGGCGGTAGCAACACACATTCTACACCTGGTCTAAGTTCATCTATTTGGAAATCTAATCAATGGAGGAAGGAAGAGAAGCCACCCAACGCCAAGCATAAAAGCAGGAACTAAAACAAAGAACTGACAGGGAAATCAAAATTAAACCCAATTCTTTCACTACTCGGAATCATGATATTATGTGTTTTAAATGCCAAGGCAAGGGTCATATAGCAAGCCAATGTTCGAACAAAAGAGTCATGGTGATGCGGGACAATGGCGAGATTGAAACAGACAATGAGCCGGATTGTGATTCTATGCCATCCTTAGAGGATGTCGATGATGAGGAGTATGTTGTCCAAGGAGAACTAATCGTGGCCAAGAGGGCCTTAAGTGTGCAAGCTAAGGAAGATGACGAGATGCAACGGGATAACATTTTTTCACACTAGGTGCCCACGTCAAAACCGCGGTATGTAGTGTGATCATTGATGGGGAAGTTGCGCTAATGTCGCTAACCTGACCATGGTGGAGAAAAATTTAGGAATGTGAACAAGTGTCATCCTCGACCTTATAGGAGAAATTACAATGGTTGAATAATAGTGTGGAGGTAAGGGTGAATAAACAAGTGTTATTCTCTTTTAGCATTGGAAATACGAAGATGAAGTTTTATGTGATGTAGTTCTAATGCAAGCCGAGCACTTGTTATTAGGAAGACGATGGCATTTGATAGGAAAGTTAAGCATGACGGCTTCACAATGAAATGCTCGTTAATTACATAACCAACAAGCCGTCCTCTTGTTCCTTTGACACCAAGTCGAGTTTATGAAGATCAAGTGAGGCACTTAAAGAGTGAACAAAGAAAAGAGTGAAAAAAGAGTAAGACAAAATAAAAAGAGTGAAAAATAGAGTGAGCAAAGAAAGAAAAAGTGTGAAAAGAAGTGAAGCGAAAGAAGAGTAATAATAGTGAGGCGAAAATTTAAGAGAAAAGGAGAGAAAAACCAATTTCTATGCAAGGGCAAGTGAGGTCAAGAGAGCATTGTTCTTAAAAAGCCTATGATTGTACTTTTTTACAAAGAGACACTTTTTAATACTACAACTTGACACTTCTTTGCCTAGTTCTATTGTCTCTCTTTTGCATAAGTTTGAAGATTTCTTTCTGAGGGATTTCGAAAGGTTACCTCACATAGGATCAGCATCAAATTGATTTTATGCTTGGTGCTACCATTCCGAATCGACCCACTTATAGGAGTAATCCCGAGGAGACAAAGGAACTCCAAAAGCAAATTGGTGAATTGATGGAAAAGGGATATGTGAGGGAGAACTTGAGTCCATGTGTCATTCCAGTGATTTTAGTTCCCAAAAAGGATGGACCGCGGAGGATTTGTATTTATTTTCATGTCATCCACAACATTATAGTTAAGATTCGAGGACGAATCTTTTCAAGAAAGGGGGGGATGATGGGAGTCAAAGCACAAAGGATCTATGATGTAGGAGCATCTAGAACATTCATTAGGAATCCAATCTTAATAATGGAAAATTCATATTCGGGAGGCTGTGAAACCTTGAAGACACTTATTATATTTCTATTTCCAAGTGTTTTGAGTTTTTTTACTATTTTGATTTAGAGTTGTTTTATTTTAGAAAGATTTATTTCTCCAAGTCAAAGTGGAAGTTTCTTTATTTAATTTAGAAAGCTTGTTTTGCTAGTCAAATAGGTGTTGCTATTTCTTTTTAGAAAAAAAGATTTGCTTCAGATTTGGTGTTGATTTGCTGTTGATTTGGTGATGATTTGTTCCTGATTTGCTGCTATTTTGGAGCTGATTTGTTCTGATTTGGTGCTTATTTGTTCTTGATTTGTTGTTATTTTAGAGCTGATTTGTTCTTGATTTGCTGCTATTTTAGAGCTGATTTGTTCCTGATTTGCGGCTGATTTTTATTACTCTTATCCTAAAAATAATCTAGTTTCCTTTCTTGTTTTTTAGCGAATATTTACTTTCCTTATGGTCAAATATTTAGTTTCTATTCTTCATATTTTAGGCCTATTTAAAGGCTTGTTATCCACTACGATACGAAGTTTTTAAGCATTAATAAAATTGAGAGTTTAAATTTCTCTTTAGTTCTTAAAAGAACTCTTTGAATTTATCGGTTATTAGTGGCGTTCATCGAAACTTATGATCGGATTTCCATCACCAGGTGTAGGCGTCCTCACATACCAAGGTTCTTGCTTCTCTAAGCAGGTAGAGTCTTCCATCCAACCGGATATTAGAGCGGTTCTGAGCCTTCAGTAATCCGATCACGGGTTTCCTCACAGGATTGACCAGGGGTTCGTATCGATCGGTCAGACAAAGAAAGTCAAGGATGGCCATGTGTCATGAATTGATAGGGAGGAAATCCAAATGAGTGGATAAGAAGATAAGGTTAGGAAGAGTGAGCCAATGAGGGAGTGACATGCGACAAAGAGGACATCCCACTTGACCAAGTTGGACCAAATTTTGGTGGGGGAGAGGAAATTGGAGAAAAAGAAAAGAGAGGGAAAAACGGAGAAGAAGAAGGAGGAGAGAGAAGCTCCACCTTCTCTCTAGATTTCCCAGCGATCGGACCGTCAGTTCGGGTTGTAGCAAGAGACAAAGTTGGTCCACGCATCGAGAGCTACATGTGGGTACCAAAATCAGTGGGTTTCATCAAACTCCAAGAGTTAGGGGTTTTTCTCCTACTAGGTTTAATTCTTATCTAAGAGCCATTCAAATGGTTGAGGTGTTTGGGGCCAGAATGGTGGGTGCAAGATTTGGGATTTGAATCTGAGATTTTGGGATTTGTTTTCGGACAATGCAGGCTGGAATTTTTGGGGCTTTTCGACGATCCGGAGGCCCGAATCACAGGATTGATTTTTCGGACTATTATTGGTCCATATTTGCAGTTTGTGTGTTATTGCTAAAATGAATAACATATTGGTTGTGTGATCATGTTATTACATGCTCAATTGATGTATTAGCATGGATTGTTTGATTATGTGAATTATATTGTAGAAAAATATAATTGTTCATGAATCATGAATGTTGTAGTATGAAATCGGAATAGTGCATTTCCTTATGCGATAACATCGCGTCGGGTCGGATTAATGCACGTGCATGGTAATGGTTATTAGCCATCCTTGGTGAGATGTGTAGTGAGCGAAGGCGGAATGGCGTCGAATGTTGATACTCAGCATTTGTGCCAATAAGAACATAATAATGTTAATGAAATCTCGTGTGTTTGGGCGAAGCAAGATGGGGCCGATCCCCCCCCCCCCCTCTCGGTGAAAGACCCGAATTCATGCGTGGTTAGACATGATCATCTGGGATGAAAGACGGTAAAAATGTTGAAAAGGCGTGCGATAATCCTGCAGTGTAAACCCGAAAAATGATGCAGCCCACAAATACATAACACACAGGATTTGGAAATTAAATAAATATTGGAGGGTTGTCCAATGGGTTGAGTCGTTACGTGAAACACTAATGACTGTTTTCACACTAGCATTAGCGTGTGTGAGGGAGTCAGTCAAGACTAGGGTTGTGGGCATGGGAAGTCTGATCTCATGCATGACATGATATATTCCATTTATGATGGTCTTAATAGTATGGAATGTGGTATGATGAGTGTGTGCCATTGCATGTGCATTTAGGCGGGGAGTAACACTTGTAGGAAAATTCATTTACTGGGCATTGCTCACCCCGTCATGAGAAAATATTTTCAAGCACTGGAGGTACATTGGGAGATGGAATGAATTCAAGACCTTAGTGGTAAAGAGAAAGCCATATTTAGCTTTGTTTTGTATTTGGTAAATTTCGGGGTAGAAAGCCCAGTTTGTTATATAAAAAGAACAGAAAAAAAAGAAAAAAAGAACAGAGTTATAATTAAACTCATTTCAATACATTTTGGCTAGTTTTTCAGGTTTCAAGTTGCCTTTGTAATAAAAATGCTATTGTGTGTTGAGATCAGGGTGTATTGAAAGGGAAAAAAAAAAGGTGGAAAACTGGAGGTGCAGGAGGTCATGAGAGGGCTACTGCCCATTTTGGGTCCTCTATCGCGATAGGGTTTCTCTAGCCCTATGTGATGGAAGCAGGGCTAAGGAAGGGAGTGTGGACCCCCTTGAAATCCCACTAAGCCCTATAACATGAGCTAGGGCTAAGAGATTCAAAGAAGCCCTTCATGTTTTAATCCGAGATGCCCACGTGGAAAAAGCTCACATGTTCAACTCCAAAAAGGAAACAAAGATGGTCCATGTGACACCCCTATCCTGGGGTTCCCGATGACAACCCGTCAACCTATGGAAACCTATAAATATCGGGTGTCCCGATATCACACTCATTTGTCTCATATATTGAGACCCATTCTTGCATATTTAATTCACAAATATCTGAATATATGATAGACTATTTAACGATAGTCCATTTATAGTCCTTTTATCGACAAAGGTATACGTGTTTAGTTACGCGAGATATAATACAAGACAAAAAAAAAAAAAAACATAACATAACAAAGCCGCATCCAACTCTCATCCCTCATGCGGTCCCATATGCGGGTCAAACGCTTGCACCGGAATTGTACCTGAAAGGGGGTCTCACGACGGGGTGAGTAATGCCTAGTAGAAAAATATTCCTACAAGGGTTACTCCCCACCTAAGTGTACATGCAATGGCACACCACACATTCAAGCAAAACATGTATGTCCCTACTCAAATGTCTACATGTTATAGATGAGAATGTGACTCACCCTTTCCACATCCAGGAGCCCTCTCACGACTCCCTCACGCATGCATATGCCATGTGTGAAAACATTTCAAAACAAAAAGGTTTTGTTACGGAAAACACATTGTCGATTTCTATAAAATTCTTTTGAACAAGCCTCTGAACAAATACATTGGACAATCCTCCAAGGTGAATTATTGAATGACTCTTGAAACGATCCATTGGACATCCTCAGCGTGAGGCTGTTGGACAACTTTCCAAAGCAATTCTTCGAACAACTTTTCGATATAATTTTTTTTGACAACCCTCAGATTTTAATTTGTTTATGGACATACTCCGATAATCAATTATGAGTCAACCCTCTGAAAAACATGTCATGCACTCACACCTACGGTTCTAGGGTGCCCCAGTGCATATGAAATGCAATATGTCATTTCACAACAATTCATGTTCATATGTTTAAGCTTGCATATATTAACAAAATTCACACACAAACAACATGTTATTCATTTTTGCAACAATAACACACAAAATGTCCCAAATCTTGGACCCATAGAAAACAGGGCACCTCTTAGTCCCTTCACGGTTCATCAATGAATTATTGGGATACCGACACACCCCTGAAACCCAGACAGCGGAGTCAGGATCAAACAAACCTGACATAGTCAGGAACTGCGAAAATAGTCCCAAAAATCCTATCTGGATTGTCCGCAAACAATCCCAGAAAATTGCTTGAACTATCTGCAGTCCGAAATTCACCCGAATTTGTCAAAACAATCCCAGAAAATTCCTAAAAATTCCCTACACTTTCGGTCAAGTGGAGACTAAGAATTCACGGCCTTTCCACGGCCTCTAAGCCAATCAAGCCATTAAATGGCCTTTGGGCTAGAAATAACACCAAGTAGGAAAATTTCCTACTTCATGGGTTGTGAGAAACTCCAAGATTTTGAGTACTCCTTGGCGTGGCTCTCGTCACGATGGATGAACTTTGCTTCTTGCTCTGACGAAATCCTATGGTCCGATTTCCGTCGATTTGAGAAAAAAGCGAAGAAAAGAAAAAATAAAAAATAAAAATCTCTCTCTGCACGCCCTCTCTCTCTCTCGGAGCAATTACCTTTCCCTTTTTATTTCGCTTTATCTTTCTTTCTTTTTATTATTATTATTATTATTTTGGATACATGGTTCATATTACTTCATTCGGGTCCGTTTCTGCCCCGAAAAATTTTATTTATTTTTAGTTCACTTTATTTTAAATGAACTTAGCTCAAGTCATTTCTTGACTTCTGAGATTTTCGTAAAAATCTTGTCTCTGAAGTCACGATGGCTTATCACCCAGAAAAATCGTAAAATATTCCACTTTTATTAGAATTTGACGGAACTTTTAAGGTAACTAGATGAGACGAGATTCAGCGGCGCCAATGGGTTTGATCGTCGCGAGATCTAGAGAATTTTCGGTTTTCAACCAAAATTATCGTTTTACCCTTTTTCAGAAAAATTGAATTTTTTTTCTCGAGTTTTACATTCTTCCCCCCTTAATAGAATTTTGTCCCCAAAATTCACACCGCAATAAATGCACGATCATGCATATGGAGCAGTCATTAAACATCCCGATGACTTAAAAGCACTCCTGAGCATGTCTATGACTGAAAGGTCCACAGTGAAGCGAGAATCCCCAAGATCCTAACTCACCATCACAGCTTTATCGATCAACCTCACCTGGCTCTTAGGGAGGAACACATATAGGAGCTCCTCGAGGTCTCGACCACAGGCCTAACTCTCTGGCGATGCAACGATGAATGAATGCGATGCGGTATAGTAATCAAATAATATCTTTACCCGTGGGTGAGATAGCATAAATGTACCTGTGTAGTGGCTGATCTGGCGCCTCGGCCCAGGTGGTATGATGAAATAGACACACCTTGGATCCACAGTGTCCGTCCACGTAGGCCTGTCCTCGGCCTCGGCCCATACTGGCCCCTCTGGCTTGCACACGTGTAGCCCAGGAGGCGCATGTCTGATACCATGGGACTGGTATTGGTTCCTTTGACTCGCACTAGGGTGTGGAGGAATAAACTATGTCCGTGCTTGTCCCACAGCTAACTGGGACTGCACTGTCCCAAAACCTTAGGATCCTTGCCTCTTGGGGGCGATCCGCCTCGTATGTCGTTCTTGCCGGGTGGAAACATGTCACTGTCTGCTTGGATGGAAGCCACAGTATAGCTCCTTAGCCCTGTTAATTAGGGGCCTCGTCCCATGAGACACTCGAGCGACATAAGTCTTACGCACTCTTTCGAAGATTCGAAGAAGGTTGATCCTCCACTCTTCTCACTAATCCCACAGCTCGGATACCGTGCATCCTCACATCTCTCTCTGTGGTCGGAGCGGAGTCTCGGCCAGTGGAGTCCGTGTTCATGGCGGGGAGTCCTACAATCTTGCCCCGAATGGACAACTTCAGCCCATTCTCAAATCTCCTCACCTTGGTTATATCTATGGCCACGTAGTCATCAGCAAAACGGGCTAACTCAGTAAACTTAGCCACGTACACCATCATTGTCATCGTTCCCTACCTTAGCTCAAGGAACTCCTAGGCCTTTTCATGTCTAGCAGTTGCCGGAAAATACTTGCCCATTAAGAGCTCATGGAACTCTGTCCAAGTCATTGCCTCTATGTCCTTAAAGATCTTGACCCAGTCCCACCACACTTGGGACTCACCCTCTAGCTGGAATGCAGCTAGCCTGATCTTGGTCACATCGGAGGTAATCTCCATAGCCTCCAACACCTTCTCAATCTACCGGAACCAATGGTCTACCACCGTCGGATCCCTTCCCCCTGTAAATGTAAGAGGATGATGTGACTTAAACCTCTGGAGGTTACTCGGACCTCCCTAACTACCACCAACACTAGCCTGTGCAATGGTAGCAATTTGCCTTGCTTTGTGCGATAACCTTGGTCACAATCCTAAAGCTTCTGCAAAAGGCACAACGTCGAAAATAGGTGGTGCCTGACTAACACCTCATGGACGACCTCGACGTTCTCGCCCTCGGCTTTCCATCTACACATATCAAATGGCAACAAACTTTATTTAATCTCAGTTCAATGCTGAATTCTCATGTTCATTATGTTTTCCGAACCCCTAAGGTTATGTTTCTCAACCCTAGTGCTCCATATACAATTCATCATGCATATATTCCATTCCAGTCAAGCACACATCACATATATCAATTCATCAAAATGTACAATGAATGCATGTTCTAAACCCGTGCCCCATCGAGTCCTAGGTATTCATGTACCTAAGCTATCATACTCTGCTATGAAGTTGGTATAAAAACCAAACTTATGGACACCCAAACCCGAGCTCCCTAGGTATTCGTATACCTAAGCTCTGATACCATGCTGTGACACCCTAACCCGAGGGTCAGGTGTAACCGTCAACCTACGGAAACCAAATATCGAGTGTCCCGATATCACACTCATTTGTCTCATATATTGAGACCCATTCCTGCATATTTAATTCACAAATATACAAAAATATATGATAGACTATTTAACCAACAGTCCATTTATAGTCCTTTTTATACGATAAAAAGGTATACATGTTTTGGTTCTGCTCGAATATCATACAAGATAAAAAAACATAACAAAGCCACGTCAGGCTCTCATCCCTCATGCGGTCCCGGATGCGAGTCGAGGCCTTTGCCGGAATTGTACTGAGGGTCCCACGGCCAGGGTGAGCAATGCTAGTAAGAAATATTCCTATGAGGGTTGCTCCCCACCTAAGTGTATGCAATGGCACCACACATTCAAGCAAAACATGTATGTCCCTGCTCAAATGTCTACATGTTGTGGATGAGAATTGTGTCTCATCCTCCCACATCACGAGCCCTCTAGAGCTCCCTCGCGCCATATGCAGTGTGAGAAAACAACATTTTCAAAACAAAAGGTTTTTGTTCTTGAAAACACATTATTCGATTTCCAATAAAATTCTTTTCGACAACCCCTCGAACAAATACGTTGGACAATCCTCCGAGGTGAATTGTTGGACAACTCTCAGAAACAGTCCATTGGACATCCTCCGACGTGAACTATTAGACAACTTTCCAAAGTAATTCTTCGGACAACTTTCCGATATAATTTTCTTTGACAACCCTTAGATTTTTATTTGTTTATGGACATACTCTGATAATCAATTATGAGTCAACCCTCCGAAAAACATGTTATGCACTCACACCTACGGCTCTGGGTGCGGTGCATATGAAATACGATATGTCATTCGTAACAATTCATGTTAATATATTTAAAAGCATGCATATATTAACAAAATTCACTACCCTGAAACAACATGTTATTCATTTTTTCCAACAATAATACACAAAATGGCCCAAATCCTAGGACCCCATATAAAATAGGGCACCTCTTAGTCCCTGCGATTAAATCATTGAATTATTGGGATCACAAAAACCAGCATGGCTTGAACATCGAGTCAAGGATCAAAACCAAACCTCAACCACGATCAGGAGGCGCCTAAAAATATTCAGAAAATCCTTCCGGATTGTTCGCAAACAATCCCGAATTTAAACTCGGCTTGTGAGAAAACAATCCCAAAATTCAGCCTGGACTGTCCAAAAATAGTCCAAAAAATTCCTAAAAATTCTTACACTCGATCCAAAATATTGGGGACTGAAATTTACGACCTTTCACGGCCTCTAAGCCAATCCCAAGCCATTAAATGACCTTTAAGCTAGAAATAACACAAGTAGGAAAATTTCCTACCTCATGGAGTTTGATGAAACTCCAAGATTTTGGTACCCACACGTAGCTCTCGATGCGTGGATGAACTTTGCCTATTGCTTTGACGAAATCCTACGGTCCGATTTCCGTATATCTAATAAAGAAGCGAAGAGAAGAAAAAATAAAAAATAAAAATCTCTCTCTACATGCCCTCTCTCCTTCTCCTGACAATTACCTTTTCCTTTTTTATTTTCGTTTTTATCTTCTTTTTATTTATTTATTATTATTATTTTGGATACATAGTTCATATTGCTTCATTCGGGTCCGTTTACGCGAAACAATTTTATTTATTTTAGTTAACTTTATTTTAAATGAACTTAGCTCAAGCCATTTCCTGACTTCCAAGATTTTAGTAAAAATCCGTCTACGATCAGCGGCGACTATAACTTAAAAATCATAAAGTATTCCGTTTCGAGAATTTAATGAAACTTTTAGGTCACTAGATTTCGAGACAAATTCAATGAGCGCGATCCATTTTGTCATACGAGATCTAGAAGAATTTTCGGTTTCACAAGGAAATTACGTCACGTCATCAAATTAAATCGGGACTTAGACCCAGGCAAGATTTTTGATTTGTTGATTTCTTGCTATTTTGGAGCTAATTTGGATTCGATTTGTTCCTAATTTGATACTATTTTGGAGCTTATTTGGTGCTGATTTGTTCCTGGTTTGGTGCTGATTTGGTGGTAATTTGTTGATTTATTTCAGATTGCAACTGATTTGATTCCCAAGCCTTATCCTAGAATTATCTAGTTTCCTTTTTTTTAGTGTGTTACTTTAGGAAAAAGTATGTTAGTTTCCTTTCTTGTTTTTAGCCAAATATTTACTTTCCTTGTGGCCAAATATTTAGTTTCTATTCTTCATATTTTTGGGCCTATTTAAAGGCTTGTTATCCTACGTTAAAGTTTTAAGCATTAATAAAATTGAGAGTTTACATTTCTTTTTGGTTCTTAAAAGAACTCTTTGAACTTATCGGTTATTTTGTGGCGTTCATTAAGACTTATCAATTGGATATTCATCATTGATTGTGGCGCCCTCACATACCAAGGTTCTTTCTTCTTTATAAGCAATGGGTCGAGGTCTTCCATCCAAGCCAAATACTAGAGTGGTTCTTCTGAGCTAATCGGATCACGGGTCTCCTCACAAGTTGATGGGGTTTGTATCATTTGGTATCAGAGCATCGGGTTCTATTTTACACGGTTTCCTATCTTTACGTTTTTTAATTCTTACTCTCAGGGCAATCTCTATCCGAACCCAATTTAGTCACCACTCCATCAGCCTTCTAAATTCGTCTCAATCCCTACTTTAGTCACAACCTAATATCTACTCCATCCCAAGTCCGTCCTTTCTTCATTCTTGATCGAGACTTTGTTTGTTTTTTTTTTCTGAACACTCCATCTGTAAGTTACCTAAAAAAAAAGGAAAAAAAAGAAAATGAAAGTAAAGGAAAAAGATATGGTCAAAAAAAAAAAAAGATCTCATAAGTTTATCATCATTCTAGTTACAGCAATCCAATCCTACCATAGTATAAAAAAATAAATAAATAAATAAAGTTTGAATATTGTTGACATCCACCAACCCGTCATTTGACAGGCCTCGATTGAATTCATAAAATCGATTGTTCTATTAGTTCCAAAAGAATAGAAAATAAATTCTATGGAAGAAGGGTGAGGGTCAGATTATTAGAGTGAGAAAAAGCCAAATATATTGTGTGAAAACACGAGCAAACTACGTGAATCATTCTTCAAGTGAAAACCCGTGAGCAAGTGATTTGTGAGGTCCTACTTTTTTTTTCTCTAACCATGTTTTTGCAGCACTATGTCAAACAACAACGCATTTGAAGGTTGGCGGGAGGAGTTGACATGAAGTTCATTATGCAGGCCTTAACTAGAGAAGTATAGAGAATTTTTAGGGCTAGATTGGAACAATTCCATGAAAGGGTGGACCTAAGCTTCAAGCACCCACAAAACCCTTCCACGGGGCGTAAAAGGGAGAGGCTACCAAGAAGAGGGGCGCAGGTAGACGAAGAAGAGTATGATGGAGGAGACTTTGAAGATGAGAATGGTTATGATTCGGGTGTTAGTAACAGGATAAAGGGGGGGAGACATGAGAAGATAGAATAGGGGAAGATAATAATTAAACACATTAAGATGAAGATTCGCATCTTTTCCAAGAAAAGAATGACCCGAGGCATATCTTAAGTGGGAGAGGAAGGTAGAGTTGGTTTTTTATTGTCACCATTATTCCGAAAAATAAAAGGTGAAGCCATCACAGAGCCTCAGACATGCCACAGTACAGGACTAACTAAAGTGCTTCTAATAAGAGACTAATAGTGGTTTACCATGGAAACATGGGAAGAGATGAAGACAGGAGTGGGAAGAGACTTGTCCCACTTACCACTATTATGTAGAATTGTACAACAAGTTGCAAAACCTGAGGCAAGGTAAACTTACAAAAGGGTGGAGGGAGACATATGACGGAGGCTGCAAATGGCCAGAGCGAATATCAAGAAGACTTATAGCTACCATGGCAAGGTTTCAAGGTTTAATCAAAGAGATTCAAAATGTAAGGTGGAACTGCAACATTATGGAGTTGAGATATGGTGTGATATGACCATCAAGATTGAGAATCAAGTCAAGAGGAGGCAAAAGTGAGTTAAACATTCGTCGCTTTACAATCTCTCGTCCAAGTTCATCTTACTACGTGGAAATCAAATCAGAAAAGGAAGAGAAGCCACCAACGCCAAGCATAAACAAAACTAATACAAGAGGGGAAGTTCCAAACTAAGGAATTAAGGTAAACCTCGATTCTTTCTCACTAATTCTAATCGTGATATTATGTGTTTTTAAATCCCAAGGTAGGGATCATATTGCAAGTCAAATGTCCAACAAAAAGTCATGGTGACGTGGGACAATGGTGTGAGATCAAAATGGCATTAACAGAGTCGATTATGACTTACCATCCTTAGAGGATGTCGATGATGAGGAGTATGTTGTCCAAGGAGAACTAAAGGTGGCTAGGAGTGGCCTTAAGTGTGCAAGCCAAAAGAAGATGACGATGCAAACGGACAACATTTTTCATATACTTGTAAAAACAATCCAAAATAAAGGTATGTACTGCGGATCATTGATGGGGAAGCGCACTAATGTCGCTTAGCACAACCATGGTGGAGAAACTAGGAAATGTGCCAACAAGTACATCCCTAATCTTTATAAATTCAGAATGGTTAAATGATAGTGGGAGAAGGGTGATAAACAAGTGTTAATCTTTAGGATTGGGAAATACGAAGATGAAGTTTTCAGGTGATGTAGTTCCAATGCAAGCTCGACACTTCATATCGCAGCACATGGAAATTTGACAGGAAAGTTCTTACCATAGACGCCACATTAATAAGTGAAGTCGTTTCTCGTGCACAACCAACTTGACCGTCACTCTGTTCCTTTGACACCAAGTAAAGTTTATGGAAGATCAAGTAAGGTTGAAAAAAGAGATTGAATAAAAGCAGCAGAGCTAAAAAAGAGAGGTGAACAAATAAAAGAGTGAAAAGAAAGTAACAAATGAAGCGTAAGAAAAAGAGGAGCAAAGAAAGAGGAGGACAAAAGCAAGTGACTGAAAATTTAGAAATGAGAAAAACCAATTTGCAAGGAGGTTAAGAGAGTTACTGTTCTTAAACAAGCCTACGATTGTAATTAGATAAAGAGGCACTTTTAATACCAACCAACTTGAATTTCTTGCCTAGTTCTATTGTCTCACTCCTTTGCATGAATTTAGAGATGATGTCTTTCCAGAAATCTGAAGGCATCTATTCGAGGGATCAACATCAAATTGATTTTGTCCCTGGTGCTACCATTCGAACCCAATCGCTTATGTGGAGTAATCCCAGGTGACAAGGAACCTAAAAGCAAGTTGGTGAATTGATGAAAAGGGATATGAGGGACAAATTTTGAGTCCATGTCTGCTCCATTGATTTTGGTTTCAAGAAGGATGGGACATGGAGGATGTGTTCATCGCAACCATCAATAACATAATAGTAAAGCATCACATCCTGGCTCCCTGCTAGATAGATATGTTCTTTCCGATTTAGTTTCAGATGGTTCTTGTAACTTTTCCAATATTGATTTGAAAAGTAGATACCATCAAATTAGAATGAAAGAAGGTGATGAATGGAAAACTGCTTACAAAACAAAATATGGGTTATATGAGCGGTTAACATGGTTTTTGATTAAACCAATGCACCTAGTACTTAAGACACTAATTAACCATTTTACTTGCTTCACTGAAAATTCGGAAGGTCATTTGTAATTTATATCCTCATTTATAGTAAAGAACTTAGATGATCACTGATTCATTTAAAATATGTGTTTTGGATGCTTCAAAAAAGAAAGATTGTTTTAGCACTTTAAGAAGTACATTTGCACCGGGAGAAGCTTGTGTTTTTAAGCCATGTTATTAGTACCTAGGATACAAAGGATGAAGAGAAGGTTCAAGCCATTCAAGATCGCCAAGTCTAATCATGTGAGTAAAGTCTGGAAAGCCATGGACTTACATTTCTTTACTAGCGGTTTCAGAAATACTTTCAGTATAGTCGCATCGATAACTCAAGTCATGAAGAAGGATGTCATTTAAGTGGGGTGAAGAGCAAGAAAAGCATTCCAATTTATCAAAGAAAACTAATCCTGCTCCTTTACTTGCTTTACCTAACTTTGCAAAACTTTGAGGTTGAATGATGCTTCAGGTTTAAGTATTATGGCAAAGGTTATGCAAGAAGGATTTAATCTACCGTGAGTTATTTTAACGAAGTTATGGCAACCCCAGTCACCCTAATATAACAGCGAGTCATGCGCTGGTTCTGGGCCTGGGAAACTTTGGCAACATTATCTTGACCCAAAGAATTTGTGGATTCACACCTATCACTTAGTCCTTAGCATTTGAAGGCCAACATAAGTTGAATAAGAGATGCCCGATGGATGAGTTCAGTGAACTTCACAGAGATGGTCATCCGCTATAAACAAGGGGTAAGGAAAACATTGTTGTTACCTAATTTTCACAAACCTACTTGATGCTAAATTTCTTGTTTTGAACACATTAACTATCTGTAATCCTTGACCAAGATTTAGCAACGAATATGCTTGTCGTGGAAAAGCAACCCATGACAAGTTTCTTAGACATGAGGGGTTCTTATTTCAGATAATAGGTCAGGCATTCCTAATTGTTTCATTCACATTTATTAGTGAGGGAGTCTCATGGTGGAGGATTGATGGATATCTCTCTTTGGGGTAGCTAAGAGTTTAGGGGTTTTACAAGAACACTTTTATCGTCACACACATAGCTTTGAGATGTCAGAGAGGATCGCCAGGAGGTGTATCACACAATCCTGGGGTGCAACCTCATGGTTTGTATAATACCACTTCCTATTCCCAGTGAACCTTGGGTCAGATCTTTCACTGGACTTTCTGTTAGGTCTACCTAGGACTAGATCGGTAGGGATTCTACTTGTGGTTGTGATAGGTTTTCAAAGACGGCATATTTTATCTCTATGTCACAAAACTGGAGGACGTTATCTAATGTCATCAATTCATTCTAGTGGGAGGTCATGAGATCGCATGGTATGCTCTAGACAATTGTTTCCAGAAAGAGATGCAAATTTTTGAGTTACTTTTGGAAGACCTTATGGTGTTAGAAACTGGAGTTATTGTTTTCTACTTACTTTGTCATCCATAAACCCCGCTGGTTGGGGACTTCGAGGTAGTGAACAGATCTTATTCCTACTTGTCGAGGGCTATCACAAAAGAACATTTAAAAACCTAGGGAAGATTGTTTGCCACATGTTGAGTTTGCTTATATAATCGCATTTCATACATTCCTCTCGCCACTAAATTTTTTCTCTTGAGATTGTATATGGTTTTAACTATTTAACCCTTTAGATTTATCTCCCTTTACCTATTAGATTCGCTACGCAGGCTGAGCTAAATCACAAAATTTATATACACCTGTTTCCTACCATCGCTGACAAGCTACCTATAGTGGTTCAGGGGCTCAACATTTTATTTGGTTCTTTCATCCTAAAAATGGTTTGAACAGTTCTAAGGCAAGGCTATTCACTTCTTGGAATCGTTCTAAAAACAAAGGGGAATGGTTTGAAACCGAGCAATTGCAAAACTGAAAGTTAAAGGTGAAGTTAACTTGAAGAATTAGGCACACCTAAGTGTGGTTAGGGCAAACATGTCTCGGGAGCTTATCTCGTTATATGATAAGCAACTCTAGGCAGTCCCCCCGGGCATAACCGATCTATGCTTCAGAATCAGCAAAACCTCACCATGAAACAACTCCTATTTGAGTCAATACAGTAGCATGCAAGCACAGCCCTTGCATCAAAAGAAAACCCTAACATTTAATATCATCTCGTGAGGTCAAAGACCATCTAAAAGAATCATACTCTAAAGCACGGGAGAGTATTAGCCAAATCAATAACATTAAATGCTATGCAACCCCACTTGAAACCCAATATACAAATATCACTCTTGTATCGCAAACACCATCTTGGAAAAAATCACAAGATTTCACTAACATGCACCGACTCCCAAAGCATAGAGAGTATTGGCCAAATTAATGATATCTAATGTTATGCAACCATGTTTCTGAAAATATATATTATAAATACACTACATGTAGTTTTTAGTACAAGAGGACAACATGTATTTGCCCCACCACCGCTAGCTTCCTTCCTTTCAAGAAAGGAGGTTGAGGCTAAGCATCTCTTGAAAGGTCATCTCAAGAGTGTGTGTTTGGCAGCTGAAAAGAGAGAGAAAGAAGAGAGAGAAGAGAGAAAAGAACAGCAAAACCTAAAACAAAAGACTTTATTTCATAAAAGACAAACTTAATAAAAAAGATATCTCTCCATGATTGTCAGTTTCCTCCTCAGCTATAAAACCAGATGGGTTTATATAGGCCTCAAGGTATGAAAATACCAAAAAACCGTGAAATTGGCTAAGTTATAGAGGACAATTAAGTACACACCGTTTGAGGCTGTTTGGCATTAATTACAAAACATGACGAGATCAAATTTCGCTAGTCGGCGAATCTCCTCGCTGAATCAGCCAAATCACAGCTCAGCTTAAACAAGAAATTTTCGCTAAGGGTGGGCAATTTCATAATAAATTTCATAAGCTAATAAATTTCACATATAGCTTAAATCAATTCATTTTCGCTATGAACAAAGGTTACGAAATTTTGGAGGGTTCATGAATTTACATGCTAGGGTCATAATCTTTCGCTAAGGTTGCGAAATTACAGAACTCCATGAAAACTGCCAGAACTTGTGTTAAAATTCCTCACGTCGTTGACCTTCACTCCCGCTTTCTAATCAAGACTACATTTTCTTCCATTTTGCCTTGATTTTCTCTAACATCTCTGGTTTAGTTAATACCTAGACTTGAGTTCAAACTTCATGATTCATCATTCATCTCGATAATACTGAACCCAAAGTGCCAAAGCTTCAAAATGTAAAAAATGAGCCTTAAACAATATGTTACTGAGACATCTTCAGAACACTCAACTGGTATAAATGACATGATTAATGCGCGAAAGCACTACAAAACTCCATTTAACATATAGGGTTCAAAATTGTAATCTCTTTTGGGCAATAACCACCTGTCCTGATGTTAACTAAGATGCCAAAAAAAATATGCAACAATTTATAGCTTAATTATGAGAAGGTAAGACTCAACATTTGAGCTAAGGACTCCGAATAATATACAAACAATAAACAAAGAGGCGCCACCACATAGTCTTTGAACTTAGAGATTGGGTTTGGGTATATGCCATGAAAGATTTCCCGCACAATGGCAATCTAAGTTGCTCCTGTATATGGTCTCCTAAGCCCCCAGCGCATCAATAACCAATGCCAAGCTAGATTTGGTTCGATGAATATACTGTGGTAAGCATTTCTTTAACGCCACTGAATTGAGTCCTTTGATGCAAGACGACTTTGATAAAACCTTCCAAGATGAGGAACCGATAATGCGCTAGTTAAAAATAAGGTAACTTCAAGTCCCAATCGGTCTTAAAGCACATTTGAGCCAAAATAAGAGATTCAAAGAAGCCCTTCATAGCCAGAATCTATGTCACGGAAGAAGCACGTGTTCAACTCCAAAAAGAAAGAAGATGGTCCACGCCATCAATTAAACTGACTTCAATCATGAGTTTCAAGGATTTTTGACGGTTGATTCGCTGCCATTCTCTAGTTTCACTTTATGTTGATTTGTCTTTTGGATTAGTGCCATGATTTGCTGCTGATTTATTCCATCATGTTCTTACCCTGATCCCCAAAGCCTCATTCTATAATTATCTAGTTTTTTTTAGTAAAAGTTACTTAGAAAAGCACACAGCTAGTTTCTTCGTTTAACCAACACAATTTCCTTCACAAATATTCAAATATTTAGTTTATATTCTTCATATTTTGAGCCTATTTAAAAGGTTTGTTATCCCTACATTTTGGAAGTTTTAAGCATTAATAAAATTGAGATTTTAAATTTCTCTTTGGTTCTTAAAAAGAACTCTTTGGTTTCTCGGTTATTCCATAGCGTTCATTAAGACTTATCAATCGGATCTCCATCACCGATTGTGGCGTCCTCACATAACAAGGTTCTTGCTTGCTATGGTGAAAGGATCATGTATAATTCTGCTATTCATAGTAACGCTCATGTGGCGGAGGTTATTGGTGATGGTAGGTGGAACTGGCCTATCGCTAACTCAGCTAACCTTATGGCTATCAAGAATAGTTGTGTTGATTATCAGCTTGATGTCTCTAGAGAGGATATTGTTTCTTGGACGCCTGCTCCTTCTGGGGATTTCTCTGTTAGCTCAGCCTGGAACCATATTAGAAAATGCCGGTTGTAAACTGGCACTATACGATATGGTTCCCCCAAGCTATTAGGAGACATTCTTTTATTGTTTGGATGGCCATCCAAGACAGATTGGTTACTCTATATAAACTACCGAGTGGGACCTTACCAACTCTGGAGTCTTGTGTATTTTCTTAGGGTTAGTGTTGAAGGCAGGGACCACTTGTTCTTATTTCCATTTCCTTCTTGGTATCACGGATGAGGATTTTAAGGTTGTGTGGGAACTCTAGAATGCCGAGGAATTGGGAGAATGAATTTCTGTGGGTAATTGCTACCAAGGGTAAATCTTTCCACTCTATTACTAAGAGGATTGCATGGGGTGCTACTATCTATCACTTATGGAGACAACGGAATAGTAGAATTCATGAGAACATCTTTGTTCCCGCTGATGCTATTTTCCACCTCATTTGTGTTGATGTTAGACTTAGAATATCTGGTATTCAGAAGGTTGTTGATAATCCTGCTAATAGAGCGTTGTGTGAGAGATGGGCCTTCCTCTTAATATCCTTAGCAATTGTGGTTCGTCTACGACGTGATTGGTGGTCTCAGTGCGCGGGGCTTGACTCTTTTAGGTCCTAGGTTGCCTTTGCAGGGTGTGGGGCGGGGTTATGGGTTTATTTTTCTTTTCTACCGGTTTATGAGCCTTGTTTGGTTGGTGTGCCTTTTGGTGTTTGTGGGGTTGTTCGGGCTGTTGCCCTTTTCCTCTAATTTTAGGGGAGGTGCTGTCTGTTTTTCATTTTGGCTTGTGGGCCTTGTTCCTTGTAATTTTCTTGGTTGGTTGTGGGGTTTTGCCCTTTTGGTAATAAATTCTTAATTATCCAAAAAAAAAAAAAAAAACAAGGTTCTTGTTTCTTTATAAGCAATGGGTCGAGGTCTTCCATCCAAGTCGAATACTAGACCGGTTATTCCGAGCTAATCTTAACACGGGTCTTCTCACAAGTTGACGGGGTTCATATCACTGTGTCGCGACAGGATTCTAAGGCTAGGAGCATGACCCAACCTGGGCGCGTGCGACAGACATGCGCGCGCGGCTACACTATTCCCAGGAATGATGGGTGGTTTGGGTCCTGACAGAGGCCTTCTCTATCGTGACAAAGATTTTTTGCCCCGCGTCGCGACATAAGTTTTATGTCGCAACAAGGTGTGAAGTGGGGCCCGAGTGTAGGTCGAACAGGTCTTGCTGTGTCGTAATGAGTTTTCCCAAGGTTGGGCCATTTCTATCGCGGTAGAAGATTTTATGTCGCAATAGGGTTTGTAGGGGTGGTGTTGCGACAGAGAGTTTCCAGTCAAGACCCACAAACCAGGCCTACGCGTGCGACAAAGAGTTGGGTGCACGCACGACAAGCACAGGCACTACATGGGCGTGCGCACAGTGGAGTGGTCTTTGCGTGCGTGATAGAACCGGCCATGAACTGCATAGCGACCAAACTGGCGCACATAACATACAACGAGACTTGTCTAATATGCTTGATTGCATTGTATTTATTACCTTGTTTGAGATCTTATTCATAGACACCGTTCAAAAAAAAAAAAAAAGACCCCCGGAATTTTGGGCGTCAGAGCTTAGTTATACAAATACCTAGGACTCGTTGGGCATGGGTTTATATCATGCATGCATTTTACATTTTCATGGTGTGCTACTTGATTATGATTGCGTGAATTATATACATGGTAAATTGTATGTCGAACACTAGGGTTAGAAACATAACCTTAGGGGTTCGGGAAAACAAACTGAACATGATAAAGTGTATTAGTGGTGGCATGTACACTACTAATTGAATAAAGTGAAAAAAAAAAATCTAAATTTCCATTTGACATGTGTAAATGGCAAGTCGAGGAAGACGACGCAGGGGTCGTCAACAAGGTGCTAGCCAGACACCACCTGTTTTTGACGAGTAGGCCTTTGTGGAGTCCGTGGGTGTTGCACCTCTTTGCCATTGCCTGAGCTAGTGCAAGCAGGGGTCGAGGAGAGTACAAAAGTAACCTTGAGTTTATAACGCATCATCCTCCGACATTCATCATGGGAGGGGATCCAGTGGCAGCTGATCATTGGTTGCATCAGTGAGAGTTTTGGAGGCTATGGAGATTACCTCGATGCTCACAGTTCGATAGCCACATTTCAGCTAGAGGGTGAGTCCCAGATATGGTGGGATTTGGTCAAAGTCTCACAGGATCCAGAGACGATGGACTTGGAGAGAGTTCCGAGAACTCTTCATGGAGAAGTTTTTCCCGGCATCTGCTAGGAATGCAAAAGCCCGGGAGTTCCTTGAGTTGAAGAAAGGGAACATGACTATGCTCGAATATGTAGCCAAGTTCACAGAGTGATTAATGCCCAAAAAGTGCAATTTTGAACCCTATATTAGATAGGTTTTGAGTGCTTTTTGCGCATTAATCATGTCATTTATACCAATTGTAGTGTTCAAATCTTCTTAGTAGTACTTATGCCATTTAGAGAGTATTTTTGGCTGTTTTGCAGGCTTTTGCGCACTTTTGGAGTCCAATCTCGAGTCAAATGATGAATCATGAAGTTGGAATTCATGTCTCAGCCATCAACCGGCCCAAGAATCAATGAGAAAACCAAGGCAAAATGAAGAAAATGTGATGCGATTGAAGGCGAGAGTGAAGATCACCAATCTGAGGAATTTTCGCTAGGATTGCGAAAATTTACAGCTAAGATATGAAATTTCGCAACCTTAGCGAAAAATTCGCAACTAGCCAACACAAAAAATTAGCTAGACACTCAAATTATTCCTTGTTCCTTAGCGAAAATAATTGATTTAACTTCTCACAAAAATTTACATTAGCTTAGCGAGGAATTTAAATTCTTCATGAAATTGCTCACCCTTAGCAAAATTTCTTGTTTCGCTGGGCACGGTGGTTCGCTAGTTAGCGAAATTCCTCAGCCCTAAGCGAAATTTGATCTTCTCGTCATGCTTTGTAATTAATGCCAAACCACCTCGAGCTTGGTGTATTACTTAATTGTCCTATAACTTAGCCAATTTCATAGGTTTTTTGGTATTTTCATACCTTGAGGAGGCCTATATAAGCCCCTCTTGTTTTGTAACCTAAGTAACAATTGGGGGGGAGCAACAATCTGTGGAGAAGATATTTTTGTAAGTTTTTATTTTTGTAAATAAAGTCTTTTATTTTAGGTTTTGTTTTTATTTCTTTTCTCTCTTCTCTCTCCTCTTTCTCTCCCTTTCTCGGCTGCCAAACACCCCTCTTGAGGATGACAACTCAAGAGATGCTTGGCTAAGCCTCCTTTCTTTGAAGAGGAAGGAAGCTAGCTTGGTGGTGGGGCATATGCATGTTGTTCTCTTGTACTAAAAGCTACAGGTAGTGTATTTATGGCCCTTGTATTTTCAAAACATGGTTGCATAACATTGAATATCATTAATTTGGCCAATACTCTCCATGCTTTAGAATCAGTGCATATTCGGTGAAGTCTTGTGATTCTTTAGATGGTCTTTACGAGCCTCTAAAATGATATTTATATGTTAGGTTTCTCCAAATTAGGGTTATAGCATTTAATGTTATTGATTTGGCCAATACTCTCCATGCTTTAGGACTATTGTTCTTTAGATGGTCTTCTGAGCCTACGAGATGATATTCGCGTTAGGGTTTTAAGCAGTAAGAGGCCATAACTACATAATACACGTATTGACTCCAAATAGGAGTTGTTTCATGGGTGAGGTTTGCTAGTTAAACATAGATCCCGGTTATGCCGGGGACTATAGGTTGCTTGTCATAGAGGATAAAACCCGAGGACACTTGTTTGCCACAACACAAGTTGGTGACCTAATTCTTCAAAGTTAACTTTCACCTTTTACTTCCGGTTTACAATTTCTCGATTTTCAAACCATTTCCCTTGTTTTAAACACAAATCCAAAAGTCCCGAATAGAAAGCCTTACCTTCATGCAGCGATGCAAACCATTTTTAGGATGAACCCATCCCGTGTTCGACCTGAACCACTATGCAGTAGCGACTCACGGTAGTAGTAGGAACAGAGTGTATATAAATTTTGTTGATTTTAGCTCGACCCTCTTTGTGGCGATCACAGAGTTGGCACGTTGCGGGGATGACTACGTGGCCACTGATATGGCCAAGGTGAGGAAGTTTGAGGATGGTCTGAAGTTGTCCATCCGGGGTAAGATTATAGGATTCTTCCTACAAGACATGGACTCTATGATCGAGACGGTTGTGGCTATAGAGATGGAGATAGATGATGTAAGGAGCATTCGAGATGCAGGTGCTAGTGACAAGAGGAAGGAGGACCAGTCTTCTTCTGGTTCGGGAAAGAAGGAGAAGGCTTCTTATTCATGAGGATTTCAGGGACGGGGTCGCGACCATTAGGGCTAAGGCCAGATCATGGCTTCCAGTCAATCAGGACATATGACATGTTATTTCTACCATCAGCCTAGACATATGAGGTGGGATTGCCCTTAGAGGCAAGGATCCCAGGGTTTTGGGACAACGCAATCCCAGCCATCAGTGGGACAGGCATGAACACAGGACTCGGGTTTTGTGCATGAGTGATACAAACCCCGTCAACTGGCGAGGAGACCCGTGATCAGATTAGCTCGGAATGACCGCTCTAGTATTTGGCTTGGATGGAAGACCTCGATCCGTTGCTTATAGAGAAGCAAGAACCTTGGTATGTGAAGACGCCACAATCGGTGATGGAGATCCGATTGATAAGTCTTGATGAACGCCATGAAATAGATAAGTTCAAAGAGTTCTTTTAAGAACCCGAAAAATTTAAACTCTCAATTTTATTAATGCTTAAAACTTGAAGAATGTAGGGATAACAAGCCTATAAACAGGCCCAAAAATATGAAGAATATAAACTAAATATTTGGCCACAAGGAAAGTAAATATTTAGCCAAAAACAAGAAAGGAAACTAACATACTTTTTCATAAAGTATCACACTAAAAAAATTGTCCATGAGGAGAAACAAAAAAAAAAAAAAGGAAACGAGATAATTGTAGGATAAGGCTTGGGAATCAAATCAACACCAAATAAGCTCCAAAATAGCTGCAAATCAGGAACAAATCAGCTCCAAAATAGCATCAAATCAACAAGTCAAAAACGCCTTGGCTCTTGGTCCAAGTTCGGATTTAATTTGATGACGTGGACCATCTTTGTTTCCTTTTTGGAGTTGAACACACAAGCTTCTTCTACGTGGGCATCTCGGATTAAAACATGAAGGGCTTCTTTGAATCTCTTAGCCCTGGCTCGTGTCATAGGGCCCAGTTGGATTTCGAGCGAGTCCGCACTCCATTCCTTAGCCATGCTTCCATCACACAGCCTCTTGAATCTGAATTTTCCATAATTAAGATTGAATTCCTAATATATGTTGTAGAAGCTGGCATCACAAATATTTTGTGTTGTGATTCTCATCATTCCCCCCTTCCTCGAAAATATTCGTCCTCAAATCTTAACCATAATGTTGTTGATGGCATGAAAATAAATACATATCCTCCACAATCCATCCTTTTTGAGTTCAAGTAATACATGTAGAACACATGGACTAATCAATTCCTCCACTTGGCTTTGAAACTCTTTTGTCTCCTTGGGTAGCAAACCCTTAAGATCATCCTCAAGGATTACATACTTAAACTCCTATAACAAGGAAGAAACAACACTGGGTAATCACACCCGATTTCCAAGGTGTGATTTATGTTATTTACCATCTTTTTTCACATCATGAGTCCTAACATAGGACTCTTTCAAAGTCCCGACACTTTACCCAAAAGGGGCTGCTTGGCCCACACACCATATGTATCAACCTGTATTTCCTCAAAACTTGAGTCCAAAACTCCACTTGGAGTAATCGCCTAGAAACATAATTAAAACTCAACTCCAGGTCTCAAAACATATATATACATATCTGTACTGAGGTAAGTCCTCAATGCACCCAAGACTATACACTTACACTTGATCAAAATAATATTTACACAAAATCCCGAAAAACTTTTCGCAAAGTGTCCCCAAACTAATATTACAAGCCAAATATGCAATGACCCATGATCGATATAGACATCCAAAATATATAGTGGCGAACCTCCACAACACTAGATGTTCCTCAAAATGTATACTTAACCACCAACATGCTAAAGGGTGACGCCTGATTCGAACCTCTAAGACCACGCAGAGTCTGACTCTCAAGTCATCACGGTTGGTCTCGTACCTCGTCTAAGGTGGAGGGAATAATGGGGTGAGTTAAACAACTCAATAGTGAATCCAATAACAAGCCATGCTTATAAAAACATTTCAAAATACAAATAATTCTTACATCTCAAAACATGAGCATTTTACAATTAATAGGTTGATGTGAAACAAATGGATGCAATACTACCATCTCGACGCCTCATCAGTGACTCTTTTGGGCTTTCACCCAGGGACTAGCCGATCATCCCCGAAACAATGACAAATTGCTGGGACTTACTACCCAAGGATATGCCCACATCCCGTATAACGACAAATTGATGGGACTTACCACCCATGGATATGCCCACATCCTGTATATCTGTGGCCTTTCTGGGACTACAACCCAGGGACTAGTCATAGTCCCGTGTCCACTACATCAATCCGAACTCTCACACAGTCCCATATCCATGTCATGCTTTAAAACAAGTTCACAAAGCATTCACCCACATGGATATTTAAAAACATCATGTACCAATTAATTCCAAGAATTTCATAGATATAAAAATAGCACATTTATGTATATATCATTGAAAATCTGCAAATCAAGCATAATAGTGCAATTTCCACAAAGCGTCAAACCATGGTATAAGCCGGGAGAAAGGTTGCAAGATCCCTACCTTCCTTGGATTAAAAAATCCACAAGTCTCCCATGGAAGTCAAAACCGAGGCTACTCCAAAGGATCTGCAATTAACAAGTCATAAGATTTCTTAGCCTCAAACCATCTGGGTTACATAAAATTACCCAATTGGTTTATTACTACTTCACCACTCGAATCACACAGATTCTTATACCTTCAACATAAACCTTGACCCTCCAAGTGCACTATCTTACACTTACTAAGATCCAACATTTAACACCCTTATTAGGAACAACACAAACAACACACACAACACTTGTGCCTGTTTGGCCTATCTCGAAGACCACCTCAACTATAATTTTGACCAGCCATACATGCTTTTTTGTTCAGCTGCGGTCTTCGACCAAAAGTTCCCTATCTCTTATCTTTCCACAACCTCTTAAATCGGGTCATTCGGACACGCAAAATCAAGAGTTATGGTTTTACCTACGACCTCCAGGTATTTCCTAGGGACGAGTACGTGCCCTCACTTCACCCTCACTTTGACGAAATTATGGGAACAAATGAGCCATAATTTGGCCACACTTTCTTCATGAAGTTACTCCTCTATGTGGCTACTGAAGGATTCACGAATCACTCCATTTGGATCAATATAAATCAACTTATGACTCAGCGAGGCCTCGAAACGAGGGCGGGGGAATATGTATATGACTTTCAACCTCAAATTCAAGGGTCTTATGAGTAGGGTTTAGTTCTTGATTGCTTCATACATTCGAAGGAGGCTAGGTCTTGGGCTTCTTCTCCAACTAGAATCATCCAGTTCAGGTTCTAGGCTATTATGGCCCAAAACAACGTCATGGGGTCAAGGGAAGAGCTGGTGCCTCCCCTTGGACACACACATGCCATCTTCACAAAAGCTGGTCTTTTACAATTTAAGGTTCCACCAAACTCCTTTCATCAAATCTAGGGTTAGGATGAAATCCCAACAAAACCCTAGAATATAACCAAAGTCCATAAGAAATACAACTAAGGCCTAAAAGATCATGTTTACATACCTTAGTGAACTTTTTCCACCAAAAACCAAGCTTTCCTTTAAGCCTTTTCTCCTCCTTCTCTCTAGCTTCTCTCTAGAACTCTCTCTCACTTTCTAGAATTCCAGAATTTTCCACTTCCTAGCAAGAAATTGGTCTAGCATCCAAAACCAAGAGGGATTGGTTTGCTTGGCACATGGCAAGCTCTTCTCATGCACTTGCCATGTGTCGAAACTCCCTACCTTGCATATATGAGGGTGTCATGCCCTCGTGATGCCACATAGCTCTAAACATGATGTTGCACTTTATCCCTCTCCACTAATAGGTTTTTCAAGTGGTCCTTCAAGACATAATTAATTACAAACCTAACAAGAGCCTCAACACTAATTGCATAATTGACCCACATGCCATAAAAAAAAATGCAATCTAACACACTTTGCTAATCCTCTAATTAAACCAACCATTAAGATCGCTAATCTTAATCACAATTTAAGACATCATAAGGCATAAGTTGCATTTGCTCCCCAAAAATCCTTACCTAAATATAACAAAACATATATTAATATACCGGTGTTACACTAGGTAAGAAGAAACAAGATCGATTAATGTTTAAAACGTCCACTTTGTATAAAAGTAACAAACATAGGCTTTGTTAGAATAAAAGCACTCTTTAGCTCACTATCTTTTGTATGAAGTTTTCCTTCCTTTTTTGTTTCCCCTCCTTTTCATAGTCACTTCTTGATCTTTTTTGTTTTCTTTCCTTCTTCGATTTAAATTTCACTTTAGATCTCTTTTCTTTCACTCTCTTTTCTTTTCTCACCCTGTTTCCTTCTCTCAATTTCTTTTTCCTCTTGTTTTTCTTCCTCTTTTTCTTTTCTTTCCTTTTCTTTCTCATTTTTTTTTAATCACGCTTTTTCTTTAACCTCACTTGATCTTCATACATTTGTTTTGGTGTCAATGGTACAAGAGTTATAAGCTTCTTGTCCTTCATGAAACTGAAACGATTCTTGAAACTATCATGGTTGCCTCTCCTATCAAATTTCCAAGGCTCGCCTAATAAGATGTGAGAAGCATACATAGGGACAACATCACAAAGAACCTCATCCTTGATAACCCAATTGAAAATGAGCAAGGCACTTTGCTTTTGCACCCATAATTCCCCACTATCATTTAACCATTTAGAGCATAAGGTCGAGGATGCTTTACTTGTTGGCAACCTAGTTTCTCCACACGGGTGGTGCTAGTGACATTAGTCCAACTCCCACCATCAAAGATTACATTACATACTTTGTTTTGGATGTGGCACCTAGTGTGTAAAATGTTCTCCCATTGCACCTCGTCCTCTTCCTTGGCTTGCACACTTAAAGCCCTCCTTGCAACCAACAATTCTTCATGGGTAGCGTATTCCTCATCATCGACATCCTCTAAGGATGGCCTAGAATCCTGTCGATTCATGAGTGCATTTCAATCACCATTGTCTCCCATCACCATAACTCTTTTGTTTAGACATTGGCTTGCCATATGACCCTTGCCTTGGCATTTAAAACAATTTAATATCACGATTCTAATTAATTGAAAAAATCCATATTGCTTGATTTCATAGCTGAGGTACCTTTTGTTTCTGTTCTATTTTGGGCTTGGCATTGAGTGGCTTATCTTCTTTCCTCCATTGATTCGACTTCCAAGTGGATGAACTTGGACTAGGTTGAAAACGTGTGTTGATACTGTCCCTCCTCTTAACTTGAATCTCAATCTTGATAGCCAGCCATATGCACCATATCCTCAAACTCTACGTAATGTTGCAATTCCACCACATTTTGAATATGCTAGTTTAAACACACTTGAGAAACCTCGCCATTGTAGCCTCTCGATCTTCTTCAATATTTTCTCTAGCCATTGTAACCTTCATCTCCTTATAATACTCCTCCACACTACAGTTGCCTTACCTTAGGTTCTGAAACTTATTGTATAACTCCCGGTAGTAGTAAGTTGAAACAAATCCCTTTTGCATCACCCTCTTCATCTCTTCCCATGTTTCCATCCCTGGCTCCATATTCCGTCTCTTATTCAACACTAGTTGGTCCCACCACACTATGGCATAATCTGAGAACTCTATGACAGCAAGCTTCACCTTCTTATTTTCATAATAATTGTGACAATCAAAAACCAACTCTACCTTCTTATTTTCAGAAGGGGATGAGTTAAGGATGAGTCTCCATGAATCTAACCATGGAGATAAGGATGAGCTTACTAGGCCCGACCATGGGACTTCCTTAGTTGTTCAAAGGAGTCTTAAGATTGGGGCAGCTCCTAGTGAGGAGAATTGGGCAGTCAATGTCTTTCACCTGAAGTGCACATCTAGGTGGGGTTTGCTTGGTTATTGACGGTGGAAGCTTCGAGTGTGTTTCCATGGAGATGGTGCAAAAGCTCGGTGAAGATGGATCCACCCAAAAACCTATAAAAACTTAGCTGCCTTCAAGAGGTAGTGATGTCAAGGCAAGCATCGATGCCTTGTCTCTTTACAATTGAAACACTACGGGATGAAGTATGGTGTGATGTTGTTCCAATGGATGTTGTCGCTTCTAGTACTTGAGGCCATGCAATATGATAGGAAGGGTCATTTATGATGGCTTCAAGAACACTTACACATTCGCAGTATAGGGTCATTGCCGATGTCAGAAAGAAGCTCAAGAAGTGGAAGAAACAAAACATATTGCCAAGGCTACTAATGTTAGTAGTGATGCGGATACGACATTCCACTATATTATGAAATTGACTAATCGCTTTCTGAGGTTATCATTGGTTTTGCTTGGTTGCACATTGCGGGTTGTGGGCGGGTTTGTTTAACTCACGTGCCGGGGTGTGGGCTTGTGATATCTTTGGTCGGTATGTTGGTCGTTTCCTTGGTTGCCCTGTTTGTGGGGTTTGGTTGTTGTGTGGCTGTTGGTTTCTATTGTGTGGTGTTTTTTATGGGTGGCGGATTTACGTATCGGTGATCTTCGCTTCGCATGTTTTAGGAGGTGGTGTCCGTTTCGTTTCAATTGGCCTTTTTGAAGCCGTGTAATGTTCTATTTTTGTTTGTTTGGGCTTTGCCCTTTTTGGAAATAAATTCTTAATTATCCAAAAAAAGGATGGGCACAAAATTGTCTTGGCACCTTTGAAAAACTTGAGGAGAAGAATTCTTTATTGTCAAAATATGATTTAGATAAAGAAATCAGAGTTGGTTCAGATGTGATGGCCTTGGTTGCTGTTGAAGAAACCGAAAGTGAGAAGGAGATCCCAAAATAAATAGAGCCAATTCGAATTTGTTGATGTAGTACCTGAGGAGATTCCACATGGGTTGCCCCCTATGAGAGATATTCAACATCAAATAGACCTCATACCAGGTCATGTTTTGCCCAATAACTCAGCCTATCAAATAAACACTTTGTCAAGCAACTCATCAACTTGCTGATTCGTGCCATAGTAGGTGTTATGAATCAACAAAACTTATACCTAAATTCCTCCCCACTTAGTAGTAAAACTCTTTGCCGATATAGTGGCTCTAGGATCGAACTGCGAGATGGGTTTCGTCTTACAAATGATTTGTATAATGATTCAAAATGGTGAGGCTTTTGTTTGGTTTGGTTGTACAAAAGCGATTGGTTGTTGTCACTACTCTTAGCTGAAGGTAGTCGAAATAAAATGTAAAAAAGAAAACCTTGAAGTTTTGGGCCACTTAGTTTGGTATGATAAGGGTTGTAAAGGTGTCTCAGGTTTCCTCGCATTAGGGAAAATGACCTATAGTCATTTTCCAAAACAGGATCTTTGTTTAACTTTAAAAACCAACCCTTAGTACCATTATCTTTGAAACATAGCATTTCTGCGAGCAATTTAATGTTCACGAAGTTAAAATCAGCATTTAACTACATCGATGAAACAAGTAAATGACAACTAATGGATGTCGATTGTATCTAACATTAAGAATACACTAAATCCTAAAAGCTTGTAAGTATTGACCAAGAAGGTACCAAATAGCTTTTAAACCTAATTTTGAAAGTTTGAAACATAAATACCCGATTTTACTTCGTGAAAAGGAGCACTATTAAACCTTATCAACCTACCTAGCGACCCTCCTGCTTGAGGTTTAGAAGGCTTTAGCGAACATCCTTTAGTTGTCATCCTCCAAAGGGTGTGTTTGGTTGCCTAGAAAGTGAGAGAAAGAGGAGAGAGAAGAAAGCAAATGAGGGCCGAAAACAGGGGCCCGTAATGGAAATGCCTTTAATGAAAAGTTAGGTTACAAATTGTTCATAAAATGGCTTATATAGCCTTACAAACAGGTGAAAATACCAGTACAACTAAATGAGTATAGTACGGTGAGGGTGAGGTGAAATTAGCAAAGCGGGGTCGTTTGAACCACAAAACGAGGAACGAGAACATTTAAGCTACGGTGTTCCAACAGCATACTTGAAAATTAAGCTATGCAAATTACCAATACATAGCGAAATTATTTTGTTGCTCCACGCTACCATACGCATGCGGACTTCTTTCAATCCGGCTTGATGCGATGAAGATAAATCTTTAATCAGTAAATCAGCTCAACCCCGTGTGCAAGCTTGATATGATAGAATAGGCTTTGAAACCTACAAAAACCCACCACCCTGACGACCTCGAGAAATACAATCATTAGTACCAAGGGTTCACGTGTCAATCGACCTTCTAATATGATTAGTACACAAAGTATGAACCTATCTTAAATAGGGTTCAAAATAGCACTTTTGGGCACTAATCACACTAACCGACACATTGCTAGTCAGTAGCAATGCCATAAATAATCAACAAGTAGAGAAGCAAACATGGGAGATTCGAAAAGATTATACAAGTAATGCATAGCACTTGCGATTAGAATCACGAAAACTAAGCTAACCATCTCGAAAGAATGAAAACATACCCGTTAAGCGACCAACAAAGCTCCCTCCTCGAGGCATGAACCAGTCTCTTCTACAAAAAGCTACGGGTTTGTTTGATCAAGTCTCAATCATAAACTACGAAGCTGTCGCTCTTCCCAATAGGAGCTAATGCCATAACCTTGTATGTTAACCAACCTAAATAGATCCAAGGCCCTGCTTTGTAGCGGCCCCCCCGAGCAGGCCCGACCAAATTGATGAGTCGATTTGAAACCCAGGGGACGCTTCGGTTTTTGTTCTTTTATTTTCCGTGTTATTAAATTTTTTTTCAAAAGTTATGTGACCCGAATCCGGCGACAGAATGGCGGATCCGGCAGAACTGTGGTTTACTCCGTTTTATTTATCTGTCAACATTTTATGTTTTTTAATTCTTGGAAGCGGTTTCGATTTAGTGACCAGCGTCATTTACAAATTCAAAGCAATTTGGTAGGCCCATAAACATTAACAAAATACATTTACAAGGGAAAGGCATTCTATACCCTTTTCAAAATGACATACAAAATCAAGTTTCGGGGGTTTAACCTTTTGTTTACAAAAACACCACTTGTTCAAAGATGATATGCAAAATTACGAATTATACATATCGCCATACTTTCTCTCTATGACTTCTGTATTACTTGATCTTGGCCTTCTTTTTTTCTTTAGCCTCGATACACATAGATAAAAACTATCGCTTCCTTGTTTTTATTGCTTAGGTTCTATATAGTTCTATTTCAATATTCAAATTTAAATTGACATGCATTTAACATCAAACCATATCTATTATATCAACATATACTCATGCTAATCAATTACGCGTACTTTAGTTTTCAAGTCATTTATCATATAACATATTTTCAATGCAATAATTCAATTAGAGTTCAATTTATGAGATTCACATATACATGAAAATCCCATTACCTAAATTAATGTGTTCTATCTGTTCTTATTCCACCATTCGATTCATTTGACAATTCATGCTATCGTGACAATGTTGCTTACGCTGCAGTGATACCGCCGCAGCGGTCGTGATTGCAGCCCGACCGTGGTATCGCAGCCGGTCTCCCATCATGGGATGCCGTTTGGTGCATCCCGAACCGCGTGGTATCGATTAAATGCCATGCATATCATAGCCGGATCCAATTGGTGAATCGCGATGGGACATTTCTTGATGCCATATGTCGTATCGCCAGCGGATGCGATTGGTATCGCCCGAGTGGGACATTGGAAAATTTAGATTGCCTTCGTGGCGGATGCGATTAGTACGTATCCGTCAGGGCGGTTAATTGATATCATTCAATTCACATTTATGGCGGATTCGTTTGATGATCCGTCCTTATCATCATTCACATTTAGTCGGTTTCAATTATCACATTTCATATTCCCCTTTTCGTATTATCTTTTCAAGATATACTCCGTCACGTAATTATCGCCACTTCATTCATGTACTTTCGATTCATGTACTCATTCATAGTTAATTGGTAAACTACAAAATCTTGAATTAGGATAGAGTCAAAGAACAAACCGAAGTTGTCGAATCTAGCTTCCATATAGCCGATCTCGGTCTAGGTTAGGTGATCGTCACGAATCCACCCCAGTCGATAACATTCCGCGTCACTCTTGGTGAATAACAATTTTAGCGAATTACAATTTTATTTTTGTTAAAAGTCTTGGGTTAAGACACTAAATGCGCGAACATCCGATACGAATCTTGGACTTAGCAGTGAAAACATGTCAGCGGGGCTCTGGAACTACAGCCAGTGCGGAGTTCAGCTTTATCTTAGTATAGATTTGCTCTTTGCTTGAGGTGTGCAGAATTTACATGTCAACTGTACAGTGCAGGAATTAACCCAACTGCTAGGGTGTACCCGATGCAGGTTCAGCACATCAGGTGCAGGTTGACCCTTGCCTCTTTTTTCACCATGTGCGAATGCGGCTTGACTGTCTGCGATGCAGTGCTCGTTTTTACTTGAAAATGTTCGGGATTTGCATTTTTACTCATTTTTTTCATCCACCAATCTTCTCCAATACGTCCCATATCAAAAATCCACCATGGAATCACTTCAAAACAATTCCTAAAGTGGTTTAGAATCAATGAAAATACATTTTCCTCAAGTTAGGACTTTTCTCCCAAAAATCCAAATCATAGAAGATGAGGTTAGGGTTTGATGCAGTACCTTGAGACCTCTTCACGTCTCCTCTTTGTATGTTTTTTGATCCTTTAGGAGCAATAAGTGGGAAGCAAAGCCAACCCAAGCCACTCCTCCTTGCATACCCTAGGTTTTCTCCATTTTTTTCTCCTCCCCTTCTCTAAAAACGGGATGACTCACAAATGAGGTCCCAAAGACCATATGTTTGGTCTTTATAAGTCCAGCAAGTGTAAGGCCGTGTTTGTCGTACCAACTTATTCCCAATTCTCATTTTCCATTTTTTTGTCTTAATCCACTTATTCCTCATAAGACCTTGTTTGGCCACCCAGTAAGTCAATTTTCCATTTTGACATTCTAACCCTTTATTTTACTTTTGGCCATTCATTTATTACAATTTTCATAAACATCTATTCTTTATAACAATTGACCCTTAGGTCCCGTTTTACAAATTTTCCACATTTTTCCCTTTTCACTTAGGTTTTATTTTAAGGGTTCAATACATTTCTCAATTTAGCATATAAATTAATCATATGCTCACAATTTCAATTACATTTTAATTTATCAATTTATCAAATTACGGAAAAACCAGTTTATTCGGTCATACCCAGAATATATAATAAAATTATTATAAAAATTCTAGGGTATTTTTAGGGCGTTACACCTGCCCCTTATTACACAATTCTTTTTGCGTTGTAGAGTGCAATGCTGAGGGTTCAACTTCACCAAAGTCAGGTATACTTGAGGGTTAACCGGCGACTCCCAAACCAATGAGGTTTAGGGCATCGAGCCATGAGGATCTTTCGACACTTAAACTCTATAGGTTTCACCGGACTCGAATGATTTGAGCCTCCGGCACCTACAACTCGCTAAACTCCACCGTGTAGCTAACACTAAGTCGCGACTCCCAACCCCGAGTGAAGGTTTAGGGCACCGGGCTTGAGCTTTAAGCCATATACCTCTCGGACCGTGCTCGGGTTTAAAAGTAAGCCAATGATTCTATTCTTTTCTTTTCACTTTTTCTTTTTCTCTTCTTTTATTTTGATAGACACATTGGCCTTCTATGCATGGAGGTCCTGTCACACCCCGATTCCCGGTCCGACCTGAATGGCGGATGAACCGGGATTCGGGCGGCGACTGTGCGGGACTCTTTTGTTTTTTCAAAAATTTGAACTTGTACTGTGGGTATACAAACAATTTCTGTAATAACAAAATCATTTACATACACAAAAAGAACTACCACCCAGAATTAATTGTCCATCAAAATCTATACACATATACTAAGTCCCATTTACTTATACAAATACTTATACATGTACATATCTAATACAAACATTAGAGATCACGAAAACAGTGCTAGTGAGCACATCCTACGAGATGGCTCGTCTTTGCTAGTATGGAATCTCTTGTCCTTTTATCTCCTCTTGATTACCTACAGTTGAGCTTGCAGGTGCTAAACTGCGCTTAGTGGGAACATATAAATATTAACGAACAATAACAATGTCCTTTAGTCCCAATCTTTTTACATTTATTTTCCTTATCGCCTCGTAACTGTTCGTATGTGACTTCTGACTCATATCATATTACACATATAGGTTTTTATCCTTTTCAGGTTCCATATCATTATCACGGCCAAATCCATTAATCAAATCCCTTTAGAAATTACATTTCATGATCCGGGGACGCCCATTTAATTCTTTTAGTTATCGTTTTATTAAATTTCGTTTTCCTGAGAATTATCATGACCGAATCCCGACTCGACGGTTGGCGAATCAAGCGAACCAGTTTACTCCGACATTTCAATTATCTTCTCAAAACATTTTGTTTGGTTTTATTAAATTTTCTTTTTCAAAAGTCTCGCGCCCCGAACTCGATTCGGATCCGCCGGCCGGTCGGACGGGAATCGAGTGTGACCAGTCCTGATCTATTCAAGGAATTAAGCGACACTCGTAAGGGCTTGCATCGTAAGAGGGGTTTGTCTTTGTTTCTTAGCCTATCATTGAGACCTAACGTGCTCGGTGTGTGGTTAGCTAAAGGTGGAAGAGACAGGTTAAATACAACAAGAAGTTGACTAGTCATCCACTTAACTCGACATAGGACCCTTCTAACGTCGACACCATTAGGAAAGGCTTAAGTTCAACACATTGAAAGGCTAGTCATTATGCATATACAAAAGTTAATTAAAAAAAAATGTGGGTGCAAAAAATAAAAAATGCAAATACTGCTATAAAGCTTTTAATATAACCAAAAAGGCTAGTACAAGCTTATAATAGCTAAATCCCTAATGTAAGAAAGATGGGAGAAGGGGTTTCCCTCTCTCTCCCCCGAGAAGGGGTTCCTGGTGCAATCCTCCTTCCTGCATTTTCCTCTTTGATCTCCGTTTTACAAGGGAACATGTTTCTCTTTGTGAGAGAAACTTTTCTGGTGGTTTGAACCTGCCGGATACTGTTATCGTCGTTCTTCAGATCTCGACCACGCGTTGTCAACATCTTCGGAAAGGGGTTATCCCTTCGTTGCCCCTAAAAAGGGTCTCCTACAATGGAGCTTTCATCCCAGGTTCGAAATGGGTTTCGGTGGCCTTGTAAGACACCAAGCTGACAAGACCCGACCCGGAAACCTTCCTAAGATTCCCCGGGTGGTCACTTTAGTAAAGTTCCCTTTGTACAATCCACAGGAATGTCGGTAGACTGACTTTAAGAAAGAAAGTAAACACACGCATTAATATAATACCTGATATATATATATAAAAGATCCACAACCACTCAAATCCACAACCGACCCATTTCTTGTGAGTGCATAACCACAAACACACATGATAAAGACTCATATGAGTTCAATACTAAGATCAGAGCATTCTAAGGTGTTTTGCGAATTTAGGGGTACAATGAAAATACATAAGTCCAGATAAAATAAAAGCAGATAGATAAGATAGAATCTTATGACTAGAAACAGTGGCGTAAGAAATTTGGCGCGAGGTAGGTCTCTACGGTATGCGGACCTAGAGAGCAGTTTAAAACAGAATGTTAGTGAGATAATAAATCTCAGTGGTGGCATAATTTATAAAGGAAAATAATGTTTTTATTTTGAAAGGGTTATTCTCTCAAGGCCACCTCTTCAGAAAAGCAGTCACTCTTTTATAAGGTTCCCCCTTTGGAATCATTTCCTGAAACTGAGCTTATACCCAGTCAACAATATGAATTCATGCTCAAAGAATTTAACCAACATCATTATCAGAACCTTATAACTTTGAATTTATTCACAACATAAGTGAGCATAAAATATATATAACCATCATGTCGTAAAAATAGTAAGAAAATACAATAACCATAAATATTGAAATGGTTATACGCTACTCAGCTTGACAATGTAAGTACCATATTCCCACTTAGTAAATTATGGGTAAACCCAACCTCACGACACCGTGGCAACTAATAAACCTTCGGGTAAACCCGACATCACGGTCGTGGAAACAATATATAACCGTTGGATGGAACCAACCTCACGACACCGTGGCAACTAATAAACCTTCGAGTAATCCCGACATCACAGTCATGGAAATAATATATAACCGTTGGATGGTACCAACCTCACGACACCGTGGCAACTAATAAACCTTTAGTAATCCAGGCATCACGGCGTGGAATATAATATGTAACGTTGGTTGAACTAACCTCACGACACGTGGGAAAACCCGATAAACTATAATATAAGTCTTGAATCGAACCTCACAGTACTTATATGGTACATCAACTTATAACAACCAACACCGAATCCTTACTCACATATACCTTTCCAACGACACTGTATTATAACCATTTCACAAAATCTCAAAATCCATTTCTTAAATCAATAAATTTTCAAAGTGGTTTAAAACCTCAATCCATGTACCAAAATGTTTAAATACCCTGGAATTTATCCATGAACTCCAGTAAAATTTCCAAATATTTATTGACAAATCCACATAAAATAACTGACATATAAAAGCAGAGATAATTATATTTATGCATAACCAACCGTTTAATCAAATAAGTTATATATATAATAATTAACCACAGTATATATCATAATAATACCCCAAAGCATTTCGTATGGCCACTCACGGACTACGGATGTTGAGTCCTTGCTCCCTTGCGGGATCGTCTCAACTTCAGCGTGAGTGCACAGCAATAATATAAAAAAATACCATTTAGGCTTCAATAACTTAACCAAAGACATTGGGATACCCCAAATGTCTTAGAATAATTTTTAGAACTATGAAATTATCTAAATTGGACCAAACGGAGTCCAAATTATCACAGTGTCTATAAACGTTACCCAAAATTGGGGCTTTTCACCCGAAGGCTAAATTTTTCGAAATTGAACCTTCCAATGACTCATAAAAATGTCCAATTTCACTAATCCAACTTCAATTTTGCCTAATTTGACCAATTGGTGTCCAATTTCGGTCGAGCACTTCCATTAATTACGCTGACCAAATGGAAAACTAACCAAGCAGCGTCAAAATTTACAAACTTTATATCAGGAAAGCGAGACGGGAACTGTGGTACCACTACCTTGGTCCAAAGGTTGTTGTGGTGTTTAGTGCCCAAAAAGTGCTATTTTGAATCCTATTCAAGATAGATTTTGAGTGCTTTTTGCGTACTAATCATATGAATTGAGCGATTGACATGTCTGAGTCATAGTACCACTAATTCCATTTCGAGTTTGTTTTGGTAATTTTGCGAGGTTTGCATGCCTCGGCCAATAATTTCAAGTTTGATATCAAGTTGGTGCGGAATGCGAGGATTCTGATGATTTCATCAACGAAAATGAAGAAATGTGAAGTGGAATTGATGAAGGATGATACGTGGCAAACGAGGAGGAAACCAAATTTTAAGCTATGCATTACGGCCCCCGCAATCTGTGAAATTTTCTCTAAGCTAGCGAAATTTTGCTAGCCTAGTGAAAATTACTGTTCATTGCGAAAATTTTGATTTTATTTATCTCTGTGATTTTTAAGCTAGCTTAGCGAGTACAGCTATGCTAGCCAAAATTGCTGCCCACAATGTTTTTGATATTTTTGATTCCAAGCGACCACGTTTTGATTAATTACCATTTTGTCCCTATTGTAATTTCATATTTAGAGCATTTTGTCATTTCACACACATTGGGGTTAGTATATAAGCTCCTGACTTTTGTAACCTAACTTTTCCATTTTATGCAAGTTTCCCACAGCTTTTCATTTTAGGTTTATTTTGCTCTCTTCTCTCTCCCTCTTTCTCTCATTTTCTCATTTGAAACACACCTTAAGGGATGACAACTCAGGGATGCTTAACTAAGCCTCAACCTTGAAGAGGAGGGTTGCTAGCTTGGTTTGGGTTTGTGCGAGGTTGTCCTCATGCTTTAAATGATACAGTCTTTGCATTTATGGTTCCAAATTTTCCAAACTAGGGTTTAATGCCATTTAATGTCTTTCTTTTGAGTCGATACTTGTCATGCTTTAAGGTTGATGCGTGCTTAATGGTAGATGCACTGACATTCTTTAGATGTCATTTACGAGCCATTGAAATGAGGTTAAATGCTAGGGTTTCAAACTGACTGGGACATTGAATGCTTAGTATTTGATTTGACTCAAATAGGAGTGGTTCTAGGGTTAGGTTTTATAGCTAAACAAAGAAGATCGGGTTCTGGCTTTGACTATATGTCATTTTCCCTAATGCGAGGAAATAACTTGAGGACACTTTAATACCCCCGTGTTATCGAAATTTAGTGACCCGAGCCTTGAGTTACCATTTCACACTTTCAATTTAAGCTATTTAGGTTATCCATTAAACAACCAACTCCCTGTTTTAACCAAATCAAAATCCAAACAAAAGTCTCACCATTTTCAAACGTGTCACGAGAATCATTCGTGGGATGAAAACTCATCCAGTGTTCGATACTAGACCGCTATGCTGCAGTAAACGATATGGAAGTAGGAGTATAGGAAACAAATATTGTTGATTCCGGATCACCCTACCGTGGCACGAATCATGTGGTGGCCGGAAAACTCGATCCAACAGTCGACCAAATTTGTTTTCGTCGTATCTTTCAAACGGTGAGGAATCTATGAAAAGGGACCACGGGAATGAGTTCGAGGAGAATTAGAAAATGGGGAGGAGGTATGGTCGGCTGAAATGGGCCGAAAAACATCAAATCAGGCAACCATCGTGGCGGCGTCGCCGCGTTAAGCGGAAACCCGATCACGGGCGCGTCCGGCGATGGTTCACCGTGAAATTTGGCTGGCAAGGTCGTCTTGTGGTGGCGCTCCTCCCTGGCCGACGGGTGTAGCAAGGGGGTGGCCGAAAATGCCTCCCACGGCCAAAACCCGTTTGGCCTAAAAGCAGTTCAAAACGACCCAGTTCGGGGTCCACAGGTTTTGGAGAATTTTCTAGGGTTTTGGAGCTGAAAATGAGTGTTTTGGGGTTTTATTTGGCACACAAAACTATGTTTATATAGGGCCTAGGGTCGCTTTCAGGTAAGCGAAGGCGGCACAGACGGCGATAAAATCTTCTTTATTTGAAGCTCACGAGGTCGCAACTTTTTATCAAGTAAGTCGGTTTTGACATTCAACCCCGTCTATGAACTTCCGTATCGATGGGGCCCTACGAAATTATGTCTTAGATCAACCCAAAATTATCCATCCTTGAAAAAATCCAACTTGGGCCCACATACTAATTGTTGGTCAAACTTGGTGAGCTTGGTCAAGCGTTTTAAAAGCATATTATTTGGTACCAAGTCATTATACCATGACGCAACAGATTTTGAGGATTCGTTGGCCAACCAGCTGTGGCATTCAGTCGCCTCGACTCAAATCAAACCGATGACAAGGCGGGATCGTCCGAATGCAGACTATCCGATCGGTCTCTCCTTCTGATCTTGGGATCATTAACCAAACCGTATCCTCGGGCGTATCAGTGATACAGAACAAGGTTGGCGGTTTCCCACTGCACACTGATTGTTGACAGTGACGGTTCTCGTCCCGGATCCCGGTCTTCTGGTAACTCTGCTCGAGCAAGTTCGAGATCAGTGGGAGCTTCTTGCCGGTTTTTGAGATCGCAGAATCTTGGAGTCTCAGATGCAGTTTTCAATTGTTTAAACCATTTATCCTTAGCCAATGAAGTCGGTTCTCTCATTGCGTTATGATTACGGCTATCCGAGTCGTTCGATGATTCGCGTGAAGTAAGTTTCTTTGGGCGCTGGATGCGTTAATGCATCGAAGACTAGTACCTCCGGAAGGACGATCTATGGTTCTTCCACGCAGGTTTCTTCCCCATCGATATATGCACGCCGATTTCTTCCACGTCAATTACAGTGGGTCTAAGGTATCCCCGCTATATTCCTGAGCATGTTCGGGTTCCGGACGTGCAGATTGAGTGACCACTTAGGTCGGTTTCGTGCCCCAGTGAAGGTCGGTTGTGCGCCCGTCAAGTTGGTTTGCGGTGATGGGAGTTGCTGTTGGGGCCGTTTATTTGGCTCATTGTGGGTTACTCTTTGGTACTCATCCGTGAGTGGTATCCAGGCTATTACTGTGTTCTCAAGGCTCATCTCTCTGTGTCAATGCTAGGTTGCTTGTGCCCGGGTTGTGGGTTATGTTTTCCCTTGGGTTGGTCCATGGTTGGTTTGTTTCCTGTGCCCTGGTTGTGGGCTTGTCTCTTTTGGTATTCTTGGTTGCTTTTGCCTGGGTTGTGGGCGGGGTTGTGGTTTGTTTGTCCTGTGCCCGAGGTGTGGGCTTGGTTTTTATTTGGTAGGTTTGCCTGTTGGCATGTTTGTGGGGTATGGGTTTGGTTTGTGTCTCCTTGCCTGGGATGCGGGCTTGCATGTATTTGGTTGGTTTGCATGTTGGCATCTGGTTGTGTTTATAGCGGGCTGATGCCCCTCTCCAAATTATAGGGGAGATGCTGTCCGTTTTTTGTTTTCTCTGGTGGCCTTGGCCTCTTGTATTCTTCTAGGTTGTTTGTAGGGCTTTGCCCTTTTGGAAATAAATTCTTAATTATCCAAAAAAAAAAAAAACTTATAATAGCTGAACACTATACTTAGCTAAACAAAATAAACCATCGTCTACTATCAAGCACATACATACAAAATGTATCCCAAACAAGACAAGAGGCAGCTGATAAACTAAACAACATAAGTATAAACAAAACAAAAACATCACAGTAGCAAAATGCTACTTCAAACTAACTTCCCCTCAACTAAATGTTCACATTAGTCCCGTCCAGGATCAGTGCCATGAGCACAGCTGCCATCACCCCACTCAGGCTTGCAAGGTAGAAGCCGGTGGATCGGTCATGCGGCCGCGAGCACATCCAAAGAGGGGTCGGCTGATATAGCGACCGCCATGAGTAGTGCTGGTTGAAGGCCTGGCCATAATCAGCAGAGACCAAGATGGCTCTATCAGAGAAGAATAAATGATTTCACATGAGTTGACTCGCTTTACTCGCCATCCGTCGCCAATGCTATCCGAAAGCCGCTAAGGATGTAGAAGTGGCGACATGTGCGGACGGGGCATCCAGGCAACAGCCTCACAAACCTGAAGCACAAGGATGTGCCTCGTGGTCAGCCAGGATGAGGAGGATCGTCAGGTCTGCATATCGTAAGAGGAGTTGAACCAGGCATTAACATAACCCAGGTCCTTCCACTCCATCCATTACGTTAGTCACCTTCAAAGAAAACCCGTGAGCATAATCATTGATTCGTGCCCTGATGAGTTGGCGGAATCAACAAATTTATATCTACAAATTCCTCCTGCTGCCCAGTAGTCGAGAAACTCTTGCCAGTATAGCGATCTAAGTCGAACACGGGGATGGGTTTCATCCTAAAATGGTTTGCATCTCGATTGCATGAAGAGTAAGGCTTTCTATTTGGGCCAGCTTTGGATTTGGGTTTCAAAAGCGATGGGAATGGTTTGAAAACTTGAAGATTATAAGCGAAAGTTAAAGTGTGAAAAGTTAGCTTTGAAGAATTAGGTCACTAACTTGGCAAGTTAGGGCAAACAAAGTGTCTCGGGTTTTATCCTCGCGTTATGACATGCAACATATAGTCCATGGCATACTTGGATCTATGTTAACTAGCAAGCCTCACCCGTGAAACATCTCCTATTTGGTCAAGCAGGTAGCATGCGATTATGGCCCACTTTTAGTTTAAAACCACAACATTAAATTACTCCATTTGGGGCTCGTAAGACCATCTAAAGAACTTGATTATCTCACGAAACCTTTGCATCCTAAAGCATGGAGTATTGGCGAAATAATAACAGTAAATGTTATTTTAACCACTAATTTGAAGAACCACAACATGTAAATATTATCTCGGAGGCTCGTAGAAACCATCTAAAGAACAACGGGTCAAAGCATGGAGAGTATTGGCGAATCGATGGCATCCATGTTGTGCACCTTCAAGTTTTGAGAATAAGAGCCATAAATACACTACCGGTAACTTGTCTGAGAGGACAGCATTATATGCCCACACGAGCTAGCTTCCTTCACTCTTCAAGAAAGGAGGAGGCAGCGAAACATCTCTGAGTTGTCATCCTCGAGAGGTGTGTTTAGCCGATAGAAAGAGAGAAAGAAAGAGAGAGAGAAGAGAGAAAGAAATAAAAAAATGACTAAAATAAAGGCTTTATTTACAAAAATAAAAACTTACAAAATATCTTCTCCCAAATTGTTCCTCGACTCTTCACACTTTCTTACAAAGCAGAGGGGCTTATAGGCCTCCTCAAGGTATGAAAATACCAAAAAAACCTATGAAATTGGCTAAGTTATTGGACAATTAAGTAATACACCAAGTTTGGAGGCGGTTTGGCATTAATTACAAAGCATGACGAGGCATCAATTTTCGCTAGGCTGAGGAATTTCGCTAACTAGCGAAATCAACAGGTCTAGCGAAAACATGAAGAAACCAGGATGGAAAATTTGGCTAGCTAGCGAAATTTCGCTAAACTAACGAAATTCTTGTGATAAGCGAAATAAATTTTTTTCGCTGGGGCAGTGCTAGCGAAATTGGGATGGGTCTAGCGAAATTTGGTGTTTTCGCTAAGGTTGCGAAATTTTCGCAATCCTAGCGAAAATTTTCGCAAGCTTAGCGAAAATTCCAGCTTTGTTGATCCTTCACTGCATTGCCTCCTGTCTTCAACTGCATCACATTTTCTTCATTTTGCCTTGGTTTTCTCATTGATTCTTGGGCTGATTGATGGCTGAGACTTGAATTCCAACTTCATGATTCATCATTTGACTCGAGATTGGACTCCAAAAGTGCGCAAACACCTGCAAAACAACCAAAAATACCCTCTAAATGGCATAAGTGTTCTTTAAGAAGACTAGAACTGCTAGTGGTATAAATGACATGATTAATGTCTGAAAAAAGCACTCAAAACCTATCTAATATGGGTTCAAAATTGCACTTTTAAGTGTCAAGTCGTGTCTGACCTCCTCTTGTTGGTGCAAAAAGAAAAGAAGTGGCATAGATAGAGTCCGCTCAGGAATGCAATCACGAGACAACTACGCCGTAATCGTGGTTCCTCCGGGAACCCAAGGTGCTCTAAGACATGGCATAACAACCTTAGCATCAACAGTGGAATAGCCTCTGCCCGAGCCGGCCCCTTGCGGTGGACCTTCTCTTCGAAGTGAAAAAAGGCGGTCATCCTGACTTTCTGGGATTGAACCAAAACCCACCAGGAATTATCAGATATAGGCCTGCAGAATAGCTCCACTCTACCGTAAATAATGCTGGCCAGAGCAGATTGGACCAGAAAGTACATGGTTTGTGAGGGCATACGTGATGTCTCATGGATAGGCATTCTTGTATCTCGAGAGAAGCGCGAACCATCTCTCTAGCGTGGCTGAGGCCACTGATTAGTGCCCAAAGTGCTATTTTGAACCCCCATTTATTATAGGTTTTGAGTGCTTTTGTTTGCATAATCATTCCCAGTGCTTTCGTTGCGAGATTAAGGTCCTACTATTCTAATGATCACATTTTTGTGGCGAAATTTTTTCAGTTACATGACTAATTGCTTCTTCAAAATTGCCCGAGTCAGTCCATGGTGAGTCAGACTCAGCATTGCATATCAAAGATCAGAGGAAAGAATAGCGACGCGAGGAAAATGGGCGTACGGGAATGCTTTCCTAGAGCATTGTGCATCCTCGACAACTGTTTTATCTTTGCTTTGCCGTTCACGCACTACGCTGCCTGTTTGCATTTGTTTTGTTTTTTGTTTTATCCCAGCCTTAATAGCCTTCCCGATTTTGGTTTTGGTAATTTCACCTTTGTGAACTATATAAACATAGTTTATAAAAACTTTTGTCTCCAGTCAATTCGTGATAAAGAACCGGGCGGTTTCCCGCGGCTTCACTTTTCTCCCATTTTCTTTCTTTTCTCTCCTTTTCTCGGCTGCAAACACTCCTTTGGATGACAACTGGTGACCTAGACCTCTTCACTCATGAGGGAGGGGCTCTTGACGACGGTTTGGGAGGTAGCGACGGTCCTCTGTTTTTAATGTAGTCATTTATTTTCATTTATGTTCCTATCCTTCACTCTAGGTTTAAATCTCCTAGATACATCTTGATTGACCAGTATTTGGCAATCTTTTAAGGTTCATTGGATGCTTATTGTTAGATTCAGTGATATTCATTAGTTGCCTTCTATTTGTTTCTGTAAGATGGGTCTAGGAGGTAGGTTTTCACTGTCTGGGACCATGAATGTTCGTTAAATGCAAGTTCTACTATTTTTTCATGTACGATTATGGGTATTTGCGTTCACACTTCTCATAGGTTAATCTCTTGCTTGTGCCTCACTTAATGTGTATTTGGCAAGAAGCTTTTGGGTTCGAGTGGATACTTTCATTAAGAATCCCACGATGCCGGGATAATTATCTCAGTCGTTATTGTGGGGTAGGGTTTTGAGATGTGTTTTTCATTGCTAGGGACATTTTATGCCTACGGCAAGTAAGCTTTTTTCTATCAAGGAAAATTATTAGGGTTTTAGTTTTTTAAAGTTAAATGAAGATCCGGTTCGGGAGATGACTATATGTCATCCTCCCTGCTTGTGAAGGAAATGAACAGGACCTCCTGGGTTGCCTTGGGACCTCGAACCAGGTACTATTGATAGCCCCGAGGGTTCTTTCTTATTTTCTTCATTTTATTTTTAGCCCATATAATCCACCATACCTCCCTTTGTTTTTACAAATCTGTTTTTCCATCAAACCTTAAAATCAGTGAAATTCACCATTTGGACCTCACTTTATAAATTATTTATGCGAAAAAAGCCCATCACGGTTGACCTAGAACCACTATCTTTGCGGTAGCTTTAACTACGGCGATGAAAAATTAGGTTACAAATATTGTTGATTTCGGGCACCTGCGTAGCGCGAATCGACCAACTGAATGTCGTAGAGTTGGCGGCCCATTGGCGAGGCCTAAAGCGTGATGATATGCGAGCGCGTGGCCACCCCGAGCGACCATCTATCTTTGAGCTGAAAGTTGCATGCGTTCGAACACTCCCGGGATGTCATGGTGTGATAAAACTTAAGAACCGGGATGAAAAGCGCGCCAGTCATAAGCGACAGCAGTGGACCAAGCGCGCCGAGATCTATGAGCGAGTGGATCAGGTTGCGATCTTGGTATATCGCCAAGACTCTCAGCGAAAGTCGCCCAGCGCGACAATTCCGCGTTCGGTATCGGGTCACAGCTAAATAGTGGACGCCTAATCCTCGAAGCAAGGGATAATTGAGGCGATGACGGTGTAGGATCCTGGGCAGTTGGAGGGTGCATAGGCTCGGGCTGAAACGAAGACTCCCGGGCGGATGTCGGGCCCAAAGCAGAAGGCTGGTGCCTCAAGTGGTGGCGTGGATGCACAAGAGAGGGCGAGTCACTCGGGTATGGTATCGCTGGATGGGGCTCGACACCACGAGACTTGTCTGGGGATACGTAGAGGCTGGACTACGCATGAGAACATGCGAGGACATAGCGGGAGGTGCCCTCGGCGCCTGGGCGGGAGTAGTCTGCGGCGGCCCGGAGTATACGCCATCTGGCGAGTGCGGGTCGACCCTAGGCTGGTCCAGTGCCCTCTGCGAGGTGCGAACCATGGTGGAAGAGTATCCTTTGGGCCCCGGGACCGAAATGGGAGGTGCTGGCGGGGCGCGTGTGTCTGTGTCACGGTGAGGTGCGTGCGGTGGCTAACGACGAGGCGTCTTGAGGAAAGGAGGGGGGTGGCGGGCGGGGTGGCACATGGAGGCATTTGGGCGGCCCAGGGGGTCCTGGGGCGGCGAGGGAAGGGGCCGCGAGTGAATTCCTATTATGGCGAGATTTCTGCCCTACGACAGCACTTTCTCCCTTAAGTAAAACAGTGAGTGTCAGTAAGTAGATAGTAAATAAATGAGCATTGGGCTAAATATGTTAAAGGTTTTGAGTCAACGTTGGATAAAGCAAAAATGCTAAAATAAAATAAATTAAAGGTGGTAGCAGAACCAAATTTGTTTGCGGGTTTGATGCCGATTGGAGACCAAACCAGCAATGAATCTGAATGTCGGGTTATGGAGGATCAAGGAGGAAATCTCCCCTCTTCTATAGAATGGCGACGACATGAGTCTTGACTCGTTGCCGTTAACCTTAAAATGGCCCACTGCCTTCATCGGGTTGAGAAGGTCAATAGGAGCTGTTTCAAATATGCTTAGTGGATGATAAATGCCGTCCATCGTGAGTTGAGCTTGCCTTGAAATAGATGGAGTTTAGAATCATAAAGGAGGACTTGATCCCCCTGATTGGAAAGTTTCAGAGTTATGAGTTGATCATGCCCCACTTCTTACATATCCTTTACAATTTGGAATTGAAGTAGGCTTCGTTTCTCGGCTCTTCTTCGTCGATCTCAAGCATTCTTTTCGGACCCATTTCGGCTCATATCCATGTTCAATTTCGTGTTGCCACTAGCCTTGTATTCGATTTTAATTAAATGGCAAGCCTTGCTATAAACTAGCGATACGGGGACATCTGGGATGGTCTTGTATCTTGTCTGCCTGATGAGTCTTGAAGCAGGGGCAGGTCCATGCCACTAGGGTAACAACTTTCATCGAGGATGGTCTTTATTTCTCTGTTTGGCAAGCTCCATGAGCTATGGGTTTTTGGATGATGCGGGTGGCTACCTTGTGCGCACCATATTTGGATGGGAACCTCAAAGTTTGTTACAAGGAGTGAGGAACCTCCATCAACGTCAATTGCTTTGGAGACCCAGAGATCTGAAATGTTCTCTTAAGAATTTAAACCACTTTGCTTTGTGGTCGACTGCCACGCGTAGCTTTTCGCCGACCCACTTAGACACGTAGTCCACCCCAGAGGATGTGACTGTGTGAAGGTAGGGAATGGTCATGAGTCGATGCCCCCGCACATCAATAATTGACTACTAAGAATGGGGTTCAGGGCATCATGTGACGATAGGAAATCTTTCCAGTCTTTAGCATATCTGCTTGCACATGGTGTGAAGCATCTTTAAGCAAATGTTCAATAAAAGCCCGAATCTGGCCTGCATGGATGTTTCTGTGACGAAATGCCCTCCACCACATGCTGCTTGTCGTGGCAATGGCTGAGAATTCCTTCCTGTTCTTCTTCCGACACACATTTCCTTATTATCTGATCAGCACAATACTTGAACAAATACGTCTCCTCCCAATAGTATGAATGAACCCTTGCATGGAAGAACTTCTTGTCTTGTCATCCACTCACTATGCTCTCTGTTGCAAAAAAATTGTAATGTGAGCATACCATGGTGCTATACTCATTTTCAGTAGAGATTCCTCAGGAAATTCATCAAATATGGGAGGGTTGTGGGTATTGTGTGCTATGGTTAATCTGGAGAGATGATCGGCAACAACATTCTCCACACCCTTCTTATCATTGAGTACGGATGTGAACTCTTGTATGATAGAACCCATCGATAAAACGAGCCTTGGAATTACATTTTGTGAGTAGATATTTTAATCTTTGAATGATGCTGTGAAGATTACAATATCGACCCTAATCAATAAGATCGGCACTTATCTAAAGCATAGACCACTGCTAGCAATTCTTTCTACGTAGTAGTGTAGTTTCTACGGAAAGCATCTGTTTAAGTTTGCTCCGCATAATACACACCACATCTGACTTTCCCTGCACTCTTCAATCCGATAAGCTGCTTTCACGAGGCGGGTCCACTAGCATCGCATTACCTCAAAAGCCAAGTGCCAGTCGGGGGCTCTCCTGATAGATTATTTGTAGTCAAATATGCCTTAAGCTCCTCGAACTTCTCTTGGCGATGCATCCCATTCAAACATCTTTTTCAAAGAGCTTGTAGAGTGGCTTAGCAATTTTCGAGAAGTCTCGGATAAACCTGCGATAGAAGCCTGCATGTCCCAAGAATTGTCGCATTGTCTTCACATTAGTAGGAGATGGCAATTTTGAGACCAATTCTACAACAGCCTTATCCTTGATTCCCTCTCGGAAATGATGTGCCCTGACCTGATGCCTGATTTACCATAAATGGCATTTTCCCGATTTAATACTAGGTTCTTTAAGTGCATCTGTGGAGACGGTTCCAAACGGATGAGGCATTCGCCGAAGCTTTCCCCGTGGCTTGTTATGTCATCCATATAAACCTCCATGTCACGGCTCCACCATATCACTAAAAATACTGAGCACAGCTGAAAAGTGGCCGGGGCATTGCATAGATCGAAGGGCATCTCATGAGCTATCTTGAGAATGAGTGAGTGGTCTTGTCTAATCATCTGCCTGACGATCTCGATGCGGAAATAGTGGAATACCCATCTAAAAACTGATAGGAAGGATGACCCGGTACTCTCTCCTAGGAGCTGGTCCATGAAGGTAAGGGGAAAGTGAGTCCTTCCCGCGTCACCTCATTCAATATATAGTCGTGCATACCCTCCGACTATAGTAAGTCAGTGGGCATTTCCTCTTCAGTTAGACACGTGGTAACCCCCATTCTTGGGTGCTACTTGGGTTGGACTTTCCAGAGCTATCGGATCCTGGAATTTACTTGATCTTGACTTATGCTTAATTTAACACTTCCACTCGTACCACCTCTTATGCGGTTGGTCTCTCTGTGTAATTTGTCAGGTAGCTTTAGTTCTAACCCAAGTGATATGATGAGTGCGTCGGTCGGGCTGATACCTTTCAATGGAAGCTTCCATCCGATTGCTTTCTTGTTCTGTGGAGGATTTGGAGCAAACTAGCCTCTTGTGGATTACCAGTAGTGAAGAAATCACTACTAGGTGATGCATTTTCTCAAAAATGCATATTTCAATTCAATAGGTAGGGAGCTTAAGATCTAGCGTTGAGGGACCACATTCCTTACTTCCGGTAAAGTAGAAGTAACATCCGAGCCTTTATTTCTCCATTGCCCATGCAGTAGGCTCACTTTTAGAAGCTCCTGTTGGTCTTCATTACTGTCAGCCCCAGCTCCTGGTTAACCATGCATAAGTAAAAGCTCATTTGCTTGTTCTTCAATGATGGCCTCTTGTCGCCTGAGCCTCTTCATTGTCATCCTCCTGTTGGTGCGGTGCTTTTTTTTCCAAGATGGAAGATATTGAGCTCCTAAGGTCATGTTTCAAGGTTAGCTGCATCACCCGATTCAGGCAATTTATGATCGTGGAAGTGCTTGAATGGCCTTCGAATGATTGTACATGGTTAGCCTACCAGGTTGGTGTCAAACACTACAAAATCCATTGGGTAGTAAATTTGTCCACGAATCAAAACATCCTCAAGCATCCCCTTTGGTATTTGATGGACACATCGGCTGAGAGCCAAGTGATAGTGGTTGGCTTAAGTTCTAGCCCGAGTGCTTTATACATGGGATGACGGGCGGAAACCTTGATTGAGTATAAAATACTGCGCTATATCTTGAAGTGCGTAGCCCAGTAGTATAATTAGTACTCGTGGTACGAGATGCCCGATCCACCGGGACGAGGTGTATTGACTACAAAGGTTCTGCTTTTTTTAGATAATATCGGCAGCTCTGGAGAATTCAACATATAAAGATTACCTAAACTATTGATTCGATTAAAGTATTGGTTTTGAAGCTAAGGTTATATCTCCCCTGTCACATTCATTGGATTAATCTTCTAAATATGGTATTGTCGGTATATACACAATAATATGTCAATGGCGAGGTGATCTTTTCTACAGTATCCTCTCTCGGGTATATCACTTTATTTCGCCCAGATAGAATCGGGTATATCTCTATCCCAGGCTAGTGTTCAAAAATGCATTAATGTCTGCTTGATTGCCACCTTCGGGTTCGGAATATCTCTATTCTGAATCGGTAGGAGTCTACTCTACCGAGATCCACAGATACCCTCATCTCTCGAATCTGGATCTACGGTGTAATTATGCGATGTTGGCCAGACATCGACATCTGACTAAATCCTTAGGCATAGAATAGTTACAACATGACGAAAAATAAGCCGAATAATATAAGTTTAAAACTTTAATCCCATGAACATATGACAAGGTTCAATATAACCCTAGAAATAGATCTAGAACATCATGAATGAAAAGAAGAAAATGTTTAGAATTAAAAACATCGTTCTCCTATGCGAAAATATCCAACAATGAAAAGCGTTACAATTCCGGGCACTTCCTCGAAGTCTGTGTCACTCTGCTCTGGAATTCCGTGCCTTCGTTCCTACGCTTCCCGATACCCTAATTTCTGAGCCATTCGTACTTTAAATGATGAAGTGCAGATTTTCGAGCTGACGTCGCGACGTGGTGACGTCGCTACGTGGTGACGTCGCGACGTGGTGACGTCGCGACGTTCCCATTCTGCGTTGACCTGCGTTGTTATTTAGGCAGCGTCTTGGCGTCGCGGCGATGGGAGCGTCGCGACGTGGCGATCACTTCCTTGCACACTCCTCATTGTTCCAAAAGCGCTGGTTTGCTCTTTGCGCTCCAGTGAACCTGCTGACCACACGGACACGAATGGGGATCTATGCAAAAAACTATAAAATTACTATAAAATGAAATGTGAAAATGAAGAGCAGACGAGTGTAGATGGAGTGTTTTAGGCACTCATCACACTAAACTTAGTTTCTTGCTTGTCTGAGCAAGAGCGCTCTAGCAGGAACTACCTCTCACATGTGGATGACAGGACTCACACAAACGTAGTAATGCACATGCTGAAAAGTAGAGGATCAATTTGAATTAACCCACACTCCCACTGTTTTGCTCGACGTTCAGAAAATGCATGCAGGTATTTGACTTTCGTTAAATTCGATTGAGATAGGTGGAAGTGACTAGTGCATCAAATCCCATGGTGTTCAATAGCCTTTCCCAAGAAAATCCACATGTGCTTATAATAAGTGACCTCGATATATGCCTAGGTTCCGATGCTGACTTAGTTCAACTCACACCATTTGGAAGAAACCCGACTAGAAAGGATAGGAACGCACCCATTTTATTCATGTCCGACTACCTAGAAAGCGTCCCTCGTACCTAAAACAAAATGGAAGAATATCTAGTGCGAAGTTTTAGTTGAGTGTTCTGTGCTTGAGGATCGTGGTGACTCCCCCACCGAGTTGGTTACTTTTGAGCATTCAATTTACCTTCAAACTTCACCAGAACACTCAACAAGCTCAAAGGCCCTGATTTGCGTGAATGATCCATCTTACGTCCCATGTAGCGGGCGTGAAGTCAATATCCCAGCCGAGTTAGCTCGGAGCATTAGGCTTTGATAGGCCCTTGGTGTGCGGGATTGGGTTGGATGATTCGAAACATTCTATGCATATACTATTTTTGTCGTTTTTCTTTTTCTTTTTCTCTTTCTATTGTTTTGTTTTTTTTTTTTTTTTTTATTGGGACTCGATGTGATCCTCTTTTGATTAGGTGTCCCATCACTCGATAGTTCGAATCTCCTAGGTTGATCGAACTTTAGTAGTTGGTTCGGCACCTATGCATACTCTGAAAGTCACTAGTGTGTGAGTGTGATAGGGTCTTTGAGAACTGGTTTCTTGACTACCCGGGATTGGTTCACTAGCCCTTTTCACCTATTCAACCTAATTACCGAGCATCAAGCAAATGTATGCATTTGAACAAGTCTATAGTGAATTCAAGTAAAAATGATCTCTGATATTCAACACTGGCACACATATCTGCAATTAATACATGCAAGTGTCTAAAACACACGCAAACAACTAACACATGACTCATCAACTTTGTAGAAGTCACTAAAAGAAATATACTAAAACTAAACCTAAACACCACCAATAGCGCATGAAATACTAAAACGAAACCTGCTAATATCACGATTACTAAAAAGACCACATACTACTAAACCGAAACAACGATAAACAAAACAAAAAACATAGTACTTGGAATCACCCACATGCCCCCTCGAACAAAATATCGATTATCCGCCTTAGTAAGATAGAAACAATAGAGTAAGGGGACTCCACGAAGATCAACTGCGGTGGAGATTGGTGGAGGCTGGTGGGAGAAACCGGGGCTGGGCGGCGGGCACATAGGCTAGCTCTTCTTGAAGAATGAGGGCTGGTGGCCGGGGCATCGCATGTCGGCCTGGGGCCTCGGATCCTGTGAGACAGACGGTGCTCTGGGTCTCATCCGAATCGTCAGCGCTTCGATGAGGAAACCCACCCAGGGTCCTCAAGGTGCAGGAAGGAGGCCCGGAGGAGGCTGCACGTAATTTCTTTGAGGTGGTGGTGGAGGTGGGTGGGACGGGGGCGCGATGTCTCCGCTGGGGATCACAGGATCCGCATGAGCCCCGATCTCATAAAGCTCGTCCTCGTCAGAGACTCGTAGTAGGAATCATAAACCCCCTCGGGTTGCGAGGACACCGGGTGTGTCAGCTTGGCCCGTGTGCCTTGATGGGATGAAGCCCGGGCCTCGTTGTCGTCTAGGGGCACCAGGCTTGTTTGCCTGAAGCGAATCGAGAAGGGTCAGTTCATCTTGCATCCGGTTATGGAGGATAGCATCCTCGATAACTTTGCGAACGCTCGAAGGTATACCACGTAAAATGGCATAGTTGAGCGCGGCGTTGGGCGTCACTTCCTGCGTTCGAGTCATTCGAGATGAGGCGCGGCGTGATGAAGTGGTGCCAGACCTTAGGAATGAAGGCGAATGCGCTGCAGAAATTGGCATGACCACTTAGCGTGATTCTCCATTCCTGCGACCATTGGTGATACGTGTATAATCTCGGGGTAGTCGAGTGCTCGCGGAGCCGTCAGCTTGGCTCGAGGGACATACTCTAGGCGTAATAACTATTGATCGGCTTCGGCCTTGAAGTCGAGCCAATATGCCCGCACCTTGACTTTCTTCAAGACATGGGAGGCGAGATTGGCGTAGAACTCGCGCACTACACTCGCCGTGGATGGGGTGGACAGCCTGAGCACGCCATCCCATAGCGCCGTTGTCTTGCGGAAGAATCATCGGGGTGGTAAACCTCTCTCCCTTGATGAAGGATCGGTTTTTGCAAATGATGCCAAGCCGTCCAGTGACACTGAATTCACAAGCCGCGAGGAATCAATGTAAATTCGGGTCCTGCCCAGTCTGTCAGCAGCGGCAATTTTTGCCTCTTTACCGGACATATTGCTAGGAGACAAGTGGTAGTGAATGCCGAGTGAGCACCTCACGACTCGAGACAAAAACCTGAGCACCTGAGTGGTGCTAAAGAAATCGAACTAACTAGTGACGAATGACTCGAAATCCTAAGCCAAATGACCTACACTAGACCTGGAGTACCACTAGCGAGCACCTGTGGACCCAGAACCCCTGCCAATTGCAAGGGTACCTGGGAATGCGACCTCTGGTAGAGAGGCAGAGGCACGGTGGGGAAATGCCACAATGACCCGGAACCAAGGGAAGAGGGTGGCTCGTAGGAGCACAATGGGGGTCGGAGAACAATGGAAGGCCTCCGACCAGTGGAAACAAGGGCTCCGACAAGTCCAGTGAACGCTGGTGCGCAGGGGAAACTAGGGTTTCAATTTGGAGTGTGTGCGGTGAAAAGCCAGAAATGAAATACTAAAACGAAACACAACTAATATGCGGAACACACTAAAAAGACCACATACTACTAAACCAACAACGATAAACTTAGCCACAAAAACATAATGCCGTCACCACATCCGAAAACAAAATATCCGGTGTCGCCTTTGGTAAGATAGAAACAATAGATGAGGACTCACGAAGATCATTGCGGTGGAGGTGGTGGAGGTGGTGAAACGGGGAGTTAGGCGGCGAGGCTGCATAGGCTGGCTGCTGGCCGGGAATGAGGGCTGATTGGCGGGGGCTGTCGTGTCGGCCGCGGGGCCTCCAGATCATGTGAGAAGAGGACGCGGTGCTCCTGGGTCTCATCCCAGAATGCGTCAAAGCGCTCAGTGAGGGAGAGCACCGGGTCCTCGAGGTCAGGTGAGGGACTGGAGGGAGCTGCCTTTGTGGTTCTTTGAGGTGGTGGTGGAGGTGGGTTGGGACGGGGGCGGCCATTCTCCTGGGGATCGCCCGGGGGATCCATAAGCCCGATACTCACGCTACGTCCTCGTCAGGGCTCGTAATAGAATCATAAACCCCACCGGGTTGCAGGACACCGGGTGTGTCGCCAGCCGATATTGCCTTGATGGGATGAAGCCCCGGGCCTCATTGTCATTATAGGGGCACCGGCTTGTTGCCTGAGCCAAAGATCGGAAAGTGTCGAGGTTCATCTTTGCATCCGGTTATGGAGGATAGCATCCTCGATAACTTGGCCGACATCGAAGGGTATACCCTGTAAAATGGCATAGTTGAGCCACGGCCGTACAGGCGGTCACTTCACACCGCGTTCGTCATCGGAATGAGGTGGCGTGATGAAGTGGTGCGGACAACAGGAATGAAGGCCAAATGCTTGGCCTTGAGGTGACCGCATGACCCATAGCAGTGATTCTCGGGTTCACCTGACCATTGGTGTCTGCGTATAATCTCGGGGTGGTCGAGGGTGCTTTCGCTGGTGCGTCGAGAGCGGCTCCGAGAAGGGACATGCTCTAGGTTGTAATAACTATTGATCGACTCATGGCGAAGTCGACCCGATATACCTACGACTTTCTTCAAGACATGGGAGCGAGATTGGCGTAGAACTCGCGCCTTACACTCATCGGTTGTCGGATGAGGAGGTGGTCGCACAAGGCACCGCCATCCCTAGCCGCACTGTCTTGCTAAGAAGTCACGGGGCGGTGGAACCCTTCCTCCTCACGTATGGGATCGATTTTGCAAATGATGGCAAACCGACACGCACTCGACCACAAACCGCGAGGCATCGAATGTGGGAGCCCGTCCCTCCCGGTCCGACTGGGCGGCACTCGCCCTCGCCGCACATATCACTGGGAGACACTGGTGCTGGTACCAAAGTGAGCACCTCCGACTGCATTAAAACACAAGCACCTAGTGCACTAAAAGAATCTAACTAACTAGCTGACGAATGACTCAAAATCCCAAACCAAACGATCTCTACACTGTGACTCCACAATTACCCTAAACGAGCACCTATTAGACCCCGAACCCACCCTTGAGTACAAGGGTACCCTAGAATGCGACCCACAAGCTAGAACCGAGCACAGTGGGGAAATGCCACAATGACCCGGAACCAGGGGAAGAGGGTGGCTCGTAGGAGCACAATGGGGGTCGGAGAACAATGGAAGGCCTCCGATCAGTTGGAATGTGCGGCCCGACAGTCCGCTGAATCGCCGGTGCGCAGGGAAACTGGTGGTTTCAATTGACTCGTGTGCAAAAGCCGTAAAATGAACCGATTCGGGCTTAAAACAGGTGACATCGCTGACGCGCTGGTCACGACATGACAAGAGAGTTTCACTGGTAACGCCGCGACGCCAGAGGCAACGCCGCAACGTGACGTAGAGTGGATTTAATCCACGCCGCGACGCCGAGGCCACGCAGAACGTGACGAGGCATATTAAACACGACGCTTCGACGTGAAAAGACACGCTATGACACGCGACGAGGGGTGATAATTCGACGCTATGACGCGGAAAAGACACGCCAGCGACGTGACGAGGGGTGATAATTCGACGCCGCGATCGCAGTCCACGCCGCGACGCGGATGTAGAAAAATTCGAGCATATTGAAGATTTCATGAACATAACCCTCTCAGACTTCAGACTCATGAGCTCAGAATGCATAACTTGAAACGAATCCTCCCTGACTGCATCCATCCCGAAAGTAAACAAACAAACCGAAATACCAATCACGAATAAAGCCGAAACCTAAAACTTAAAAATAAACAATAGATCTCGAGAGCCAAACAGCAAGTTTTAAGAACACTCGCTGCCTCCTAAGAAGCGCCTATGTTTAATGTCGTTAAATGCACACTTTGAATCTCAATGTGCTCGGGAAATTAACTCCTAAGATCTTTACTAGTGATTCGGTCTGCTGGCCGGGTTTCAAAGGAATGATTTTCTTGTCTCGTGAAACTCGCTCCCATAATATGGGCTTCAATCGCTGAGCCATCAGAATGTGCCTTCTCAGGATGTGTAACTTCGCCCACCGTGAAAAGACCTCGCCATCGCGGAAAGGCCCGACCATCGAGACTTCACCTCCTAGAAAGTTTTAGCTGAATCAACAGAAGAACTTGTCAGTCCTACCGCGGAACTCCTTTCTCTTCGATGATGTGTGCTCACGTGCCAGTTTTAGTCTTTCCCTTGTAAATGCGGTATTACATGCTTCCGCTTCCGAATCTGTCATAGTTCACGAGCTGGAGGCTGTTTCTCGCCAGCCAATGTACTATCCATGTTTAACTTTCGAGTGGCCCAATAGGCTCGATGTTCCAATTCCACCGGATAGAGCTATCATAAACGATTCTAAACTGATATACCCAAAGGAGTTTTAAATGGCTGCATTTCCAGAGTGCCCAGAAAGTGCATCATCCATCTTTGCACTCAATCCTTCCCGGGAGCGCTTAACTGCCTTCTTGGAGAATGTATTTGATTTCGATTTGATACTCGTCATCCGCTTGGATCGCTGGCAGGCGTGCAAGAGATGTACGACATGCACTCCCATACTTTTACAAGACTCGCTAATTACCTTATTGCGTAAATGTGTACCATTATCTCGTGATCATACTCCGGTGGAGTTCAAACGTGAGAATATATTGGCCAAGGCAGAATCAGCCAATAACTCGGCACTACTGTGCGTGTAGGAATCGCTTTACCCACTTTGAGACATACCATCGCCAACAAGATGTACAAGTTGGCCAGATGATGCAAGAAATGGTCCACATGAAATCCATTCCCCATAACCGAACACTTCTAATTCTCCAAAATGGATGCGTATGGGTGGTTCGTCTCTTTCTAGAGATGTTCCTGGCCTGACATCCGTCGTGAAGTGAAAACGAATTGATGAGCACTTTAAACAAGGAAGGCTACAAAAACCCGATTAAAGCACCTTAGATGTCGTTTCTTCCATTCACTAAAGTGTCCACCACTAGGTGACAATGGTTTGTGAATGCTCGCATTTCATCTTCTGCACACATCTCCTTATTAATTGACAAAGACAGTTGTCCTCGAGTAGAATTGGCCTTCCCAATAGTAGTGTTTCAAGTGTGCGAAAATCCCTCTTCTTCGCTGATAGTTAAATTCTAGGACCACTTTAGCTACCAAATAATCTACATAATCGCGGTAACCATGGAACTACCTCTTTCTCAATAGCTAGAGTTTCTCGTCTCAAAATTCGCCATTCAATGGGATATCATCTTCGCCCTTCCACGTAGTGGAAAGATGGTCTCGCCATCAGCCGCCTTTCGCCTTTACTCACACTAATTCTCGCAGAACAAGAGGACCCACCGACCAATCTGGGCTTCGTGATCTTCGTCATCAAGTACTTAATGGCGTAATGATCGTTGTGCACCACGACCTCGCTGCCAATCAAATACGGGCCTAACTCACAAAGCAAAACACAATGGCCACCAGCCTTTCTTCAGAAGGGGCATAATTCAAATTAGCATCATTCAAGGTCTCTACTAGCATAATAGATTACCCGAAAGATTTTCTCTGCTTTCGCCTTCAAGAACCTGTCCTAATCGCAAAGTCAAGGCCACACATGAGTTCAAACCCAAAAGACCAACTGGTGCCACAACAATAGGAGTCGAAACCAACTTATCCTTCAACATCAGAATGCATGCAAACATCGCGACCGAATCCTCAACAATCCCTTGACTAAGAGTTGTATCGCCTGGGCGGTAACTGCGGAAAACCACTTAACCGCCTATAAATCCAAATGCGGCCTAGAAAACTCGAACCCTTTTATCGACGGAAGGTGGAGGTAACTTCTCGATTGCTTCCACCTTCGCCTCTCTATCTACCTCTATCCTCTGGCCGAGATCCCAGTTCAAGAACACACCAGATCATGAAATGGCACTTTTCCCAATTGAGTACTAAGTCAGTCTCTTCACATCTTGCCAATACCGCCTCAAGCTTTCTAAACAATTGTCAAATGAATTTCCCATTACCGAAATCGTCCACTTAAGATCTCAATCGCCTTTTCCACCATGTCGAAAATATGGCCATCATGGCATCGCTAAAAGTACTCTGGGTGTACTGTACGCCCAGTGGGCATCCGCCTAAGCGCAAATGTTCCATAAGGACAAGTGAATGTCAGTTTCTCCGATCTTCGTGAGCTTGCGGGCGATTTGGTTATAACCTGAATATCCATCTAAAAGCAATAATATTCATAACCTGTTAATGACGAGCATCCGACCAAAAACTAAGTAAAGGAAAGTGATCTTTTCGAGTGGCCTTGTTCAGCTTTCGATAATCAATACAAATCCTCCACCCAGAATCGCTCACGATGGCGTATGATGTTGTTTTCGGGCCTTGATGACAGCTTGTTCCTCCCTTCTTCTAAGACTACCCGGAACGGGCTTACCCATGCACCGGTCGGTAAATGGGATAACCACCCCAAGATCTAGCCATTTTAGAACCTCTTCCCGAACTACCTCCTTCATCGTTTTATTAACCTCCTCCGCGCTTCCACCGGCTGTTTATGTCCATCTTCTAATAAAATACGATGCATGCACATAGAAGACGATCCCTTTAGATCGGCCAGAGACCATCCGAGTGTACGTCTCGTGATCTCGAAGGACTCTTAATAGCCTCTCTTCCTTTAGTGCAGTCAAAGATGCTAAGATAATCACGAGTAGCGCATTCGAATTCCTGCTGCATGCATACTTCAAAATGGCTAGGTAAAGGTTTTGCTCCATCAGGGGTGGCTGGGTTCAATCGTAGGACCGGGGCGTTTTAACTCCTTCCTCTCCCAGAGATTCAAGTATTTCCGTCTATCAGGTCCGAAAGAGTCCATCCACTTGACATATTCTTCCCTCGCCTTCGCCTCAGTTCTCGCACTCATTCTCCACTAGGCTAGTCTCCGAAAGGGTCGTTGAGACCACTTTGGCTGTATTAATTATAAATTTCAACCATTTCGCCATGAAGCAAGTATCACTGTCACGGTGTCTCACGGCCCAAACACATTGAACTTTACTTCTTCTTCTCACTCTCAATTTCTTCAAGCCACCCTCTCAGACATCAATCATTGCCCTAGCCAATGCAAGAAATGGTCTTCCCAAGATTATCTGTGATTTCTTATCTTCCTCCATGTCTAAAACAAGAAATCACGGAAAGATAAACTTCACGACCTTACTAATACATCTTCTATTATCCCTCTGATGCTTCTTCAAAGATCTGTCTCATAGCTCGAAGAGGATCAGAATGCATGCCTTCCTAATCCCAAACGCTTGAAGATGGATAAGGGCATAAGATTACCGTCGCACCCAAATCACATACGCTCTCAAAAATAATGCTTCAATCAGGTACTGATAAAATAAACCGCCTCGATCCTTGCTTCGCAGAGCTTCCTCCGGCCGACTGGCAATCGCATCTCTGCTAAGTTCACTGCCCTCAAGTCAACTAATCTTCTCTTATGGGATAATATGTCTTTCATGAATTTTATATAATCGGGCATCCGCCAGGCATCAAGAATGGATATTGATATGCACTTTATCACATCCATGAACTCGTGAATTGCTTATCCAGCTTTATGCTTTTAGATTAGGTAAGGAACCTAAGATGCTGGTCTTTGCTTCAACAGGTCTCGATGATCAAGCTTGGATCTGCTTCTTTGTCTCGTGATCATCTTTTTGCTCTGGCCGAATGACCTTCTCGCCTCTATCCGTTTCTACGATCAAGCAAATCGTGATTCCAATTTTTCCACTTCTCGCAGATGAATGGCTTAACATGCTCATTCCCATCTCTTCGGGTTAACTTCCGACCGGCTTCTGCTAGAACCCGCTGCCTTCCGCCGCTAGTTCTCGCTTATTCGCCCATTTGCGTTCCAAACTTCTCACCGCGGCCGCTTGACGCTTAACCGCTGCTTGTCAGCGCATGTTCGCTTTCGTTTCATTCATGAAAGCGTATCAGAAGTTAACATCCGTGCTGTAGCTCGTTTCCTAAATCTAATTTTTCTCGCAGGGTGGTTCATTAGCCTTGGCTTGATGGCATATCGCTCGTTATTACGCCACCCATACCCTTGATCGTTCGAATACTGCCCGATTATTACGCCACCCCCGCCCCGATTCCCGATAACCGGTTCCCATATGGTCCTTGCCGCCGTGGTTGATTCCACTAAACCCCGACACATAATCGGGCTTCGCTTCCACTGCAGGTTTCCCCGGCCGTACCTCGTTACGCTTGGGCTCTCCCACAAAATTCACATAACTCCCATAGATTAGTTTGTACGGCGTCGCTAGCTCCTTGCCGTCTTGATTCAACTGCTTAGTCACCGTGGCTACATGATTCACTGTGTCGCGACCTCATTATCTCGTGCCACCCACCGTGATCTACCTGGTGTGTTCTTTCTCTAGGCCATCGATTGGTATTGGTCGCAGATCTCTAAGATCTCATACGCTCGGGTTCAGGGTTTTTCCTTCATCAATGCTCCTACCAAGATCAACTGTTCGTTGCATTTCTCATACCATTATAGAAGGTGCGACTTGCATCCATCCGTTAGCCTGCGGGTGTGGGTACCTCCGCACAATTCGTGGAACCGTCCCATGCCTCCGCCAAAGCCCTCTCCTTCCAAGTCATTCAAATCGTGACATTCGCACTGGCTTGTGCAATTTTCGACTGGGAAGAACTCGGCCAAAATTTTGCACCAAATCGCTCCATGTAGTAACGGAATCTGGTGGTCGACCGGTTAGCCGTTGTTTCGCCCTATCCCCAAGCGTAAAGTGGAACAACCGTAACCCTCGAGAGCTTCTTCAAGAACTCCGTCAGATTTCCGATAAGACGCAAACTTCGAGGAAGTTAGTCAAATGCATGTTCTGCTCTCATGGGGTAGTCCATGTGGAATATGATATTCTGCCAAGCATCTCGCAGACCAGGATCACCAATTCGAAATTGTTTGCTTGAATAGTGGTCGTTCGATAGTCGTCTCGAACAATGCTTGGTGGTGTAATACGAACTCGTCTAATAACATGAAAGGATCATCCGTCGTATAAATGGCCTCGGTGCTTGATTCCTTCCATGATTCCCATTCTCGCCTCTCTCAGGTCTACCACCAATGCCAAGATTTCGTTTCTTCGCAAAGGTTTCCATGACCATTGGATTTCAATATGTTCCTCGCTCTCCTGCTCTCTACGCAACTGCAAGTAAGTCTTCCGGCTCCTGATTCTGCTGTGTGTCAGTTATTTTGATCTCGATGTCGCATGTACTTATCGAAACCTTATACTACAATAACACACGAGACAAAGAAACCGTTACCAAAGACTTGTAAAAATAAACAAAAGTAAAGAAAATTTCGTGAGTAATATCTATTGCTAATTCTCTCTATATCAATTCAACTCGTCTGCCCTCAACGCGCTAAAACTCGACAGCGGAAAACGCGTGTATAAATACACGCCAGCATGCTATGCACGCTTCGCCCCCATAGTGATAGTGTACTGCGGGTACGTATATCGATCTTACGTGACAGTGTATCGATCATGTGCTGCCCTCGCTTTTTAGATAATATCTCAAAATGACCCTAGGAGGGAATTCAACTATATAAAGATTACCTAAACTATCGATTCAATTAAAGTATCGTTGCCTGGTTATATCTCCTCAATACATTCAATGGATTAATCTTCTAATATGTTATTATTCAAAAGATATCTACAATATGTCAATGGCGTAGGTGATCTTTTTCATAAGCGTATCCTCTCAAGGTATATCCGCCTATTTTCGCGAACACCCGTATATCTCTATCCCGACCTCGTTCAAATGCATACAATGTCCTAACCCCAATCGCCACCTTCGTGTTCTGAATATCTCTATTTCACCAATCGACTAAGTCTACTCTACCCGCATCCCCCGAATACCCTTATCTCTCGAATCTCGGATCTCCAGTGTAATTATGCCAATGTTGGCCAGACATCAACATACGACTAAATCATAGGCATAGAATAGTTACAACATATTGAAAAATAACTGAATAATATAAAGTTTCAAACTTTAATCCATGAACATATGACAAGGTTCAATATAACCCTAGAAATAGATCTAGAACATCATGAATGAAAAGAAGAAAATGTTTAGAATTAAAAACATCGTTTCCTGGCGCTTAAAATATCCAACAATGAAAAGCTGCCATACCCTCGCACTTCCTCGGTCTCGTGGCCACCGGGCCTCAATCAAGGCCTTCGCTCCTACGCCTTCCCGATAATTCTGTAATTTCGTTATTCAGACTTTAAATGATGAAGTGCGATTTTGAGCCGACGTCATGACGCGGTGACGCCGCTATTATGGTGATGATCAGCGACGTGGTGGACGCTTCGCGACGCTCCATTCTCCGCCGACTTCAAGAGCGACCACCGCCGCGACGTCGCTGATGGTGGACGCCGCGACGCAGGACGCCGACGCGGGCGCCACTCTTTCCGCTTCCTCATCGCTCCAAAACTCCGTCTAAAAGTCGCTTCTTACGCCCAATGAACTCCGCAAATAATTCGCACACCAAATCAGGGATCTAGCCACAAAAAACTATAAAATTACTATAAAATAAATGTGAAAATGAAGAACCGACGCGAGTGTAAGATGAGTGTTTTAGGCACTCATCAATGGAAAAAGGAAGTAAATTAACACTTGCCCCCAAATCTAGCAATGCCTTTTCCACACAAGTGCCGCTTATGTTAACGGAGATTGTAGGACACCCCGGATCTTTATACTTCACCGGAGTCTTGCACTCAATGATGACACTTTACTTGCTCGGGCCAAAAAGGCCTTTTATTCACATTAAAGCCTCTTTTACTCAGGCATTGTGTCCTTTAAAAACTTTCAGATACGTAGGGACTTGTCTCGATCATATCTAGAAGAGGATGTTAACCTCTCACTTGCCGTAGTACTTAAAATTTCAGCTCTACAACTCAATTTTTCCTTTTTCAAGTGCTTGTGGGAAAGGAGGGTACACTGTGTTTCACCTCTTCTCTCGTCGTCACTCTTCCTCTAGTGGTTCAACCATCGCGGGAGCTTTTTACCGGGCCTGGGACCGCTAGTCCTACTGCACTACTTCTCAACGTTACACGCTTGACTTCATCTATTCTGCATTTGGGATCTCACCGGCGAGCCTATCTCATCTCTGGCCAAGTGCTCGAAGGAATTTCCATTTCGTGACCTGCCGACAGGACAACCTGAAATGGAACTTGCAAGCTATCATATTTGTCGAGATCCTGCACGCATATTGTCTATTTTCGTTGGAGTGAGCTCTCTTACCGTCTCAATTTTATGATTAGTCTGAACATTCAACACCTTTTGTTCCTCCAATAAAGGTACCCTAATAATTCGCTTAAATTCGCACTGTCAGCCAACAGAAAAGAAGGCGGAGGCTAAATAAGTAGCTGAGGTGGAGCTAACCATCGTTGTGCTCCCAGTGGAGCATATGCAGGGCTCTTGCTTCCATGATAGGTTCAATGATTCTCCAGCACCTGTCATATGTGTCGCCATACCTGAGCATTTTTCGCTGGGCTTTAATCCGACCCTTAAGACATGTGCATGCTCCCGCATCACCCTCACTAAAGGAACCATCGACAATGCTCCCAAGATGGCTACTGACCACAATTAAAACAAGTCATGAGATGCGTAATTCAATCATCGCTTGTACCATGTCATTCATTTAAGCCCTCCAACCTTCGGTCAAAGTGGCTGCCTTGCTTTCATCTCTGTCTCTAAAGTGCATAAATGCCTCCCCTTGCGGTAAATAAGGCCCAATTTTTCAGCCTCTCTTGATCTCGGTCTGCCCCATGGCCTATCCGGGTTTTTGCTCGTAAAGTCCCTCCACACATGGTTTCCAAGAAGTTGCTTCATGGCCAGACATACCATCATAGAAGATTCACAAGCATCCATGTATCGAACCCATGGTGGACATGCAATCGATGGTCTCCATGAACCTCTCCCAACATTGATAAAACTTCATTATCGTAGGCCGAGTAAGTGTAGAGATTTTGCCTCTTCAAACTCGTTAGTCTTGGTTGTAATCAAAATTTCTTCAAAAATTCACCAAGATCGCCCAATTTCTAATCGTTTTTACTTCGAATCGAGCCGACCCGCCTCATTTTCAAAGGTCGTAAAGGAAATGCTTTCAAATTCTTTAAGCAAGTCTGATGTCGTGCACACCTTCTTTAAAAGTCAGGCAAACTCTTTAACCCTGATATGTATATGGATTTTCATTCTCCATTCCATGAAAAGGAAGGTGGGATTCAGATGCGGTCTCACTACCACATCATCAAGACTAGATGTTATAACCTCAGATGTTAACCAACCTAAATAGATCAGACCTCGCCCCTTATTACACAATTCTTTTGCGTCAGTAGGTGTAATGCCGAGGCCTGACTTCACCTCTCAAAGTCCGTGGTAATCTGGGATTAACTGACCACCTCAACCTGAAGGCTAGTGGCATCAAGCCACGAGGATCTTTCGACCAAAACTTTATAGGTTTCCACTCCCTGGATCGCAATGATTTCGGGAAGCCTAAAGACTTACAACTCGCTTAAACTCCACCCATCCACCCGTAGCGAACCTAAGTCCTGCAACTCCCAAACTGAAGGTTTAGGGCACCTGGTTTAAAGGCTTTCTTCAGCCACATACCCTGACCGTGTTCTGTTTTAAGGCAAAGCAAAGCGATTCTATTCTTTCTTTTCACTTTTCTTTTTCTTCTTTATCTTGATGTATCGCCTTCTACGACGGGGTCCTGGCTACACCCCGATTCCGAGTCCAACCCGAATGGCTGATCCGAACTCAGCTCTGTGGATCGAGAGACTATTACCGGACTCTTTACTCCGTTTTTTCAAAGTCGAACTCAGACTGGTGGGCATACAAACAATTTCTGTAATAACAAAAATCATTTACATACACAAAAGAACTACCACCAGAGTGGTGTCCATCAAAATCTATACACATATACTAAGTCCCATTTATTTATACAAATACTTATACATGTACATATCTAATACAAACATCAGAGATCACTTAAACAAGTACGGTGAGCACCTATCTCTATGATGGTCTAATGCATCGTGTGAAATGTCCTATCCTTTTGACAACAAACTAAGGCCATCACATCTAAAATCCAAATTTCTGATTTCTTCTCCAACTCCGCATTTCGACAACAAAAACATTCCCTTGTTCTCGATGCTAGAGCAACTGTCCTGCTTCACGGTGCCAAGACAATTTCAGGCCCATCATCAAGCAGTATCGTATAAGGTTCTCAGCCATCATAAATGACCTTCCTCTATCATATTTCCATGGCTCCAAGTAGCAAAGTAGACAAACATCCATTGGAACAACATCACACCCATACTTCCTCCTAGTAGTGCTTTCCAATCTCAAAGAGACAAGGCGGCCGATGCTTACTCCGATATCACTACCCTCTCAAGCTAGCTGTTTATAGTGGTTTCGTGTGGATCCATCTTAAATCGAGCTTGCAACATCTCCATGGAAACACACTAAGCTCCCACTATCAATAATCACCAAGAAAACCTTGTCCTTAGATGTGCACTTTGTGAGCACATTAAAGCCGTGGCCAAATTCTCCTCGCTCAGAGCCGCCTTAATTTTAAGACTTTTAAACAACTAAGTCTCACGGCTCTGCATAGTAAGTTCATCCTTATTCCATGGTTAGATTCATGAGCACTATTCCTTCTACACCTTCTTCCTCAACTTCATCTTCTTCAACTAGGGCAACCACTCGTCGATTAGGACATTCAGAAGCTATATGCCCAAATCCGTGGCACTTAAAGCACTGTCTTGACTTAGAAGTAGACTATTGTGATGGCTTGTGCACTTCATTTTTTACCTAAGGTTTAAGGGTGGTTTTAGCACCACTAGGGCTCCTTGAAGTCGAATTCTTTGATAAATCCTTCTTAACCTAATTTGTAGTAAAACCACATACTTGCTTAGAGCCTCTGAACTTTTAAGGCAAGATTCATCAAGACCAAGGGTGTTATCGTGACTCCCAATCCCCCGGGGTTGGAATGAACCCTTTTGCTATTGAACAACTCTATCATAACAGCTCCCGGTCGTGCCTGCTCTCCATTCGCGCCTGGCCCCGAGCTATCTCGTCACGTGATCGGCCGCACGCGATCGTGCGCTCTATCGCCGCATGCCTCGGTTGTGCCCTGTTGGGACACAAGGGCTATGTTGCAACATTGGAAACCCCAAGTCTCGGATTCTTCTTGTGTTACGGAAGTGGCAAAATATCCAACGACCGAACATAAATGCAAAGGAATTTATAAATTTTTTATCCCTTAACCCACTATGATCACATGCGCTTTCATAAAAACGAAGGAAGGGTAAACGAAACTTACCTCAGAGATCGATTCGTCGTTTCAGTCTCGCGTCTCGGGTTTATTCGATCTTCAAAGGTGCCGCTCGAAAAGTCGAATTACCCTACAAGTATCCACATGAACAAATAATTAAATCATCTTTGTTGAATGCTAGTTGTGCCCGTCTTCTCTCAAAACGAAATTAAGGTTTTTCTTTTCTTTCTCTCTGTTTTGGTTGTTCTGTGAGTAAAAGCATTTACTACTACAAAATATATATGTCTCATATATATATATATATATATATATATATATATATATATATATATATATATATATATATATATATATATATATAAGTCCTGCTTAGGGTTTAAGTCAAAACTAATTTTATATTATTATATATTTAAAACTCTTTTAAATAATAAAGAATTTAAATTCATATCCAAAAAAAAACCCATTTATAGATTACTATTCCTTATCTAATAAGAAAATATAATGTAGCTCTAATTATTTGTTATATTCTAAATCACGAATTTAAACTTTCTCGAAATTAAATTCGAATTTAAATAATAACTATTGTTATTTGTAATTTTAAAATAATTCACCATTTTAAATTACTGCAGAGTGAAAACCATACGCTTATTATTCGTTTCTAATGCGCGACTCTATAAAGTCTGAATTAATATCGACGTAGGGCCTAAATCACATTTTTGATCTCATGTGCTCATAAGCGGCCTCTGGAAGAAGACACGACTACCCAAGCTAGAACTAAAAAAAAGTTCTACGATCCGAGACAACTCATGTTCTTAATGACATAATCCTTTGTCTCTGATACTGATAGAATATAAGGTACGGACAAAGTCAACCTTATATCGCTCTATATTCGACATTTCGAACCCAATTAGACTGGACTAAACAAACGACATTGACCACCAATTCATTTGAGCACGGCTATGCATTTCTCAGTTTCAATTCGTCGGGACCGTAGATATCTCTTATAATAAGAGGGACAAATTCTATCTTTAATCGCTCATATCTCACTACATAATTCTGATATGCTCAGCGATAACCTTTTATGGGCCATCCGATTAAAGACAACGTTTGATTATATCAAACACAATATTCCTTATGTTGAGAACTATAGCGATCTCAGTCAAAGGATTTAATGACACAACTATTAGAGATTAACTTATGACGTTGATCCATGTATTAATCTCAAGATTCGGCCCGTCTAATATTTGTTCTCAACAAATAGATATAAATTTGATTTGTATCTCATACACATATTCATCCCATGAATATCAATTCAAACTTATATTAATCTTAATTCATTGTTATTCCCTATAATTCTATAATAATAACCTGTATTAGTGGACATTTAGATTAATTAATAATATTATTCAAGGACATTATATATAATAAACATGCAAATCATCATAATAATTAATTCTCATAAATAGTCAAAATACCATGTCCATACAATAGGCCTAGAGAACTAGTACTAACATCTCTATCGCGATAGAAAACTTTGAGAAGTCAATCTCAACAAAACTCATATGACGCGACATAACTCATCTATCGCGCCACCCTGTCGCAACACACTTGTTGTGTCGCGACACAAGGTCTCCGCACTCTATCCACACCCGCGACACTACCACTGGTCAGAATATCAGTACCCAAAAGAGCTCTATCACGACAAAGAAAATCTCCATCGCGACCCAAGTCACCCAGCATGCCTGGGAACCTTATCGTGACACAGGAAGACCGTGTCGCAACATAGAGCCAGGAGGCTCACTGCTACGAGCTGCCCCGCCGTGCACCGCCCAGCCATGTCATGCGCGCTACTGGGACCCACCGCGACACAAGAAACCTGTCGCAATGCACTCTCTCTTTCGCAATGTAGGACCTAAATGGGCAGAGTCTCCCTAGTCCCCTCCCGCACCTCTAGTTCTTTTCTTTACCTCTCCTTTTCATTTCCAACACACCATAAATTCAATGTAAATTAGTCTTTTTATTACAAAAACAACAGGAAACCTAGAAAGCTTCCCAAAATGTATTAATCATACAAAAACGAGTTTAATTACAACTCTATGTTCTTTACACAATACAAAAACTGGGTTTTCCACCTAGATTTTTAAAAAATACCAAACAAAGCCAAATCTGGTCTTTCCTTCTCTTACTGGGTTGTCCTGATGCTCATCCCCACCTTCAAAGGCTCTAAATTACTTTCCACTAATTTTGTGGTGAGCAATGCCCAATAGTTGAATTTTCCTACAAGGGTTACTCCCCCCCTAAATGCGCATGCAATGGCACACAACAATCATTCACATTCCATACATATGCAATTTATACAGGGAATGATTTTATATCATGCATGAGATGAGACTCCTCCTGCCATACCCCGAGTCCCGACCACCCCCACACATGCTGCCAAGAAAACTGGCCATATCGTGTTCCAATCTTATGACTTAACTCATCGAATCCCGACTCTAATACTCAATTTTAATTTCATTTAATTTGTGTGCTTACGGGTTATTTATCTTTGGTTCTCAACATGATCGACGCACGCTTCCTAACATTTTTACTCGCTCACACTACCGTGTGATCATGTCTAACCGCGTATGAATTTGGGACTTTCACCTTAGGGGGGATCTACCCCAACTTGATACGTCCAACACACATTATTTATTATTTATTTTTTATTTATACGACCGTGAGTCTCGACCTTGGGTTGTCCCATTTCCGAACTCACCACACAGTCACCAAGAATGGTGAATTTACCATCACTATGCACCCACACCCGACTCAACACAATGCTACTATGCATATGAATGTAATCATGCCAATTCATATATACAACTTTCCTGGTTCATGAACCATTATATTTTCTTTCTACAATATAATTTCATGTCATTCAAACGATCATGTTAACACATCAATTGAGCATGCATTAACAACATCATTTTCCACACAACAAATCATGTTATTCATTTTCACAATAACACACTGAACTGTACGCATGGACAATCCGAAACAAAACCAATTTCATCCAACTCGACCGCAAATGGGCCCCAAATTTCTTGCCGGCTATCCAAAACAACCCATTCCAACCTATGACCTGCTCAAGACAAGAAATCCAACATTCACCCCAATTCCTTGGGGATCGAACGCCGGCCATCTCTGTGCTCAAACCCTAAAACCGCCAGGCGGTTTTAAACGAGAATTAAACCAAGTAGGAGAAAAACCCCTACCTCACGGAATTTGTTGAAACTCCCCGATTCCGGTCTCTACTTGAAACTCTTACCACGATGAAGCAATTTACTTCGCTTACCTCCGAACTAATGGTCCGATCACTGAGAACGCAGGCGAGCTTCTCCTTTCTTCTTTCCAACAATTCCCTTCTCCACCAAATTATTTGGTCCAAAGTCAAGTGGGATGTCCTCATCTCAAGCAAGTGCCACCCTCTCATCGACTCTCGATTACCCTTATCTCCTTATCCAAACTTTGATTTTCCTCATCTTTGTCGGGTTACGCAATATCCAATCGGTTGGAACATAAATGCAACTGAATTTATAATTTTTATCCCTAATCTAACCAAGGATCATGCTTCATAAAACTCAAGGAAGGGTAAACTAAACTTACCTCTTGTAGATCGATTCGTCAAGCCTTCAAAGTCTCGTTTGCCTTGGTTTATTCTGATCTCTGTGCCTACGCTTTCCGAAAAGTTTCTACCACCCTTATAAGTATCCAATACCGAACAAATAATGAACGATCTTGTTGAATGCTAGTTCATATTCGCTTCTTCTCAAACGAAATTAGGTCTCTCATTTCGTCGTTTCGTAAAAGACGACACACCAAAATATATATGTCTCACATATATATTTATATAAGTCTCGTTAGTATTTTAAACTAAAACTAATTTTTATTATTATATATTTAAAACTCTTTTAAATAATAACAATTTAAATTAATATTTATCGATATGAAACGAATTTATATTATTATATATTTAAAACTCTTTAAATAATAATAATTTAAATTCAAATCCTTATCGATAAGGAAACGACCATTTATATTATATATTTAAAACTCTTTTTAACACAACACTTAAATTCAAATCCTTATCGATAAGGAAACTAATTTATATTATTATATATTTAAAACTTTTAAAAAACCCTTGCGCATTATTTCCTTATCTAATAAGAAAATATAACAATTAATTATTTGTTATAAATTTAAATCACGAATTTAAACTTTCAAATTAAATTCAATTTAAATAACAACTATTATTGTTATTTGTAATTTAAAATAATTTCATCATTTTAAATTACTACAGAGAAAACCAACCGTTATTATTCGTTCTTAATGTGCGACTCTATAGGTTCATTAAACATTGCAAGAGTCTAAATCACATTTTGATCCTACAAGTCATAAGTGGCCTCTAGCAAGACATTATGACTACCCAAGTTAAATGAAAAGCTCATGATCCGAGACAACCTTAATATAGCTAATGACATAATCCTTTTAGGTCATGATATCTGACAGAATATAAGGCATGGACAAAGTCAACTTTATATCGCTCTATCTTTGATTACCTCTAAACCCAATTAGACCGACTAAACAAATGACATTGATCTCCATCAATTCATTTGAGAATCCACCATGCATTTCTCGCCTCAATTGTCGAGGGGACCTGCAGATATCTCTCTTATAATAAGAGGGACAAATTTCCATTTTAATCATCATCTCACTACATAATTCTTATTATGTTCAAGTATAACCTTTATAGTCATCCGATTAAAGACAACGCTTGATTATATCAAAACACAATATTCTCTTATGTTGAGAACTATAGCTATCTCGTGTTAAAGGATTTAATGACACAACTATTAGATTAACTTATGACGTTGATCCATGTATTAATCTCAAGCATCTGTCCGTCTAATATTTGTTCTCAACAAATGTATATATAAATTTGATTTATTTCATACACATATTCAACTAATGTAATATCAATCAAACTTTATACTACTCCAATTCATTGTTATTCCCATAACAATAACCGATTAGGGATATTTAGAATAATTAATAATATTATTCAAGGACATTATATATAGTAAACATGCAAATCATCATAATAATAAATTCTCATAAATAGTCAAAATACCATGTCTATACAATAGGCCTAGAGCACTATTACTAACACTCTTAAGTGGTGACACATGCCCACATGGGTCCCACTTAGACTTGTGTTTGATTGGTTCTCCATTTGACATGTGGCTCAATGTGAGCTACTCAAACAAGTGCCAAGTGTCACTCGTGACTTTCGGTGCCTCGAAAAACGTAAATTCGAATCGCCTCTTTAATTCAAATCTAATCACCTGCAGAGCTAGATTTCGTAACATCATTTCTAACAAGTGAAGTCCATTTCATCATCCAGATCTAGAAAATGCAAATTTTCAACCAATACCATTCACCTTTTTTTAAAATTGAATTTTCTTAGTTTACTAAATTATGTCTAATCAACAAGCTTTAGAATTTGCATCAAACCAAAGAAGGTAGCTTAGCTATGGATCGCTTCCTCAAGATCTTGCAAGTCTCCTTTGATCATCATATTTTCAAACTCAACCGAACACTCCTCCACAAATGATTCACCGCTTCAAATTCTTAATTTCGAGGGAAGATATTTCTGCAATAGTAGATAAAGTATACTTTTAGTTATTTCTTCATCTTTTCCTCTAAGTTTCACCTTTCTGCCATCTCTTTGACAAATTCTTTAAATTTTCTCACCAAAAGAAGCATTCTCGCACATCTCGATAGCCACCCGACTTCACCTTTTTCCGCTCGAGGGGATCACAATACTCAAAGACATCGTCGACTGTGAGTTAAGCCAATCAAGAAGTCATCAAAGATGCATTCTTCCTTCAAATCTTGAATATCAAAAACTTTGACTGAATCCGGAACCTTCATCATTACACGCTTTCATAGTAACACTGGTATTGATATCTGCTACTTTCCTCCATAATCATACTCTTTTGAATGCTCATTGCCTTGTGCTTCAGGTTCTTTGCAATTTCGAACTCAAGCAGGCAAAGACAGCTTCCTATTGAAAATTTCATCACCTTCACCTTCCATGAAGGTCTTTGACGCCATAGGATCATCATTAATAGTCATCTGCTTTTGCTAAACCAGGGATTCAAGATCAACAACTCGTTTTTGTAATGGGGATTGAGAACCACTTGAACCATGATTGTGACTTCGTCTTCTAAATCCAAGAACGCCTTTTGCTTATGATCAATCCACTAATTCTAAGCTCGATACCACTTTGATGCAAGGTCGGGACCGTGATGATAATCTCAAGTTCTATAAGTCAAAATATGGCTCGAGTAGTTTTCAAGGCCAGCAGTTATTGACGAATTTTGAGATTTTCTAAGTTGTAATTTGATATTTATATATAAGGGGGAAAAGGTATTTAGTAGGGAAGGTTTTAGTAGGCAGGAAACAAGATTAGAAAGTTTCTGGGGTCGAGGTTGAAAATTAGTTGGTGGAAAGTTTATAGAAAAGATAGATGATGAGAGAGTAGAACTGTGACAAGAGCAAGTTTACTAGGTTACTCGAAAAGATCCACACAAGATGGGATGATGGAGCAAGTGCGCCACACCAACTATGGAAGCAAGTTGATTTGATAAGTCGGACAAAGACTTTCCCACTAAGGAATCCACCTAGGTATAAGAAGCCACGAACTCATCCCAAGGGAATCCACCCAAGAGATAAGAGAGAACTCTTAATAGAGAAATCTGAAACTTTATTAAAACTTCAATGAATGAAAAAAACACAACTATAGGGGCATTTATAGGCCCCTTACTTTCTAAAGCAAATAAAGCAACTTCTACTTTAACTAGGAAAAAGAAACTTTCTAAATTACATAAAGCAACTCCTAAAAGAAAACTTTCTAAAATAAATAAAGCAAATCTTCCTAAAAGGGATAGAATAAAATCTTGGAGTAAATCTCCCAACAAAAATACAGCAGAATCCTAAAGCAAATCCTCCATAATATCATGCGACAAATCTTTCTAAAATCAATATGACTGCTCCACATTAGGGATTTGCCCAAGTTTGACCATGTTTTTTTGCCTTCCAAGGCCCAAATGAGATCTAAAAAGGGAGTTTTCACATGTGTTCAATGCTTTTTTATCTCCCCAATCCAATTCTTCATTAATGAGGGTTGAACCCCCAATGTTTGGTGTGTTTATAGAAGCTCCTGCATCACAATGTCACCACTTGATGATACTAGTGATGTTGATTTGAAGTTTCCGATGGAAGGAGTTTGGTAATAAGGCATAAGCCAGTGCCCAAGTGAAAGCAGGGAGTTAGCATTGAGCAACAAACGTGAAAATATTTGCCATACTAGCTGCCATGTTAATAATAAGGTTTGTAGTTTGATTATTGATAGTGGGAGTTGTACTAATGTTGCTAGTTCTTTGTTAGTTGAGAAACTACAATTACCAACACTTAAAAACCCTAGACCATATAAGTTATAGTGGTTGAATGATAGTTGGGAAGTGAGGATGCAAAAGCAAGTGCTTGTGTCATTTTCAATTGGGAAGTATCATGATGAAGTTCTTAGTGACGTTGTCCCTATGTATGCTTCTCACCTTTTATTGGGAAAACCTTGGCAATTTGATAAGAGAGCCAACCATGACGATTTCAAGAATCATTTCAATTTCATGAAGGACAAGAAGCTTGTAAAGCTTGTAACTCTTGTACCATTAGCACCAAAATAGGTGTATGAAGATCAAGTGAGGTTAAAGCAGGAGTGTGATTAAAAAAAGAATGAGAATGAAAAAGAAAGAAAAGAAAAGGAGGAAGAAAAACAAAAGGAAACAGAAATTGAGAGAAGAAAAGAAAGTGAGAAAATAAAGGAGTGAAAGAAAAAAAGATCCGAAAGTGAACAATGAAAAAAGATAGGCAATAAAAAAAGACCAGGAAGTGTACAAAGAAAAATGAGAGGAATCAAAAAGAAAAGAAAGCTTCTATATGAAAAAAAAAGCAAGATCAAAAGTGATTTTTATTCTCACAAATCTATGTTTGCACTTTTTTTTTTGTACAAAGAGACACTTTTGAACATTAATGATCTTGATTCTTCTTTGCCTAGCGTTGTTTCTTCTTTGTTACAGCAGTTCGAGGATGGGCCTAGTAGTTTGCCATCGACGAGACAAAGGCTCTTCAATGCAAAGTGGAGGAGGAATTTATTAGTCCAAGTGTTGTACATGTACTACTTGTATCCAAAAAGGATGGTTCGTGGAGGATGTGTATTTATTTTTGTGCCATCAACAACATTATGGTTAAGATTTGAGGACGAATCTTTTCGAGGAAGAGGGGAATGATGAGGATCAAAGCACAAGGATCCATGATGCAAGGGGCTTCATACATTAGGAATTCGATCTTAATTATGTAAAATTATATTCTGGTGTCATAAACCTTAGAGACACAAGTATGTTTCTTAAATCCATTTTTAGCCTTATTACTATTTCTCGATTCTATTGTTTTATTTGTAAAGATTATTCTTTCAAGTCAAAGTAGTAGTTTCTTTATTTAATTTAGAAATTTTGTTTTGCTAGCAAAATAGGAGTTGCTATTTCTTTTAGAAAAATTTTCTTTTAGGAGTTGCTTTATTTAAATTAGAAAGTCTTGTTTTCCAAGTCAAAGTAAGAGTTGCTTTATTTGATTTAGAAAGTTTGGGGCCTATATATACCCCTTTATGTAGTCTTTGGAAGGACAATTTATGAATAAAAATTCTTTAGTGAGGTTTTCTTCACTTTATGGTTCTTGTGAGAACTTTTGAGTCTATCACAAGGCACTTTATAGTGTTCAACTACTTCATTCGTTCTTTTATAATCAAGGGATAGGGTTATTTTCCTCTTTGTTCTTATGGCTTTGGTTCCATATAACTAAGCCGACTTTAGACAAGAACATCTTTGCTTACTACTGATTCAATATAGTCAAGGGGACAAGGCCACCATTCTAGATCGTGTTTGAAGATCCTTAGAGTAATCTGCAACAATTAGTGGATCACAAAGCAACAAGTAGTGGGTTTCACATCACTTTCCAAATCCAATTCTTCAACTACAAACTTAAAACTTTCTAAATCTAGTTCCATACTTTAAAAACTTTTCCAAATACTTTGTTTTAACCTAGAAACCATAAATACTATCTTTCCTTAACTTAGAGAAACCCTAAATTCATGCATAACCCTAACCTTACCTTAGAAAACCCAAAAACCCAAAACTAGCCCAAAATAAGGTTATTTTACATCAAACCAAACCCAAACCTTTCCAAACCTAAAATCCTCCATTCTAAACCTTAATTTCATTACATATAAACCCTAAATTAGCCCTATAACCTTTGAAACCAGACCTATCATTTTCTCATTAAAGTTATACCCTATACCCTTAAACTGCCACAAACCCATACCCTAACTTACATAAACCATTATATCATTCATAACAGTCCCGTCCTCACATCACTAAACCATTTTTTCTAGCTATTTTTACTGAAAGAAATATCTTCTATAAATCTCAATTTAGATGCAATAACCATTTACCAATTGATAGTGTTTGTTGAATTTTTTCCAGAGAAAATAATAGAGTTTACACAAGTCAAGTGTTTGTAAAAAGTCATGACTCAATATGATAGGATATATGAAAATTTATGGCCTAGTTGCTCATGAAAGATGACCAGAGTTTGGTATCCCATAACTAGGCTTTATGGGAATGACCAATCAAGAAGATAAATTTTTTCTCCATGGCTACCATTCTTCTACCAAAAAGAAAGGACCAACTTGGTGGACCTCACTTTTCGTGAGAGAGATATTTGCAAAATCTTGATGTCCACACCCTTTTGTACTATGTTATCTTGGGTGGCTATTTCAAGGATCTTCCTTATTTTCTATGTTCCCAACTGTATCTTGGAAAGTTGAGAGATATGCAAAATCTTTGTTCTAAAGATTTTTATTTGGCAGGGATATTCTTTTCCTTTTGGGCTCATGGGTGTGTTTGTAAGACACAAATTAGGTACATAGGTCCTATCAGGATTGAAAATTTGTACCATTTTCATCCTCAAATTCAAACTAGTGCTGCCCAAAATTGATCCCAAATAATTTCACCCTTTTTACTCATTGCTACCATTATATGGGGTCCTTAACAATTCCAAAGTGTTTTTTTTCTATTAATATGGACAATAATCAAATTATACATACATTTTCAAATCGTATGATTTATACTCTCATAACTTAATCTTATTTAGTAATACTCTAGTTTATGGGATCTAGACCTTAATATATATATTAATTTTAAAAAAAAAAATTCAAAATCTCAATGTAACTTTCATTTTATCAACATCAAAGGACGGACCCCTCCTGCTCAGTGGGAGGGGGCTACCCCAGAGAAGCAAGCAGCCTACTTTCACTGAGAAGCCCTCAATCCAGGTTCTCTTGTCGTCTCCGAGGACCCCTCCTGCTCCCGCCATCATAGTCTTCCTTTGTATGCATCCATCTGTGTTTAATGTTAACCAGCCATCTTTGTCTTGGACATTTCAACCAAATAATGCTGAAAATTATTACATTACTAAAGAATACTAAATGACATTTGGTAATCTATATCCTTTTAAACGTTACGATATTTATGTCTAATAGGTAGTAACGTATAACGTTCATCACTCTCACTTTTTTTTTTTTTTTTAATAATATTTAGTTATAGTGTCATCCATTAACGGATCAAAAAAGCACGGGGATCAATCAACAACCCTTTATTTAGATGAATAAACAGGAGTAAAAACAAAATTCTAAATTGTTTCGTTTTTTCTTTTGATATTGTTCACCAGAAATTAATTAAAATCTGTGGGCAGAAAAGAGCAAGAGATATCAACAAAGCACTAGGTTTTGTTCTTACCAAATTGTACAGGATATGAGGAATAAAGAGAATGGCCTAAGCATAATACATATACAAGCTATTCCCTGCAGCACAAGCAATGAAATTTGTTGTTGGATGCCATGCCAGATGTAGTAGCTTGGAGCTCACGTTACAAGTAGACGCATTACCACCTGAGCTCAAATTTTCATTTGCTGCAAAATTGGAAGAAAAAGTCTCAAAATTGTTTTAACAGAATGGAAGTAAAAAGCAAATGAGAAAGCCATAGAAGGGAAAAACATGTTTTGATTTGCTTGTTTGAAAACATATACAAAATAGGAAAGATCTTTGAGATTTCAAACCAAATCAGGCAATCCCAGAATCGTTGTTTTATGCATTTCTTAATGGGAAGTTAAGCACTATTTCTTAATAATAAAGACGCTATGTTTGAGAAGTCAAAAAAAAAAAAAAAATAGATCTATGTCTGATTTACATAAGTACCACGGTTTTTCTTTTTCTTTTTCCTTTTTAAGGAAAACTGAGGGATTTCATTTGCGAAGATCTTCAATCAGTACATTTGATAAAAAAAAGGTTCCTAGTTTCTTTGTTTCTTTTTTTTCCCCAAAACTCTCCACAAAAACAGACTTTTCTACATAAATAAGGGTGATTTGATTAAAAGACCTTTTGCAAACTAAATTTCGGAAATCTAAGAGTCTGTTTGGTTCATATTTTTAAAACCTGTTTTCTATTCTCAAAAACAAGCAGAACAAAAAAACAAGCAGAACAAATTTGGTTCCCCTGGAAAAAAACAAGAGAACACAGAAAACATTAAATTCAAATAACAAGAACAACTGTTATAGAACATCAAAATTGTGTTCTCTGTGTTTTCAAAAATTATTCTCAAAGACAGTTTTCAAAAACATGAACCAAACAGGTAGCCCTTCATCAAATTTTTACCTCATTTTGAAAAAAAAAACCCTCATTGTTTTCTTGTACAAATAACCCTTTCTTTTCAAAGATACATGTAAATACATTAAACGACAAAGAGCATTTGTCCACAATGAGTTATTCTTCAAGAAAAACATGGAGAAAGTTAGCTTTATAAACTTTGAGTTATTTAAAGTCTTATAACCAAATATTTCTAGAAAGAAAGCTACAACTCCACCAACCTTGCCTGCTGAATCCCCGTGTTAGGTTGCTTATCGATGACCTTCTAGCCCTTGGAGCAGCTTGGAGATGTGACTTACTGTTTCCATGTTAAATTACAATTCAAGTCCAATAAAAACAATGCATTAGAACACCTCACTGAACCATAAAAATGTTACTGGCATTTACTAAAATCATAAAAGACTTCATTGTACTGCTTAAAGGATCCTGCCCCAAAGGAGTGTTTCAATTATAATTACTTGGTGAAGTAACACCAGCATTCCCAGCATGCTATTGCAGCGAGTTTGGAGACTGACTGGCAACAGCAACAATTTATAGAAAATCCATTTTAAGAGGGCAACCCTACTAAAGAAGAAGGAACATCCAATGGTAACAAAAGGTTAAAAGTTATATAACACAGTCCAAACTGCTTGACAATAAATTCTTTACTAGACTGCTTATTGTTTTCTCATTCTCGGGAATATGAAAAATGGGGTTGCTTTTCACCATATAAACTAAACTAAGAATGGGAATGGAATGAGGTTCTGCAGACGGCAGGCTGTAGTATGTGTGAGGACCAGCAATGATGCCCAAAAGAGGGACAAGGGGGAAAGGGATAAGCAAATACCAGAGTCATGAAACATTAGTTGTGAAAACAAAGAATTCCATGATTGCACAGTTCTAGGGAACCCATACTTATATACATAAAATAAATCAAAAAACAAAAATGGAGTTGCAAGGTTTCACTGATGGAAAATACTAATCTAGAAGTAGGAGAGATAACTTGGGCATGATCCTCCTTTCAGTTTTTAGGAAAATTTTCTACCCAAAAACAAGTAGGCTTGAGACTGGGTTTAAATCCTTTCTGAGGTTCTTTTTTTTTTTTTTCCTGTTTTCTTTGGTGGGGCGTGAATTTAATCTTTCATGGTATCTCCTCATTTTTCTTTTTCTAAAAACAACATCTACCACAAAAGGGTCCATCTAACCTGTTAGGATTTCTGCTAGCTTCCATTGTGATTCCTTCTTCGCTTCCAACTCCATAGGAAAAAATACGTAAGTGATTACTATGTCAAGTCAAATAAGAGGAAATCAAGTCAGTGAGAACTGCTATACTTGGATCATGTCAGATAAAATCATTTCACAACAGTATCTCCTATGGATTGAAATTTGCCAGCAATTACACTAAAAAAAGACAAACCTGTAAGATCCCGTTGCAAAATGAAGTCCATCTCGACTTAAGCAGCACTCAAATTTATCAAAAATGGCATCGTTATTGTACAAGTCACATAACTGCATTAGATGGAAAGTTGTCAGCCATACTTGGATGCTAACAGCTAAACCATGATTTAGTGAAGCCTGTATTGAAACCCATGCATGTCTAATACCACTTATGGTCAATATGCTTCCCATTCCTTTTCCTAAGAGATTAAAATGAAAATTGTAATTCAAGGGCACACTAGGTGGACTTTAATGGGCTGTGTTGCTTAACTAAAGATCTAACATAAGCTTTGTGAAAACCTTATTTGGAAATATGTTGGCATGTCATCCATCAAAAAGGAAAAATAAAAAAATCCATTGCCGACGCATGAATGCGTGTGGGGGAAACATCCGGCGACAGTGCTCCACTTGCAGCTTCATTGGCCGTTGATCTATCTCCCTGTTACCTCCACTTTGGTGTTGGAAAATGCCATTTTTTCCCTTTTTTTTCTTTGGCAACTGGTTCTAGGGCTTTTGTGTTGCTAGAATCTTCACCCTTTTGTGTTTTTCTGAACTTCACGACACATTCGCTTCCTTGGCTGTTTGTTCCTTTCCGAAGTATTGGTTTTGGTTGATCAGGGCCTGATTTTCATGATTTTCTGCCCCATGGCTGCCAAAAGAACATCCACACCTCCAAGAGTTATCTACACCTAACAAGCATAAGGAGGCTCTCCACCTCACCACAGCAACCAAATCAGATCCATTTTGCTGCTGCCTGGGGACCGATAATGCCTTTTTTAATTGCCTTTCACATTCATCTAGACCCCAGATTCTAGAGAGCTTTTGGTTATCTTCCTGCAGAATAAGGACATGTTTTTTCTTACATTTACTTCCTTTACCCATGGGTACTTTAGCTAATGGATCTCAAACCATAATTAAAGGAATCGGTTCGGCATGCCCTCTTCCTTCCTTACCCCTTACTTATGTCCTTTATGTTTTTTATTCTTGATGAGAATGTGGGTCAAAATCAAAATACAAAGGATCTGCTTCAAATGCCAATTGGGCCAATCACAAAAGCAAGGGCCAAAAAGCTCTAAGAGGGATTAAATGGGCTTGTGAAGGAGTTTATTTGGGCCAACCCATCCTTTAAAGAAGAGCCCAAGTCAAACAAAGCCTTAGTTCAAACTTGCCAATTCTTGTGCAAGTCATTAGTTGTCCAATTAGTTTATTATGGTCAAAATACCAAGGTAAATAATAAATTATCTTCATGTTGCTATTTCTTTTATAAAAATTTGCTTTTAGGAGTTGCTTTATTTAAATTAGAAAGCTCCTGCTTCTGCTCAAAAAGTAGGTCGCTTTATTTTGATTTGTAAAGTTCGTAATATATATACTCACCCTGTTTAGTCTGAGAGACACGATGAATACAAATTCTTTTGTGAGGTTTTCTTCATTTTATGGTTCTTGTGAGAACTTCCGAGCCTATCAAGGTTAATTCCTTATAGTGTATATTCATAATGGATCAAAGAAAAATACAAGGAATTCTTTCCTCCAATTTTTTGCTGCTTTCTGGTATTACGTAGCTCAGGCTTGATTTGAGCATAATTCATGAAATTCAGAAAGAGAGAGGGTCATGGGGATGTTCCTTGAAAGAATTCATTTAGAGAGAGTGGGGTGACACCGTCACCTAAGAAGGGGACTGACGCCACTGATGATGCACACCAAGTCCATACTTGAACAAAGGGAGCACATGAGGCTCATAAATTTGACCTGTTCCCACACGCTAGCACGTGAGGGTGCATGGGGCCTCTAACACCGACGCACCTCGTCCACTAGGGTCGCCAGTAGCCAACAAGCCTCCTCAACCACTTGCATTCCCTGTCCAATCACCGGAAAAGGGTTTTTCAAAGTTTTATGGGTCCGACAGCAGCTTTCGAAGGGGTTTTCTTCATGGATTTTTGTGCCCTTGATCTCTAGAGGTATACTTCGTCTCTGACTTCTTTCCTTGGCTTTCTAATGAGTACTTCAAAAGATAAAAAGCATGTTTTGATGCCCAAAGTGGTCTCGATGATGTCTAAAATCATGGATGACAAACTGAATAGTCCAAATTACTCGAATTGGAGTAAAACAATTTGTCTCTACTTAAGGATTATTCATTTGGCCAGCCATCTTGATAAAGACCCCTTCCAATGGGATGATTCAAAGACCAATGGCATGATTGATGCCCCATCTCTTCCTACAAATTGCACTTACCGACTCGTAGTACTCACCGTCATTAATCATTGTGGTATGTAGTTGTGGTACTGGACTATTCGAGTTTGTGTATTCCTAAGAAAGGGAGTATTTCACATGTTTGATGTATGTAGCCTTATCACACCAGAACAAGATTCTGGCCCTCATGGAGTCCTCTGCTATGGACTATAAAAACATATGAGGAACTCGAATACACAACTACCATTTAGTCCAAATGTTAAGGTTCAAGAAGCCTCAAATGAGATGGCAAGGATGGGTTTCCTAAATTTCGCACCACTGAGTATGAGTCCTATAAGGCGTTGTGATTCCCTCGGTCCACTCCGAGATCTCATTTTCAAGAAACATTCCAAACAGATACTACTTATTAGAGACCTCATCTACTCCTCCTTCCGCTACTCCTCCTTTCGCCCAGATGAGCAATGCCCTCTTGTTGGCCGTAATTACTGGTGAGTCGAAAAGCACAAGACAAATATATCGGTCCGTGCAAGAACTCTAGAGTGGACAAGCCTAGAGGAGTTGTTTGTTAATAGTGCCATAAGCCCGACATGTGATACGAGATCGTTAGAAGCGATCAGCCTGAATCGTAGAGGATTTTGTTTGCTCATGTAGCCTAATAATGAGGTGATCGATCAATCGCTCGCCCACTACATGAATCATAGTTCCACTGTATCAAGAATCATCTAAGTCTCCATCTACTCCAATTATGAGTCCAAGAACTCGAATATATAGCCCTCTTGTTACTACAGCCGTCCGAATGGGTCATTGATTTCGAAACACGTGATCATACTTATTGCTAATTCTAGCCTATTCTCTCTGTTCTCTACTACATCCTTCAACTTCCTTTGTCATCACTCGCAGATGTGTCATACCATGTGTTCTCGTCGACACAATTTTCTCACCCATCTCCCTTTGAGCATCCGTCTCTCTCTATGTCACCCACTTCTTTTAATTTGATTTATTTGAGCAAATTAACTCAAACACTTAAATGTTATATCTCATTCTTCCTTAGTTTTAGTCTCTTTCAGGATCTTATGACGAAGCAGATTATTGGTAGAGGGCGTGAGTCTGGGGGTCTCTACATACTTTATCATGCAATATCAAAACCTATCACTTGTTCTAGAGTTACTACACCATTTGAGATGCATTGTCGATTAGGCCATCCCTCTCTTCCCTTGTTGAAAAGTCAGAAGTCCATAGTTTCAGTCCCCATGTCCCAGACGGCGCCCATTACCATAAGCATCGTCCTCATTCTAGTCCTAGAGTCAATAAACCAATCAGTGCTCCATTTGAATTAGTCTATTCAAATGTGTGGGGTCCTTGTCCAGTTATGTTCCCAACTGGGTTTCGATACTTTGTCACTTTTGTTGATGATTATTCACAAACCACTTGACTATATCTAATGAAAAACCATTCTGAGTTATTTTCTCATTTCCATGCTTTTTATGCTAAAATACACACTCAATTTCATGCTTCTATTCAAAGTTTGAGAAGTGATAATGCTAAAAATATGTCTCATAACAGTTTCAGTCATTCGTGCTTCAAAATGACATCCTTCATTAGACCTCCTGTGTCGATACTTCTCATAATGGAGTGGCTGGGATAAACAAACACCTCCTTCAAACTGCTAGAGCTCTATTATTTCACCAGCGCCAAGAATTTCCTGGCCGACATCAAGTTTCCACCACTTGCTTTTACAACCGAATGTCTTTCAATCTTGAATCAGACAATTCAGACACATTTTTTTTTTCCAAATAAACCCCATTCTATCGAGCTCAAGCTCTGGTCAGATTTGTTTTATCTGGGATGTTCGTCCGCATGTGTCTAAACTCGATCCTAAGTCATTGAAATGTATCTTCCTTGATTACTCTGGGGTTCAAAAGGGGTATAGGTGTTATCAGCCCTAGTCTCTCGAGGTACCTGGGTCAAGAGCACGTCACTTTTCGGGAGAATGCTTCTTTTCTCAAGACCCGATCCACACTAGTCAGGAGGATGACGATTTGCCTGCTTATACTGGGTCGCCAACTCCCCGTCTCGTGCCTTCTCCCGATCGAAGCCTCCTATCACTCAGGTCTACACTTGGAGCCAACACCCCCCTAGTCTCAAGACCTCCACCAGCCGCTTTAACATAAGATCCAATTCTCAGTGACGATCTTCTTATTGCTCTCTATAAAGGTAAACACATCACGTGCCTTGTATCCAATCTCCCTCCTTTGCTCTTACGACCACTCACATCACGCTCAAGTTTTTATCGCATCCCAGACTTCATTCCGCTGCCCCGCCAAGGTGTCTCAAGCCCCAATGCTCTGCACCCTGATCGCGAACGCCACGACAGAGAGACGGATGCTTGACTAACACCAATGTTTAACTGGGGCTTCACACCCGCCTACAGTGCCTATCATTGCCGTCAGGTGTTTGATTAAAAGGCTGACCCTAATGGATCAATTGCTCTAGCTGAAAGTCCGCCTGGCGCCAAAGGGTATGCCTAGATTTATGGGATGGATTATTCTGATACTTTCTCTCCGGTGGCCAAGTTGACTTCTATTCAATTGTTTATATCTCTGGCATCAACTCATGGCTAGGACCTCCACCAACTTGATATTAAAAATGGTTTTCTTCATGGGTGATGCAGGAACTTCTACAACAAAAAATGGGAATTCGATCATCATTATGAAAAATTTGGATTCGGGAGGTTTTAAAACCTTGGAGGCACCAAATATATTTCTATATCCAAGTATTTTGAGTCTAACACTATTTTAATTTGGAGTTGTTTTATTATAGAAAAATTTGTTCTCTAAGTCCAAGTAGTAGTTTCTTAATTTAATTTATAAAGTTTGCTTTCCTAGTCTAAGTAAGAGTTGCTATTTCCTTTTAGAAAGATCTGCTTTTTAGGAGTTGCTTTATTTCAATTAGAAAGTCTTGTTTTCTAAGTCAAAGTAAGAGTTTTTAATTTGAATCATAGTTATTTAAGGCACAAGGCGCACCGAGGCGCAAAAGCCTTTTGGGGCCTTGAGGCGCAAGGCACACTTGATCTTCTAAGTCAATATCATCCCCGTCATCAATCTTCCACTCCCCCTCTTCTTCATCTTCCTCTCTTGATGAATTGATCATCTTTTCATCTTCATCAATCAAAGCAAGAGAGGTGAGTATGTTTGTAGCCTACGGTCTTGACTTTGGTTTTGTGTCGGTGTTTTCGTTGCTTTAGCTCTTGTATAAACCTCTAAGCTCCTCAAATTTACTAGCTCTTGCAACATCACCCCATGTTAAATCATCACCTCAAACACCAAATCATCTCTCGCAAAGACCTTCATCTTCCATTCTTCCCATCAACCATCTGCTATCATCTATATCTTCAAGATAATGGGATCAATGGTATGACGTCTCAATATATGTTTTCATCAAGGTCTCTATGGTACTTAATGTACACCAAATCATCCAAGCGCTGATGGTCCAACCTATTTCTCTCCTCTTGCTATGAATCAAAAACAAATAGTTTTTATGGTTATATCTCAATGTTTTAGCTTCTAAGAATCTAAGATACATTAAAGAATGTTGTAAAGCCAAATTCAATTGCATGTAATTGTTCTAGTAACTTACTTTCTCAAAGATACCCCAATTCCTTTCACACCCTGGTGCACTACATGTTAGGTTGAGAACCCTAAATGCAAACTTTGCAAACTTTCTAGTATTTGATCCAAACATTCCCACTAAATTCAGCTACAAATAATATAAATAAATTATGAAGTTGAACATTTCACCTATTTTAACCAAACATATATAATAATTTCAATGCACTAATTAACAAAACTAAAGGACTAACTTGGAGGTTTAGTCTTCCTTGTTCTAATAGCAAACTCATTACTAAAAAGGTCTCTAGCATGCATGTACAAGTCTAGTTGTGATAAAACTGCATCTTGTTCATCTCTATTTTTCACCAATCTCGACATGCAACTACATACATCTTCAAAGATGCCTAATCTAGGTCCACCTCCTAACTCTTTGTATCATAATAGAATTGTGGGTTCAAAAATACCCAATAAATGCAAAGGCCATGAAGTTGAACCTCCCACTCAACAATGATTTCCACATGATTTCCTATACTTCTCTTTCATTCCCATTACAAAGCTTTTGACAATGATTTCGCCTTTTCATGGTTGCATAAATATAGCCCATAGGAGGCCTTTTTCACCATCCACCAAACGGGGTTATCACGCACAAGAGGGCCCGACACCTTCAAACAAAACACTACAAAGGTTCCAAAAGAAGACATGAAAATTTATATTGGTTACATTTTTTCCTTGTCGCTTGCCCATTTACTTTCTATCCAATCTAAACTAGTAAACATCTTCTCAAGTTGTTTCTTTATTCATTGATACGATAAGGTGATAGCAGCCAAGTAAACCGAGCTCCAAGAGTCTTAACAACTCCTCACAAGAACGCCTCATAATGTTGAGCAAACCTGTTCTATTATAGATGTAGCCGCCAGATATGGCCCCTCTATTGTCTTCGATGTGTGGTAGTTTCTCCAATATCTTCTAGTATCAAGTCAAGACAACGCGCGCACATGGTGTCCAATACAAATGCCCTTTTTTTTTCCAACATCCTCCTACATAATTTAAACAAATAATAACAGATAATAGATGTAATCACTTACGTATTAAAGCACGAAAATTTCAAATTAAATTATAAGTACCGCAGCTACATAATTTGAAGCATTATCTGCTATCACTGAACATCGTCAATTAACTTCCTTCCACTAAATCGTCAAGTAATTTAAACAATTTCTCCGCCTCGACTCATAGCTAAAGCATCAATAGATTTCAAAACATGGTCCCTCTCAAGAATTCACTCAAGAAATTCACCGAAGACCTTTCCTTCCTATCACTAACCATCCATCCGACATAATTGAACATCCATTTTTGTTCCATTCGAAACGATCCTTCATCAAAACTTTAAAGAAATGGAATTTTTTCGAGGTTAGTAACCCTTAAGAACATGAAAACTCGTCCTCAGGAATACACCATATCGCCTAATCGCTTCGCAAGCATTAGTTAAATCAAAGATACCACGCACTGAACGGAATCACATCATACATCCATCTTACAAAATAGTATATCAAATTTCCTTAGCCTCTTTTCGTAGGCATTGTTGATAGTAGTTTGAGTATTTTCTTCTATTTTGAAACAACCATTTCGGATTAGGAGTGAAGAAATGATCCAGGACCTTTAGTTTCAATTCTCTTTAAGCAAACTACCACTACCACTACCACTTACCACCACCCTCCATTGCTACTTTCACCACTAGAAACATCATTTCTTCCATTTTACTAGTAACTCTCTCGGGTCCTTATCATCTTCTATCTCAACCCAAACATATCCTATTCACATTACGACCCCAAAACCTATTTGATTTTTTTGAGTTTTTTTGACTACATATAATCTTCTATTTCTTTCCTAACATGTTCTGACATCTCGCACACTTTTTCAATTTCTAAATCCTCCAACAAGGTGTTGCTTTTGTCTATAAATGCCTTAGTTACTTTATCATGCACATAAATGAGTATATTTGTATCTTTCTATTTAATAAATTTTTAGTATATTTCCATCCCTATCTTTTCTTCCACTTTCTCTTCACTTCTACTTCAATCAATTCCTGTCCATTTTACATTCCTACAACAAATCAACAATAAATAACAATTATATTGAGAAAAATGAAAATACATAATATATTATATATTATAAATCTATAAATTATAAACATACTCATGTTTGCCAAACAAATAAAACTGCTTTTAAATTTTGTTCAATTTGTTTCATAATTTTTCATAATTATTTTTCTATTTTTCTGCTAATTTCATATTTTTCCTATTTTGTACATTAATTTAAAATTTCGTATTTTTTACAAAAGTTTTTTGAAATTTTTTTCTATTTTTAAGAATGTCTCTAAGAATGTTTCTCTACTTTAATACGAATTTTTTCACAACAAAAATAGGAAAATGAAAAAATACCTTTTGAGTCTTCTTCTCTTCCCTCTTCAAACCAAATTCTGAGAGTGTTTTTAGCGCTTTTAGGATGTAAATCCGAAAGAGGGCGGGTGGGGGTTTATGTGGCTTAAGGTTTGAGACACCCCAAAAACTGCATCGCTTTGGTTGTCGGGAAGCCTAAAAACGCATATCAAGCTAGAGGTGCCTGCTTTTTTATAAAATAGCACCCCAAAACGACATCAAGCTGGGGTTGTTCTCGATTTAAAAACAAGAATCCTGGCACCACGTCGTTTTGGGTTGTTCCGATTTAAAAATAAGAACCCCAAAACGATGTCAGCCAGTGTTTTGATTTAACAAAAATAAACCATCCCAAAATCACGCTGCTTTGGTGGGTGGTCTCAGGAGCCCTAAGCTCCATCTTCTTCTTCCCCGACAACGAAGGCCTCTGCTGCTCTTGGCTCTCCGCGGCCTCCTCCTTCTTCCGATGGCCAGTCAGCAAAGAAGATTTCCTCCATTTTCGACCCACCAAAAAGAAAAAAAAGAGGGAGAAGAACAGGAAGAAGGAGAAGAAGGGCATACCTGGTGAGGCAGCAGTTGGAAGCCTGGAGGCCCTGGACCAATTTTGGCGCCTCACCTGAAGCAAGGCGTTTTCACCGGGAGTGGTGGCACCTGAGCTTTAGGCGCACCTTTCATAACTATGATTTGAATTAGAAAGTATGAGGCTATATGTACCCCCCTAATGTAGTCTTTTGAGAATTAGTTCAAGTTTAATAATATTTTTCAGATTTCTCCTTTTTAAGAGTTATCTCTTGTTCTCTTATCTCTTAGGTGGATTCCCGTAAGTGGCGAGTTCGTTGCTTCTTATTCCTAGGTGGATTCCTTAGGTGACGAAGTATATCTCTTGTTCTTTAATCTCGTAAGGGATTCTCAAAGAGAGAATTCAGAGCTTTTATCTCGTGGATTCGAGTCAGAAATAGTATCTATCCTTCTATTACCTCTAGTCATCTCATCATCTTCTCTTTCACCTTTCCATAACCAAATTTTCAACCTTAAACCAAAACTTTCCAAATCTAGTTCCATACTTTAAAAACCTTTTCATATACTTTGTTTCACCTTAGAAACCATCATCCCTTATCTTAAAGAAACCCCAGAGTCGTGCATAGCCCTAGCCTACATTAGAAAAACCCGAAAATCGCAAACTAGCTCGAAATAAGGATGTTTTGCATCAAACCAAACCCGAACATTTTCAAACCTAAAATCCTTCATCTCTAGCCGGTAATCGTATGATGCTCCTGTGATATTCTCCGGTTTATTCCCTTCTTTCTCAGGACAATATTTTCCTTCCTTTGTGATTTTATTTATTTCCTTTATGTTCCTACAGATATAAAGAGAGACTGTGATCGCTCTTTTCATCAATTCAATAAAGAAAATAACTCTTTTCTTCTCTCATTTCACATGGTATCAGAGCCATGGAAGGCTCGGGTTAGAGTTTTGCCACAGTTCCAAATCCAGCAACCCATCTAATGGTCGTATCGCACTCTGGCCACCCCGCCTTCATCTCTGGAATCCTCCGCTGTCATCAAATTATCTCGGTTGCTGGAAAAATTTTCCAACGACACTATTTCCAACCGATGACCCCACCTTTGGAATTGCCTCGACCCAATCTACCCACCGGAGGAAAAATCTTCGACAAAAGGTAACACCCACACCCACACGCGTGGGTTTCTCTCTCCGCGGCAACAACCATGCGTAGGCGCGTGGGTGGTGCGTGAGGGCACGTGAGAGACCCTCTGGCCACTGGCTTCTCCCACTTGGGTCATCTCCCACCGACAGAGCTTCGTAGCTCCCTGGTTCTTCCATCTGAAGCCTCCATCTTCGTGTTTTGCCCATTTTTTTTGTCTCCAAAGCATCCTCTTCTAGACTTTTTTATCCTGTCTCGGCTTTTCCAGCCCAAACATTCCTCCACAGCCTCTCACCTTCAAAGAATGTGTTTAGTCCTACATCACTCTTGCATTCCATGATTACTTTGGGCCAATGATCTCAAACTATGGCTAGTTGAATCGGTCAAGTATGTCCTCTTCCTTCCATACCCCTTGCTTCTCTCCTTTATGTTCCTTATTGTCCTTTTAATCTGATTTATATCAGTAAGTTGACTCGTGACCTTAATTGTTTGAGTATCTTTTCTAATAATTATGTCACATTGCAAGACCAAACTACTAAAGGACGACTGCATTGACGTGAGTTTCGGTCTCTTCATCCCGCCCCTTCTTTCTTCCACCGCTATACTTCCAATGACATTCTCTCCTTATTCATAATGCTTATCATCCGAATATTTTAAGTTTCCTGATAATGGTTCATCGTTTTTCATTTGTCCTCAATCGAAGGCTAAGTAGTCATGTCAGCTAGGGAAACATATTCATGTCCCATTCCCCAAGCGCCTATATCAATGGACAAATGTACCAAATGTCTCAACTGCTTGACTGACTTACAAACCAAGATATTTTGACTTGGCTTCAAACCATACAGAGATTTCCAAAGACGACACCTCTTCCCTATCTCCCTCAAAGCAACAACCCTGTGAGGAGGCTGGCTCCATGTAAAACTCTTCCCGAAGATCGCTATGAGAAAGGCATTTTGAGCATCGTCGGCGTAAGTCCTAACTAAGAAGCGTTAAGGAGCATATCCCTTACATAATCAACTCCATAAGTCTGAGCATATCCCTTAGCAACAAGACGGGTGTTACACACTTGTGCGGTTTGACTGAGCCGAACAATGGAGAGTGCGCCAGAGAGAGAATGTGCTGACTAGGGTTGTGCGTGATGAGAGTCGTTGGGGACTGTGGTGTCAATAAGTGCGTGCAATGAGTGGTCTAGGGGCTCATGGGGTGAGCGCATGGGTATGTGAGCAGGACCACCTAAGGAGACAAGATAGAGATGCTTAGAGGAGCGAGTTGAGCTTGTCCGTAATCAAGGTCTATGCAGGTGGTGTTGGCCTACCCCGTGCAAATTGGTCGGGAGTTGAAGCCACTCTCCTGATGAGCCCATGGCAAGGCGAAACCAATTAGCACAGCGCATAAAAGAAGGGCGTAATTCCTCGGCAAGAAGGGCCGACGGGACTGGCGTCGAGATTAGTTGCCCATATGTCGTTGAGACTCGAGGGGGCATGATAGGTCCGAACAGATGGATGAGACGCCTTGAGGGGCACAAGAACTAGAACGGAGGAGTTCCTACCTTCGGCTAGACAAAGGCTACAAGGATGAGGAGTGTTGGCAGAGTGGGTCTTAGTGCTGGCGTGTGGAGCCATGCACTGAGTAAGTGGTGCCTGGCGGCATCACGCCGGTATGAGCCCCACCAATCATAGCGTATTTGCTGGGCCAAGTATGGCACCTAAGTCCTAAGCGTGGGCTTAGCACTTGGAACTTAATTGGAGATGCCCTTGAGGAGGCAAGTGGCAAGCGTAATGCACAAGCGGCGTGCAGGCCTTGGGGCCTACACATGAGCATGATGGAAGGCCATTAAGAGAGGGACCCTGAGGCAAAGGCGAGATCAAAGGTTCACAAACTTGGTGCCTCAGGGAGCCACACTGGGAGTCAAGAAGTGGCCAGAGGCACATGTTATGTAGCAAATGCTGCGGAGTCAATGATTACACAGAAGAGGCACTTGTGAGGGTGCCATGAGATCGCTTGTCGAAAGATACGCCGCAAAGTCAAGCTTGCCTGAGCCTTCGTAAGATCTGAAAATTCGACATCGATGAGTGACCATAAAAAGTCGAGGACAATCCTATGTTAGGGGATTGGTTGAGAGAAGGCTGGTCTAGCAAGGGGCTAGACGCACCTGACAGGAGCCAGAACAGCACAGCTTGCATCGTATGTATATTTTGTACATAAGGATAGTTTCCAAGAGTGGAGGAGAAAAGAGAGAACTTCCACGAGTTGAGACTCGAGAGTGAGTCTACGTCAAAAGATAAGTTAAAGACGACGAGATAAGGTTGAAGAGAAATCCAGTGATTGCATGGAGATTGTAGTGTAGATGGTTCTTAGATCGAGACAATGGGAAGAGTTACCGTTGTACAAGAAGACATGACTAGAAGGAAGAGTTGCCTTGCTACATGATCGAGAAGCAAGCAAGGACGAAGTACCTTGTTATAGGCTAAGGCATAAGACAGGAAAGATGGTCCTAAGGTTATCGAGCCGAGATGCAGGTAGTCAAGTAATTGTCATGTAGATAAGAGATAGAGATTAAAGGCCCTGTATCGAGTAAAAAAGCAAGAGTGGGCGAGTAGCCACTCACAGAGTCCTAGTGAAGCATTGGATCCGTCGGACACTAAGAGGCAGAAGCGTGATACGCTATGCTATGCCCTCATGACAAGAGTAATTGAGGGATATGTAAATGGGCACGAAGTATGGAGTCCTATGGTGCATGGTTGCACAAAAGACCCAACTTAATGTCAGATATAAAGCTGGGAGAGCATGAGATAACTCATGGATGCACACAAAAGTGTGTGGGCTAGTTCCCTGGAAGATTGAGAAGAGGATATGACCTACAAATCTGAAGCGACACAAAAATCAAAGGTTTACCCTAATGCTTGCTCTGCGGGCCTCTAGGAGGAGAAGCGTAGTTACGGCTGTGTTGGTGAAGCAAGGAGATGGGGTTCATCAAGATGTTTGTTTGTGATGTACTATCAAGGGCGCTTCACTTGGAAAAGCATCGAAGGTCATGTTCTAAGGATTGAAAGCCAGGTGTAGAACCTTCAAAGGAGGTATGAACTAATTCCCACGGCCATCGAGGAGATGTCTTTGTGGGGCCAGGATCTCGTACCTGAAAGAGTCCCTTAGCATTAGGGTGCACATGGTGATAGAGGATCGAGAGGTGACCGACACCATGGAGTTGAAGGGAATGTTATGCTTTGATCGAGAGTCAGGATAGACAAGGATGCAGAACAGGCTTGGGATTTCATGTCGGGATCGTAGGACTATGGATGGTGTTAGAGTAACAAATAAGATGTAAAATGTTTGAGTCAAGCCGAGCATCCATACTATGAAAGGCGCCTAGCCCGCGGCGCCCACCACTCTTTAAAAACGCCGTCTGTGAGGCCAGGCGTGAGGTGCTCGAAATTCCTGGTCCAGCTTCTTAGCTACTCGTCATAGCACGCCTTCCTCCTTCTTCCTGTTCTTCTCCTCCTTTTTTTTTTTTTTTTACTTTTTTGGCCATCGAAAATGGAGAAATCTCAGGCGCCGTGGCGCCGTGGGAGAGTATGAGAGCAAATTTCAAGCCTACGTTTGTGTAGTTAAGAAGATGGAGCCCAGTGGCCTTGTTGATCATGTTCCAAACGACGTCGTTTTGGGTCCAATACGACGTCGTTTTAGGGTTCCTTTTTTTTTTTTTTCAAATCCGAACACCCTAAAATGACGTCGTTTTGGGGTGCTTGATTTTTTTTTGTATCCACACCCTTCAAATCACGCTTGCTTTAGGCTTGAACAACCAAAAATGCACTGCTTTGTGTGTCTCAACCTTAAGCCCTATAAAAACCCCCCTCTTGCTCGGCTTACATCCTAAAACCCTCAAAAACACTCTCAAATCTGGATTGAAGAGGGAAGAAGAAGAAGACTTGAAGAGGTATTTTTTTCATTTTTCCTATTTTTATTGTGAAAAAAAATCTTATAAAAGTAGAGAAACATTCTTAGAAAATTCTTAAAAATAGAGGAAATTTTTAAAAATTCTTAAAAATTCTTATAAAAGTAGAGAAACATTTTTAAAACTGTTTTAAACTTTTTTCAAAAAACCTTTGAATAAAAATACGAAATTTCAGAAAATTAATGTACAAATAAGAAAAACTTAAAATTAACGAAAAATAGAAAATACCAGAAAAATTACTAAACAAATGTAACACAAATTCTAAAACAGCTTTAGTTATTTGGAAAACATCACTATGTTTATAATTTATAGATTTATACATATAATATATTATGTATATTTTTCATTTTTCTCAATATAATCATATTTTATCGTTGATTTGTCAGAAAAGATACACAAAAATGGACAAAGAGATTGAAGAAGTAGAGGCTTAAGAGGAAGAAAAGATCCGGATGGAAATATGCCCGTTTACAGCCGAGAAAGACAAAGGCAAGTACGCCATTTGTGTTTTTTTTGTGATAAGTAACTAAAGGAGATGAGGACAAAGCAACACCTTGTCCGAGAATTTAGAAATTCGAAAAAGTGTACAAGATGTCCTGAACATGTTAGGAAAGAAATAGAAGATTATATGCTAGCCAAAAAAACTCAAAAAAATCAAATGAGTTTTGGGAGTCATAATGTGAATGAGGATAGGTTTGGGTTCCAAGATGAAGATGATGAGGACCCGAATGTTATAGCAAATTGGGAAGAAATGATGTTTCTCATGGTGGTAGCAATGGAGGGGGAAGTGGTGGTGGTGGTAGTGGTAGTGGTAGTCAGAGAAAAGAGAATATAAAAAGGTCTTATGGATCATTTCTTCAATTCTAAACCAAAATGGTTGTTCAAAATATAAAAATACTCCAAACTACTACCAATGCCTACAAGAAACAAGAGAGAGAGTTTAATATATTATTTTGTAGATGGATGTATGATGCCATGATTCTATTTAAAGCTTGAACTATGTTAGTTTCCAACCAATGCTCGAGGTAATCATAATATGGGTGTATTAAGGACCAAGTTTTCATGATGTAAGGTTACTAACCTCAAGAAAGAATTGGCTCTCGCAAAGGATTCAATGAAGGATCATTTCACATAAATTCGAACAAAACCCATGTTCAATTACGCCGATGGACTGACCGATAGGAAGGAAAGGTCTTTGGTGAATTTCTTAGTGAATTCTTCAAGAGGGACCATGTTTATGAAATCTATTAATGCTTCTTCTATGATCAAGACGGAAGAGAAATTGTTAGAATTACTTGACAGTTGGGTGGAGAAAGTTGGTGAAGCCAATGTTGTTCAAGTAATAACAGATAATGCTTCAAATTATGTGGTTGTAGGTACTTATAATTTAATTTGAAAGTTTCATTTCCTTTGTATGTGTATTTATTACATCTGAATATCTATTTATTATGTTAAGTAAATTATGTAGTGTGAGGTTGTTGGAAAAAAAAGACCACATTTGTATTGGACACCATGTGCCACACATTGTCTTGACTTGATACTAGAAGATATTGGAAAACTACCACACATCGTGTTGTAAAGACAATAGAGAGTACATATCCATGTTTCTGCCATATCTATAATGTGAATCCGCTCGGGCTTCTAATATGATGAGGAGATGACCAGCAGCGGAGTTGTTAAGGCCCAAGACTTAGCTTGCAACCACTTTTATCACCTTATCCCGTGATCAATGAATAAAGATACAACTTGATAAGATGTTTAGCTTATTACAAATGATAAAGTAAATGGGCAAACAAGCAAAGGGAAAATGTAACCAATATAATTTTCTACGTTTCTTTGTAAACACTCAGAGTGTTTTCGCTTGAAGGCGGCCTAGCCCTCAGACATGTGCTTTCGTTTCAAAGGACAAAAGGGCCACCTAGCGCTACATTTATGCCATGAAAAGGCGGGCGAAATCATTGTCAAAAGCTTTAATGGGAATTAAGAGAAGTATAGGGAAATCATGGAAATCATTGATAGGAGGTGGGAGGTTCAACTTCATCGGCCTTTGCATTCAGCTGGATATTTTTTGAACCCACAATTCTATTATGATACAAAAGGATTAGGAGTGGACCTAGATTCAAAATCTTTTGAAGATGCAGAAGGTATGTCGAGATTTGGTGAAAATAGAGATAAACAAGATGCAATTATATCAATAACCGGACTTCAGACATGCATGCTAGAGACCTTTTTGATAATGAGTTTGCTATTAGAATAAGGAAGATCAAACCTCCAGTTAAATCCTTAGTTTTGTTAATTAGTACATTAAAACACATATATGTTTGGTTAAAAGAGAAATGTTCAACTAATAATTTATTTATATTAATTGTAGTTGAATGTGTATGTTTGATCAAGTATCAGAGTTTGCAAAGCTTGCATCGAGGGTTCTCAACCTAACATGTAGTGCATCGTGATGAAAGGAATCGAGTATCTGAGAATGTAAGTTACTATAGCAATTACATGCAATTGAATTTGTAGCCCTTGTACCTTTTACAACATTCTTTAATGTAACTTAGATTCTTAGAAATCCAAAACATTTAGATATAATCATGAAAACTATTTGTTTTTTTAGATTCATATAGCAAGAGAGAAATAGGTTGGACCATCAATCTTGAATGATTTGTGTACATATACAACTCGAACTTGATGAAAAGATACATCGAAAGGCCATACCATTTGATCCATTACTCGAAAGATATGTAAATGATAGCAACGACGGTTGATGGGAAGAATGGAAGATGAAGGAAAGGCAGAAACATTTGGGTTTTGAGGCATTGATTTAACATGGGGTGATGTTGCAAGAGCTAGTGTAGAGCTGAGGGAGCTTAGGGTTTATACAAGATTAAAGCAACCAAAACACCAAACACCAAAACCAAAGTCAAGACCATATCTAAATTTCTAAACATACTCCTACTCTTGCTTTGATTGATGAAGATGAAAAGATGATCAATTCATCAAGAGAGGAAGATGAAGAAGAGGGGGAGTGGAAGATTGATGATGGGGATGATATTGATGACGGGGATGATATTGATGACGATTTTCTTGATTTAGATTTAAATGCATATACATGAGTGCTTATTTTGTCTTAGAACTTTGAATTTTTGTGATGATAGGAAGCACTAATGATGTTTGTTGTTTTGTTTTGGAACTTTGAATCTTTGGATGATGGGAGCACTATTAATGTTTGATGTTCTTTACTTTATTACATTTTATTATTAGATGAAAATTATAGGCAACATTTAATTAGGTATATAATTTTTATTTGTATTAGGTAGAGTGCGCCTCAAATAAAAAAGCCCACGCTTCAAGTGCGTCTTGCGACTCAAGGCCCCAAAAGGCTTTTGCGCCTTGATGCGCCTTGCGCTTTAAATAACTATGTGAGTATCAAGCTATGGTTTTGGCAACTTGTGAACTTATATGACTCAAATGGCTCCTTCAGGAGCTAAGATTTGGGAAGGATGAACCAATGAAGTAGCGTGTGATAATCGTTAAATAAGATGATATTCATATTAAACTCAAATCCTACAAAGCCTGGTGCCTTTAAGTGTTTGGTCGATAACATGGTATCGTAGCCTAGCTCGGGCAAGAGGCCCTAGGTCGAACCACCTCTCTCGTAATTTTATTCCCATTTGTCGACATCTGGAAGTCCATATGACTCTCTATTTCGTGGCTTCATATTTGACTTCCACGTGGCAAGTGATAATGCACGTGGAGTGAAGGGTGTTAGCCGCATTTATATCTCATATCAAACCCAAATCCCAAGGCAAGCTTGCTTTTGGGGCTAGGCCGGGTCATTTAACAATAACCAAGCAACCCTTCATATTGCCTCCAACCCTTTCATGAGAGGATTCAAACATTGCAATGGCTACTTCATCAGAGAATAGACATCTAAGACGACGACTACTACTGGCCAACCTTTCGCTCGACCAACTACCGTACATTTCCCTCTTCTCTCTCTCTTTCTCTAAGTCTCTCCGAGGTCTAAGGATTCAATACATTTGCAACAAGCTTGGTGCATATGGCCTATATGCTCCAACTTGAGGGGGAATGTTGAGTACCAAAATTTGACTATTTCCTTCGTTTGACTATTTCCTTTCCTATATATTATTTTCTTCCTTTTTTGTCCTTGATATTATTTCATTTTACGCCCTATCTTTGTATATAAATAGGTAGGACCTATACTGTATTTTACACACTCATTCAATAAGAAAAATATTATTTTCTTCTATCCTTTCACACAAAGCATATACTATAAGTCTTCTGAATTGATCAACCCTCAAGAAATGTTTTTGGAGACAGTTTCTACCAAATAGGTATTTTGTGTCATCTCCCTTTATCCAATAAGGGTTCTTATTTTCATTACCAAGCATGTCATAGATTTTCAAATAGAAAATGTAGGTGCTATATTCATAGGTAAATATTAAAAGCATAATCTTATAAGATTTGGGTCAAAATATTTAAGAGGTACCAACATCAAAAACTTTTGCATGCACTCAAATTGAAATAACTAATGCCATACTCAATGAGGAAAAAGAAAGGTAAATTCAGAAACTCTAACACCATCAAACATGAGTATTAAGTCTTTATCTTTTTTCAATTCTTCTTAACTTATTCTCTGACCTTAGGGCGAAGATGTTCATGAATCTTAAAAATTGCAACTGGTGAAGTCTCCATGCGCATGTCCCATAGCTAAAACAAGGGACCAAAGTATCTGTTAGTACAAGTGTTATGATGGTTAACTTATGATCTTTGACACTGAGAATGGGGAAAGGGACAGAAATTATGACATTAATGATGAACCAGAAATTAGAAGATGCAATTGCTACCAAGATTAAAAGGCAACGAATTGAAGTAAAATAAGTCCTTTCACCCTGAAGCATGAAAAATTTAAGAAGCACAAAACTTATGCAGTCAGTAAAAAGAATCTAGATGCTTGCTTCTTCCTAAAGTATGAAGAGAAAAAAAAACTAATAAATAGTCTTTGTTGTATATAGTGCCTAGGCTGCTCTAGTGGCTGGACTTATCACATATTATTCTATTCTACAGAAATACATGAGAACTAGCTTACTATATCTAAAAGGAACATTTGCAGAATTGTGAATAAAATTGTTAAAGACATGATATTTATATTAAACCCAAATCCTACAAGCGTAAGCTTTTAGGAGAGTTAGTCATTTAACATGGTATCAAAGCCCTAGGTTCGAGTCACCCCTTTGCAACTTATTCCCCATTTGTTGATTTGAAAGTCCACAGTCCATGGAGGACTTTATTTGGTTTATTTGACTCTTCACGTGCGGGTATGGGGAGCCACATGTGAAGGTATGGGGCTACACATGAGGGAGGGTATTAAAGGCATAATATTCATATTAAACCTAAATTCTACAAGGTTGAGCTTTTAAGAGAGTTGATCAGTTAACAAAAATGAAAAAATATAAAATGAAACTTAGTATCTTGCATGAAGCAGAGAACAAAAATACAGAGGACAAAATCTAGATAGAGGAAATTTAAATTGAAAATTTTCATGTCTATTTAATAGCTAGATGACCTTTAGATTCATGTAATCACGACTTAAGAGATGCCTTCCATCAGATGCGAACTTAATGTCTGAGATAGATGACACAATTTCTGTAAAAAATGACTTAAATCCACTGGACTCTCCATGTTGTAATCTGTAGAAACAAAGTTCAAAAGAAAAAATATCATGCACTGTGTAAAATTAAGCGTTGCAGATACCAGGGAAATGAAATAAAAAAATGAGCTAAAGCTCACATCCTTGCTTTGTGATCACATATTGCAGACTGCCGCAAGTCAACTAGCCGAATAAAACCTCTTGAGCTGCTATATGCCAGCAGATTACAGTGAATTGGATGGAACTCAGCTGCTGTTATCACCTCTAAAAATTTTAACAAAAAAAAAATAGCCAACTGAGATCAGGAAGAATCCAAAAGTCCATCACATCTAAAGTATCACAACTACAAAATTTTCTAGATCATCAAATCAAAGCAGTCAACTTTGCGAAGCGAATGGATTATTTATTCAGTGCTATGTACAAGAGAATGAAAATGGTTGCCAAGTCTGGCCAAAAAAATTTCATTAATCTATCCTCAATTAGTACTTCCATTAATCCTCAAGGACATTTTATCATTGACCACAAACATGTATAAACCATTTCATGAGGTATGTGTGCCTTCGAATTGCTATCCTCCCATTTCAAAGCATCTCAGTCTCATCACAGAAGGAATGCATAGCACACAGATAAAATGAAAGATAGAAGGGTGATTTCAAAGCCCAGTCCAAGATAAGAAAGTGTTGTAGTATTATAGAATTAGAAACTAGTTGGAAAAAGGAAACATGTAGAGTTAAAAAAATTCATATTCTTTCCTATTTGGTTTAGGGATTGTCTTTTATCTTTTATATAAATAGGTTATTTGTGATCAATGAAACACACAATTTTTCCTTCAATTATCTCTGATCACATGGTATCAAAGCCTAGGGTTCAGTTTTGAGCCAAAACAAGGAAGAAATTCTAGGGCATCTCGGAATACATAGCAGGGCCACAAGGTGGTGTTTTGAAACACACAATGCGAAGGAGCGTGGGGTGACACCGCCTAGACAAGAAGGTGCACCGGCCGCCGACAACCCAGACCACCAAGTCTAGCGGTCGAAAAGTGTGCACATGAGCCGCCGCAAGAAACTACCCACCCTACATGACGGCACGTGAGGATGCGTGGGGGAACCTTCGATGACGCTCCTCCTACAGTGGGCTCACCGCAAGCCGACGAACCTCCTTGGACCACTTCCATCCCTCGTCGTCACCAGAAAAATACTCTTTTGCCTTTTTCAGTCTCCGAAAACCCTAGTTTTCTAGGGTTTTCTCATTTTTTCATTGATTTCTTTGAGATTCAGTGAAATGAAGAGGTGATTTAAGGTTTTAGGAGCCTAAATACATTCAGGTGTGGTGTTTTTAGTAGAAAAGTGGTCGTTTTCTTGCAACACCCTATTTTTTGGTATTTTTCGAACTTTCAAATACTTGTTTAAAGTTAGATATGCTTCTATGACTAACCAGAATCCTCAAGGAGGAGTTGGTAGGTTTGGTTATTTCCATAATCCAGACATGTACCCTAATTGTGGGAAAGTTGTATATCAAAATCGAAGATTTCAATATCTCATTATCGAAATCACTTAAGTCTCAGATATACTTCTATCACTTATACTCGCTGAGTCGTGTAAAATCAACATGTTTTATTTCCTTTCTCCACACGGTAATCGACTCTAAAGCCATCGACTACATGAAATAAGAATCTAGCTTATTTACTACATTTCCGCCTCACCTCACTCTATCAGCACTTGTATGGGTCAACATCTTGTGTCTTCAAGTTAGGATAATTCATCCCGACTTCTCTAATCACTTTCGAATTCCAGTATATGTTCTAAGTTTACCACAATTCTTTTTAATTTAATTTCTATGGAGTAAACCACTTGTACACTTGTTAATCGCGAATATCTCATTCTTTCCCGACATTTGCTTTGATTCAACATCTTTCGACGTGCTTTAATGATGGCAGACGACGCGAGTCCGTGGGACATCTTCTACATCCTTGACACAAAGGTGCCAAAGTTTGTTTCTTGTTCTAGAGTTGTTACCCCATTCGAATTACATTATCGTCTGGGTCATCCTTCTCTCTATCTGTTGAAGAAGCTATATCCTCAGTTTTCTAGTCAATCCTCATTGAACTGTGAGTCGTGTCAATATGCTAAACTTCATCGCTACAGATTTCGAGTACTACTATAAACGAAGCCCGCTCCTTTCAATTAGTTCATTCCGATGTTCGGGGGTCTCATCCAGCAGGTCTCCCACTGGGTTTAAGTATTTCGTTACTTTTGTTGACGATTTCTCTCGTGTCACTTGGATTTATCTAATGAAAAGTCGTTTGAGTTTTTTTCTCATTTTAGTGCCTTTTGTGCTAAAATTCAAACATAATTCCATGTCTTTGTTCAAACATTGAGAAGTGATAATGCCAATGAGTATTTGTTGGAATCTTTTCAATCCTTCATGTTACAATATGGGATTCTTCATCGCACTGTAAGCGATACACCCTCCTCATACCTGCAGAAGGAGAGAAAGAATAGATATCTTCGAGACCCGCCTGAGCTGCCTGGTTCCTAGATGAATGTCCCTAAATATTCTCGGGGTCGATGCATTTCCATGCCTTGTTTTTTATTAAAAAGGACGCCTTGTCGGCTCCTAATTAGGTTACCCTACCACGTAGCTGTTTCATAACACCATTATTCCATATTGGTATCAAGGTATTTGAATACACATGCTTCGTTCGAGATGTCTGTCCTCAAGTCTCTAAACTTGATCAAAAGTCCTTGAAATGTATCTTTGTGAGCCATTCTCGTGTTCAAAAAGGACATAGGGGGAGGATGATGATTTATTAGTGTACGCTATTGCCCACTACCCACCTGGGCTTCGCCTACTCTCCCTGCTCCCGCAACCTGATTACTTCAGTATATTCTCGAGCAAACCCTCCGCCTCTAGTCCAACACCGACCGCTTCATCATCGACACTTGGGCCAGACGACGACACCGATCAAGCATTCGTAGCTGCAAACGCGTTGTGCTCATCACCTAATCTCGCTTGTTTCCTATAACCATTTGTCGTCTGATAGGTACCCAAGCCCAATGGAAGAGCCCAACCCAAAAGACTAGCCTATTAGGTGGGAGAACTCATCAAGCTTAAATACCACTTCACACTCTTGTGTGGAACCGATGTGGGATCGTATCATTCCATACCTATTGAGAAACCGAACGTCTGCGGACGACATTCACCCGTGTACTTCACACTCTACAAGATTCACTCCGACTCCACCTGGGGGCACCAGCAAACTTCTCTCCCCGCTACGTACTGGCTCTCAATGAAAGCACCAATGATAGGTACCCAAACCCAATGGAAGAGTCCAACCCAAAACACCAGCCTATTAGGTGGGAGAACCCATCAAGCTTAAGTACCACTCCACGCTCTTATGTGAAACCGATACGGATCAGATCATTCTATTACCCTAGGGATGTCTCGAGGACTGCAGATTCACTTGCGGCTCACTCGGGTAGCACCACCTGCACTCCACCTCTCGGGGGCACCTGTTCCAAATAGCCTTCTTCCAAGTTGTCCTTTCCTGCATAAGGATTTGGGCATGCTTAGCGCTTTTGATGCGCGCCTGTGTAGATAGGGCAGTGAAAACGCCTTGAGGCTTTATGAAAAAGCGTAAACAACTGCAGCGTAAGCCTTTACTTCTCGGCTTAGCGTGTCAAGCGTGTTAGAGGCGCCTTTCACGCTCGAAACGACATATACGTACGCTGGCTTAGTGGAGTTCGACATGTGGCCTTGAAAAGGAAAAACCTAAAACAACGATTACCTATTTCGCCCTTCTTTCACCTAGCGTTTCCCGACGACCGCTTGATTACCGTGGAAGAACGCCTCCAACCGCGATCCTACTCCGCTTCATCTTCTGCATGTTCGCCTCTTTCTCTTCATCTCTTAATCTTCATCATCTCTATTCCTTCTTCATCCTATCCGACCGCCTCTTCTCGCCGACCCTCCCCCCTTCCCCGCCTGACTCACCCCACCTCCCACCCCCCACTTCCCGCCCGACGCCCCTCCCTTCTTCTTCTCCTCCGACTTCCCCCAAATTCCTCTCCCTCCCTTCATCTCCCTTCCTTCATCTCATCCGACTACGCCCCTTCTACTGCTTTTTTTTATTTTTTATTTTGTTAAAGTTTGGGGAGCCGAGACTTATCTCATCCACCTACCCCCGTTCTTTCCGCTTCCTTTTTGTCTTTTTTTTTTTTAATTTAAGTCCAAGTTTGAAAGTTGGATTAAGCAATTTTAGTTTGATCGATTAAATAAGTTTTATCTCAGCTGCAGCCTCTGTTTTCTCAGCTTCTGTTTTCTTCATTTTGACCAAAATCATCTCAAATTCTCTGCTTTCATCAATTTTTTTCTTTTAAGTATAATCTACTGAGCTCATTTTAATTAATTAAACCAATTAAATTATGAATTTCATTTTAAATTCTTCTTAAAAATATTGGCTTTTTTTAAATTTAAACCAATTAAATTTCGAATCTCATTTTAAATTCCTTCTTAAAAAAAATATACTTTTTAGATTTAAAACCAATTAAATTCTCAATTTCATTTTAAATTCCTTTCACTATGTCTTGTTATTAAATTTTAGTCAATTATATTGTTATATAGAAATGTGAATATTATTATTGGTGTTTTTTTTAGAATGAGTTCCTCCAATTCGAAAAAATTGAAGTCATAAATTTGATTAAATTTAATAAAATAAACTTATAATATTTACACCTAATTAATAATTTATACTAGGTACAAGTGGAGGCAAAGGCAAAGAGAAGGAGTTCAATTTGACACAAATGATGAAGATGAAGATGAAGATTTACATGAAATGGGGATATGATAGTGATGCTTTCCTACTTTTGATACATCGATGATGATGATGATGCCCTCGGGAGAGGAGAATTTAAATTGAAATAATTTACTCAGTTCTTATTTCATGACTTGGTTATGGCTTTTTTGTTAAAGTTTGAAACTATTATATAGTTGAATCTATTTTTCTATTTTATGACTTTGTTATGGTTTTCTGTGAAAGTAGTGAACTAGTATGTTTTTTTAAATAATTCTAATGAATTGTTTTCATGTTTTTATTTATGCTATTTTATTTTATATATTTTAAAATATTAATTAATTACATATTGTGATGCTCAAAAAGCTTACGCCTCGACGCCTCGAGGCTTACGCCTCGCCTCACAAACACAAAAACGCCTCGCCTTACGCTTTCGCCTTTTAAAACTTTGTTCCCAGATAGCCCTCTTCCAAGTAACCCTTTCTCAGGTAAGCCTCTCCCGCTACATATCGGCACTCAATGAAACCACCAATGAAAGGTACCCAAGCCTAATGGAAAAGCCCAACCCAAAAGACTATTTCTCTATTAGTAGAGAACCCATCAACCTAAGTACTCACCACTTTAGCGTTGAACTCAATGTGGGATCATATGATCATCTTCCTCTTATTCCTTTATTGCATCTCTTGATTCTATCTCTCTTCCTAACACTATCTGTGAGGAGGCTTATCTCACCCTAGTTGGCATAGTGTTATGGTGGATGAAATGAAGGCTTTAGATGACAATGGTAAATGGGACTTGGTTCCTTTACCTACTGGAAAGAACGCTATTGGTTGTCATTGGTTGTTTGCAATAAAGTTTAATCCTTATGGGTCTGTTGCTAGATTAAAGACTCGTCTTGTTGCCAAGGGCTATGCTCAGACTTATGGTGTTAATTATTCTAATACTTTTTCTCCTATAGCTGCTCAACATTTGTCTGCCCCGTTTATTTCGTCGTCTACGATATCGTGGGACTGCATCAACTTGATATCAAGAATGTCCTTCTACATCTATCTTCAGGAAGAAGTTTACATGGAGAAACCTCCAAGGTTTGTTACTCAGGGAGGAGATAGGGAAGGTGTGTTGTCTTCGAAAATCTATGTATGGTTTGAAATGCAGCGCCTCGCGGCTTGGTTTGGCAAATTACCAGCGCTTGAGACACGGCATGCGTATATAAGTCTAACTAATATACCTTCTAAAATTCCACTATAATATTATTCTACTCAGAGCAGATGCTGGGATGAGACACATCATCGAAATGACTCCAAAGGTATATTATCTCTTAATCCTTTCTCTTCACAATCAGCCACACAAAGGATTTGATTTAATGTTGAATTATTTTCACTTGTCGGGTCATGAGAAAGGCAAGGAATCTCCTGTTATCTCAACTAAATATGTAATTTTGTTATCCGAGACAAGAGAAATCATGTCAAAACATCAGAGCTCTATGACTCCTAATGTGCAGTATCATCAAGGAAGGCTAAAACCCATTTGAAAACCCCGAGAGATACAAAAGCACTGGGCCGAAATCAACTATCTCATAAGAACTCGCCTAGATATTGCCATTAGTGCAGGTTTTGAGTCTGTAAGATACGCCATCTCCCACAATCAGTCATTGGGCAACTATAAATCATATTCTATGTTATTTGAAAGAATCTCCTAGATGTGGAATATTGTATAACAAATATGGGCATACCCAAATTGAGTGTTTTTTTAACACAAATTGGGATCTATGGTATCAGAGATCCACCTCAAGATACAAATCTTTTAAAGGAAATGTGATCTCATGGAAGAGCAAGTATAAAGTGTTGTCTCAAATTAGCCATGGAGCTCGAGTGATAGAGTTGTGACACACCTATGCGAGATCATGTAGATACATCGCTTATTTGGCGAAGTGGCTTCGAACTTCGCACAAATAAGCTTTAGTGTGATAACTGCTGCCATGCATATAGCATCTAACCCAATATTTCATGAACGAACTAAACATATTGGTGGCGATTGCCATTTTCATTCGTAAGAAGATCCGGCTTAGGGTTGATCGTTACGTGATATATAAAGACCTGAGGAACACTGTAAGATATCTTCACAAAACCTTGAGAGGACAGTCATTATCTTTGTAACAAAGTTGGGCATGATCAATATCTATGCTCCTACTTGAGGGGGAGTATTATAGTATTGTAGAATTAGAAACTAGTTGGAAAAGGAAATATGTAGAGTTAGGAAACTTCATATTCTTTCCTATTTGGTTTAGGGATTGTCTTGTATATAAATAGACTGTTTGTGATTAATGAAACACAATTTTTTCCTTCAATTATCTCTAATCATCAAAAGAAATCACATGCGATTATAATAATAGGAGAATGGACAAAGTTACCAGTAAGATCTTCCATGTTTGATGGTTTCATGTCAATGATATTAAAACATTGATCACTGACATCCAGATTCCACAAATTAATCCTAAGGTCATCCGCAGAAACAAATGTCTCACCGTCACTGTAAAGCAATTATGAAATCAGGCAGTTATCTTAAAAGCTGCAAAATAAACCAATTTTAAACTACTAAGCATAAGTGAATGCTAATAGGATTAAAACAGAAGTCAAGCCAGAAGTTTAATTGATCAGGAAATTAGAAGGCTCGGGATAACAAAGTGAGCTAACCACAAAATCATCCTTTGTTCTTTTTGTTCTCCAAGAGGTAAATGTTAATTGAGGAGTTAGAAAGAAACCACAGGTCCAGGTTATGCTAGTGAGTTTACTCTGCCATTTGAGATAGAATTAATATTATAATCATGAGCATGAGCACATCTTCCGACATCTTAGAAACAGTTTCCAGCTAGCTCTCTAGTTACATAACAAACAGGTATGTTAATCTTGCTGGCCAAGCAAAAAGGGGCAATGCCAATAATCAAGCATCTGTAAGAACCTTTTATGATCCACAAGCACCCACCTTAGCAGGCCTCCATATTGAGAGATTTGGGAGAAAGAGCCTCATTTTGCTGTTGACTCTACAGCATAACCATTAGCTACAGATGGTGTATCTTGCCCACTCACAAAACTACTTTCAGCCAAAAGCACATTCTCTGAATCCACAAAAGGATTAGGACTCAATCCTTTTGCTTTCTTTGGTTTATGATCCTTAACCTGCTCACCAAAGACAAGAAAAGAAGTTAGGATCAGAAAGAAGTAACCAGAAACTTCCTGTACTAGGTAATTATGTGATTGAATTTAAGAAACTTTTCCATCAGCTCTCAGTTTAGGCACCTTTTAATCACCTCACGAATTTCTTCCATGAAAAATAAGCTTGTGTCTTCCTAAGGGCGTTAGTTCCTAAGAACAAAATCTTAACTAAAAAGGGGTTATTTTGTCTTCTATTATTTAAGGGTAGAATATTCTTTTATGTTCTTGATGGGTATTTAATATACTCATTACAAACCTAGGTTTTTAGTAATTTTCAGTTATATTTCATCATTTTAATAAGTGTTTCACCAATTTGGTTCCTATTTGCATTTCAGGGTCTAATCCGAGGATATATGGCTAAATGAGACATTTTGAAGCAAAAAGGCAGACCAAGGTAGAAAATCAATCTCAAGTCGCGAAGTGGCGTCTCTCCCAGACGTCGTAACATGCATTAATGTTCAGAAAGACAAAGCTCAACGGCCGCAGTCACGGTCCTCACGTCGCGACGTGGCCTGCAGAAATCAAATAAGAACAGAGGCCTCACATCACGACATCTTGATGCAAGGATGGGACTGTGATGGATGATCTTAGGGGTTTAGGTAAGTTAGGGATATGAGTAGAACTTTGATGAGTAAGAGATAGGTCTAGCCTCAAAGGTTATAGGGCTAGTTTAAGATTTATATATGATGGAATTAAGGTTTAGAATGAAGGATTTTAGGTTTGGAAAGGTTCAGGTTTGAATTGATGCAAAACAGCTTTGTTTTGGGCTAGTTTGTGGTTTTTAGGTTTTTCTAAGGCAAAGGTGGCTATGCACGATTCTGTGGTTTCTCTGGCCAGAATGATGTTTTTATGGTTTCTAGGGTGAAACAAGGTTTTTGGAAAGGTTTTAGAGGTATGAAACAAGATTTGGAAAGTTTTTGGTTGAAGTTGAAAATTTGGTTATGGAAAGGTGAAAGAGAAGATGAGATGAGTCGATATTATAGAAGGATGGCAGATTTCCACAACCCTAAGGAATCCACCTCAAGCAGATATAGCTACTTAACTCGCCACTCAAAAAGGAATCCACCCAAGAGAGTGTTATAACAAAATATATATTTCACACCCAAGAAACCACTTGCGATAAAGCATAACGAACTCATCACTAAAGGAATCCACCCAAGAGATAAGAGAATAAAAGAGAACTCTTAAAATAAGAAATCTAAAAATATTATTAAACTTCGAATTGATAATCAAAAGAAAACATTAGGGAGTATAAATAGGCCTCATACTTTCTAAACCAAATAAAGCAACTGATACTTTGACTTGGAAAACAAGACTTTCTAATTTAAATAAAGCAACTTTTAAAGCAAAACTTTCTAAAAAGAAATAAAGGAAACTTCTAAAAACAAATCTTTCTAAAATAAAGCAATTCCAAAATAGTAACAAAACACCAAATCATCTCTCTAAGGCTTTAAAACCTCCCGAATTCGAATTATCCATTATCAAGCCCAAATTCCCAATGGTTAGTGTAGATGTCTTGGCATCACGCCTAGGATCAAGGTCACTATGTGGCCTCGTGAAACTAATAAGAATGAACCCGCACATATAACGTGAGATGGCGACGTTAACACGTGGCCAAGAACTCCATCGATTGCCCCAAATTGTATCAGGCAAAAAGAGGAAGCCTACCTTGGGAGTATTAACAAAAAATGCCCTAATTTGGAGAGAGAGTTGGTGGTGAGTGTGACAAGGAGATATTGAAGATTTCGAAAGACTTGAAGATTCAAGAGGAATTAAGAGGAAGAATTAAACATTAATATCCATTAGGAGTTTCTTCTAAATTCTCTATGCTTTTAGTCCATTTTATTTAGTCTCCTCTCCTCATGATGTTCTAAATCAGCCTAGTGGTTTTGGGTGTAGATTGCATGTGACTCTTTGTAATTAATTGCCGATCTTCTGACCAAGAGGCGGAATGTTATTTTCTTATTATCTCATCTTGTTCTTCATGTTCATTGATAATTGATTACTATCAATATGATTTGTGACCTATTGCAAGACCTAAAAAGAGAGTAATAGGTTAGAATTAGGCGAAATAGCATAATCCTCCATAAACTAGAAATATTCATAGGTTTTATGTGGTGACTATGGATTTCTTGGGTTTAGTGCACTTCTTAGGTCTTGGGGTTGAGTAAAGATGCAATATACCTAGATCTTAGGAGTAGATTATGGGTTATCGAGAGAGATTCATAAATATTTCGGTGAGGCTCGCCATTTGTAAAAATTCCATATGATAAACTAAGAGGAGATCAATGTCAATTGCTTGAGGATTGTGCAATTGAAGCCAAAGCCCTAGTTCATTCATATATTTGCCTCATTCTCACTGTTGTTTAGATTTTAATTGAGAGTTATTCTCATTTGTTTAGATCTAATTTTTGTTAAAACATTCATTTGGATAAAGGAGGATTTTCCCAATTTCAATACTTAACTAACCATTTCCCTGTGGATTCAACACTCATCTTCCATTGTATTACGTGTTAAACAAAGTCTACACTTGCGCTTTTCTAGTGTCCATTTTGCATATCATATTTGGAAGTTAACAATTATAATCTCTTCTCTATGTTTTTAAGGTTTCCTTCTTTCCATCATTCATTGCTTTTGTAATAAATATTGTGGATGAGTATTGAATGGATATATGGCTTGTATTCTTCCCCTCCTTTTGTTCTTCTCATATGGTTTCAAATCAGATTTCATGGAAAGAAATTTAATCTCAAACACAACTTTCACGGATTCGTATAGTTAGGGTTTCAACAATTTCAACCTTGGATTTGTTTCTGCATTTTTTGGCTTTTGGATTTGTTCTCTTCCGCGATTGTTCATCTCTACAATTTGGTATTTCATTCACCCTTGTTTATTTTGTTTCTTAATTATGGCTACTGAAAGAGAATATTCGCTTCAATATGTGAGTGTGAGGTTGGATGGAAAGAATTATTCAGATTGGAGGCAGATGCATGAGAATCTTTTCTTACAAAATTATATGATACATTACAACTTGTGTGAACCACAAGTACAGACATAAAGATTATGTTTAAGACAGAGACAATAGAAGCAACTGTAATGGAAAAATTATTACTTGCTTAATAATTCCATCATATTCAACTTACGCTTGTAAAGTATGAAACAACAAAGGAGGTTTAGGATCATTTGTATAGGCTATACACTCAATCAAATTTTGCAAAACCGTATCTGTTGGAGATTGACATATTTGCTCTTCAACAAAGCAATATGAATATTCAGGAGTTTTATTCTGCTATAACAGATCTTTGGGATCAATTAGCTCTTACAGAATCAAATGAATTAAAGGCATGTGGTGCCTATATTGCTCGTAGAGAGGAGCAACAATTAGTGCAGTTCTTGATGGCTCTTCACAATAATTTTGAAGAACTTAGAGGTTCAATTCTTGCACGTTTTCAGCCCATCCTGTTGACTAGGTTGTATAAATCATCAGCCAAGAGAGATGTCCCTAAATTTATCTGCATAACTTTTTCTACTCCTGAATCCTTTCCAGATTATTATTGTTCCTTCTAAGCCGCCCTAATAGTCGAACAAGACTTACACATTAAAGTTGCATTTGATTTGAGTAATTTTGTAAGCAGAAAGGTCATTGGAAGGTTTAGTGTCCTAAGCTAAGAAACTGTGACCGGGTCAGAACAACAATGCCTGCACTTGGAAGCCTAGCAACCAAGTTACAATCCTTGTGTTATCAGAGACTACCTATAGCTACAAGAAACCACCACAAGGTAAACTCAAGAATAGTAGCCACATCAAGTCCTTTCACCGATCTAGTACCCTCGTCAGAAAATGTAAGTTTCTTCCTGCGGCCACAAGCTATGTCTACCTCTTCTTCTAGGTCAATTGACTCAATTCCTTCGTATGTCGCCTTTATGTGGATCTTGATTTTGAAAGTTTCAATTATATATGTCTCCAAATTCTTCTTGTTTTGCTTTTGTCTTTTTCGCTCTTTCTATTCCCTTTCGCAGGATCGTTGATGGCACTCCACAGCTTTAGCGTGCTGGCTTTTTTTGAGCAATTCTTAATTTGTCACTCTCATGTTTATCATATTCCAAAACTTGCATTGAATCTTGCTTCTGTTGGTTAGTTATGTGATTCTAGTAATTTAGTCACATTTTCTTCATCTTCTTGTTATGTGCAGGATATGTAGTCTCAAAAGCTAAATGAGACAGGCCATAGGAAAGGGGGATTATATGTTCTGTATGAGTTAAAAGAGCCAACTATTGTTGCGGCTGCTAGTGTTGATTTGTCGTCTTTTCGTTTGAGGCATGCTTCTAGTTTTTACTTATGGCATTCTTGTCTTGGTCATATTTCATCTTCTCGTTTGAAATTTTTGGCGTCCACAGAGGCTTTAGGTAAGTTACAAATTCATGATATTTCTTAATGTAGTGGATGTGAATTGGCAAAATTTTCAGTTTTGCCTATTAATCGAAGTGTTTATGTTTCTTTTTCTCCCTTTAATTTGATTCATTCTAATGTATGGGGCCCTTCTCCTATTCCCACAAAAGGAGGGTCTTGATATTATGTTTCTTTTATTGATGATCATACTCGCTATTATTGGGTTTATTTGATGAAACATTGCTTTGAATTTTTTGAGGTATACAAAGCCTTTCATACTCTTGTAAAAACCCAACACTATGTCGTTATCAAATGTTTTAGTTGATCTAGGTGGGGAATATACTTCTAAAAAAATTCTTGAGTTACTTGCCTAATATGAATAGAAAACTTGTTTTATAGAGTTGTAATCTATTAGGAAGGATAGATTGCCTTTTGTATATATATATTCACAATGGATTAATGAAAAAATACTTGGAAGGCGGTGTTTTTTGAAACACCACTTTAGGGTGGTCCATGGTTGACAAAGCCACCACCACTAAGTGTGCCACCTGGAGATCGGCCAGTCCTCGGAATCCGACCGCTGGAAAGTCAGCGTGTGTCCCTCATGAGTTGTCACTATCATAGCGACTGTCCCCAAGCGTTGGCCCGTAGGGGCACGTGGGCCATCATCCAATCACCAAACTTCTCCAACAGGGTCGTCGGCCACTGACAAGCATTCCCAGTCACTTGCCTCCCATGTCCAACCACTAGAACAATGACTTTTAGCCCTTTTTGTGCTTGGTAGCCTTGAGACTCTATGCTTTTGTGATCCTTTCTTGATTTTTTCTAAGATCCAGCAACATCCAAAGGTGATTTGTAGTTTCTAGTACTAAAATCCATTCAGGTGTGGTGTTTTTCGTGGAAAGGTGGTTCTTTTCTTTGCAAGATCCCATTTTTCTCGTATTTTTCGGATTTTCAGAGGCTTATTGGAGTTGGATCTGCTTCTATGACTAACACGAAACCCTCAAGAAGAGTTGTGTGTAATTATTACCATAATCCAAGACATGTATGCTAGAATTATAGGAAGCTGCAGAATAAAAATCGAAGATTTCAGTCTGTTCATCATCAAAAATCACTTCAGTCTACATCTACATCTATCAATACACTCGTTGAGCCATGTAAAACCAACACATGTTTTATTTCCTCTTCCTCCACATGGGTCATTAACTCTAGAGCCACCGACCACATGACAAGTAATTCCAGTTTATTTACTACATTTCAGTCACACCCTTCTACCTCTACTCTTACCCTTGCAGATGGATCAACATTTTGTGTCCTTAAGTCAAGGACAATTCATCTGACAACTATAATTACTTTGACCTTTGTTCTAAGTTTACCACAATTCTCTTTTAATATAATTTTTATGAGTAAACTCACTCGTACACTTAATTGCACTATCTCATTCTTTCTTAATCATTGCTTGATTCAGATCTTCATTTGCTTGACATTAGTCGAGGACACGAAGTCCTGGGAGTCTCTGCATCCTTGAAACAAATAAAGTCTGTTTGTCTCCGGGGTTATTACTCCATTCGAATTATTACATTGTCGCTAATATCCTTCTCCCTTGTTAAAGAAGCTATATCTTCAATTTTCTAGCTCATCTCATCAACCGTGAGTCAGGTCAATATGCTAAGCTTCCATCATGCATTTAAGTCCTGTAATCAATAAACGCTGTGCTTCCGCTCCCTGGTTATCCATTCCATGTTCGGGGTCCTGTCCGGGCTTTTATCTCCGACTGGGTTTAAATATTTCATTACCTTTGTGGATGATTTCTCTCATGTCACTTGGCTTTATCTAATGAAAAGTTGTTCTTAGCTTTTTCTCATTTTAGTGTTTTTTGTGCTGAAATTCAAACACAATTTCATGTCTCTATGCAAGTATTGCGAAGTGATAATCCCAAGAAATATTTGTCGGAATCTTTTCAAATTTTATGTTACAACATAGAATTCCATTGCACTGTATGTTGATACAACTCCTAACTGCAAGAAATCAAGAGAAAGAATGTACATCTTCGAGACTCATTCGAGCCCTTTGCTCCAAATGAATGTCCCTAAACATTTTTATGCCGACACAGTCTCCACAGCTTGTTTTTTTATTAACAAGATGCCCTCATCTGCCTTAATCGGGCTACTCTACCACCGCTATTTCCAACACCCGTTGTTCCCATTGGATCCTAAAGATTTTGACGCACACGCTTGCTCGACGTCCATCCTGCTCTCTAAACTTGATCCAAAATCCTTAAATGTATCTGGGGGATATTCTCGTGTTCAAAAAGGGGCAGGTGTTTTTTCCACTCTTTCGGACAAGCATTTTATGTTCATTGATGTTGCATTCTTTGAGATTCACCCAATTTCCCCTTCCGCTTCATCAAGGTTCGAGTCGTGAGCAGGAAGAAGACTTTGTTTGTTTATACTCTACTCACCAATTGTCTCTCCCGAACCTACTTCAGTCTCCCGCTCTAAGTAAACCTCCCGTACCCCATCCCCCCCAAAAATCTCGAGCTCCTCCACCAAATTGACTGACATCAGATCCAGTTCTCGATGATCTTTCTATCGCTTCTAAAGGTAAACGCCAATGTGCTCATCCACTTCCTCCCTTGCCTTATGACCACTTGTCATCACGCTTTGTTCTTTATCGCGATCATCGACTCTATTTCGCTGCCTAACAAGGTTTCGTCATCGCCTTCACCTGGTCAGCGAGTGCCAAGGATAGAGAGACTTAATTGCCTGGACCGACAATGAAAATTTTGGAACTTGTTGCTAGCGACCACGTAAGAAAGTCATCTTGTTGTCGCTGCGTTCACAATGAAGGTTAATCCCAATGAATCCATTGCTAGGTTGAAAGCCCACCTTGTTGCTAAAGGGTATGCCTAGACCTATGGCATAGACTATTCCGACGCTTTTCCCTTGTTGCTAAGATGACATATGTTCGGCTTTTTATTTCCCTAGCTGCCACTTGTAATTGGATTCCAATTAACTAGATATTAAAATGTCTTTCATGGCAGCAGTGTATACAAAGCAACCTCTGTGGCCTGCTGCTCAAAGGGAGAAAGGTCTACCGCCTTCCCATGGCTCAAACAAAGTCCACAGGCATGGTTTGCAAATTCAACTGCTTCGCTGAGAATTCACTGACAGAAGAAAGAATCAATTAATTCGGCCTTCTACAAGTAATCCTGGGCCTGCATCATTCCGTCTAGAATAGATGGGATGATATCAGCACACGAGTCGATTCAGCGATCTCATCTCTGCTCTTCTTCATGTACCAATTCCATACAAAAGACTTAGTGGATGCTAAGACACTTCAGCATCAAGTTACGCAGCTAAACACTTTAATCTTTCTTATCTCAGCGAAATATGCGTTTGACCCTATCAGTCGAGACCTAAAAGTCGCGCAGAAAACCATACTCTCCCATGGTTCTGTGCATACACCTTACTAGAGAAGGCTAAACATCTGAGGATCCCAAGAGATATAGAAGACTAGGCGTTGAATTCACCATACAATCACTAAATTCTAATATTGCTCCACTTGCTGGATGTCTTTCTCCAATAGTTGATCATCGAGCAAATATAGGTTCGCATTCTGCAGCAATATGAGCCTCGAGACATGGTATTTTATACATCATGGTTATAATAGACTTGAGTGTTTTACCGATGCTGATTGAGCAAGAACAAAGGAAGACAGGAGGTCCACTACAAAGCCATCGTGTCTTCTTGTCGAGGGAATCTAGTCTCATAAGAAAGCAGTTAAACAAAGGCCAGTTTCTCGATCTAGAAAGTAGCCTCGAATATGTATAGCAAAATAATCCGTATATGAGATTTTGTGCTTCATCAACTTCGATGGAAGTCGACATTAAGACACCTCGCCCCAATAAAACTGCATACACTAAACTACTCCTTCATCGTTTATAATCCGCATTCCATGAACGAATCAAGATATTTAAACAGACCGTCATTTCATTCAGTTAAAAATACAACCTGGGCTTTATTTCTTCAGACATGTAAAGACTAGAAAACAATCGTGATATCTCACAAAGGCCTCTAAATGTGGGATCTGCACATTCATGTGAACAAGTTTGGCATGATTAATATATATACTTCAACCGGGAGGAGAGGCAGGAACATATATCTACTTTACATAAAGGTAATCTATTAGGAAACTTGTTTTATAGGAGTTGTTATCTTATTATGAAAGGTTAGATCGGGTTAGATATGTATTTGTTCACAATGGATCAATGAAAATACAAGGGAATTTATTCCTCCAATTCTTGTCTTCTTCACACTTCAACAACCGGGAAGTTACTGAAAGAAAACATAGGCATGTTGCTGAAAATGCTCAATCTCTTATTTTCGCTTGTTTCTACAGAGTTCGGAGGAAGTCTGCTCTACTACTATAAATTTTGATTGAATTTGAATCCTTCCTCTCATATTTTAGGTATTTCTCTTGTCAAAAAATTATACATGTATGCTCCTAATTATACTTTCTTTAGATTTTTTGGTTGTACTTGCTTCGTTCTTCGTCCTCACGTAGAACATAGCAAATTATCATCTCGATCTGCTATTTGTCTCTTTCTTGGTTATGGTAAAGGTCAAAAGGGGTATCAATGTTTGGATCCAGCTACTCGTAAACTTTGTGTCTCGTCATGAACATAGACCTTTCTTTTTCTATTCCATTTGCTACTCATGACTTAACTAGATCTGACCTTATTTGCATTGATCCTTTCTCTGAGGATTCTGATAATGTGTCATTTCAGGTTTCTAATACTTTAGATTCCCCTTTTCATGTTCTTCCTCCTTTTCCTTTACATTATGCTCAACGTGTTCATGCGCAGTAAGCTATGTGCATAGACACTTTGTTCTCCGGGGACAACTGATGCTCCTTTCAGGGTCTCCTAAACATGCCCGAGATTGTACATCCACCTCTACGTCAATGCCCACGAATTTGTAAGTCCACAAAGTCACCAACTTTTTCTTATTCTTGTTATTCTTCATCCTTTACTTCTTTTTTAACTTCTATTTATTGTCTCTTTGACCCTTCTTCCTATAAAGAGGCAATTCTTGATCCATGTTGCCAACAAGCCCTCCGAGGCCACTTCGAAGCCCCTCCGAGGCCACCTCATCCGTGCGGCGAGGCATTCCAGAAAGCAGTTTTAAGAAGCAAGACGGCTCACTTCAAATATGTGTAGACTATCGAGCACCGAACAAAGCCACGATCAAGAACAAGTATTCGATACCGTTGGCTTCAGAACTGTTCGATCGATTAAGTAAGGCCGAGTACTCCACCAAGCTTGACTTGCGATTCAGATATTGGCAAGTGCACGTGGCTGAAGGGGACGAGGCCAAGACTACTCAGAGCATCGATGGAAGCTTGAGTTCCTGGGCCATGCCCTTCAGGTTGACTAACGCCCCTGCAATGTTTTGTAACCTCATGAATGATGTCGATTTGATTTCATGGACTCATTTATGGAGGTATACTTGGACGACATTGTGATCTACAGCCCGACTCTAGAAGATCACTTGGTGCACCTTGAGAAGGTGTTTGATAAACTAAGGCACAACCAGTTATATGTCAAGAAGGAGAAGTGTGAGTTTGCTCAAACCGAGATCAAGTTCTTGGGTCACCTGATTTCTATGTCCCAAATTCTGATGGATAGTGCGAAGTTGGTAGCAATTCAAGAATGGCCTGCCCCTACAAAGGTGACAAAACTTCAATCCTTCCTCGGTTTGGCAAACTACTATAGAAGATTCATCAAGGGTTATTCCATGTGCTCTATCCTCTCAAGGATCTATCAAGAAAGAGAGGAAGTGGAAATGATGCAAAGTGGCCAAATGCCTTCCAAAAGCTCTGCAAGGATACGACCACCGTGAGCCGATTTTGAGACTCCGCCCACTTAGAGTTGCTTGCTCAAGTGCACATGGATGCATCGAATGTATTCAGAGTGTTGGTACAAGAGAGGCACCCGGTAGCCTTCAAGAGTCGAAAATTGGATGCAACAGAGCAAAGGTACAACACCCATGAGAAAGAGATGATTGCGGTCATCCATTGACTAAAAACATGGAAGCACTTTGATGTGGACTCGGTTTACAGTAGTGACGGACAATGTAGCTAACAACTTCTTCAAAACTTAGAAGAAGCTCATTCCCAAGCAAGCTCGATGGCAAGAGTTCTTGGCCGACTTTGACTTCATGTGGGTGCACAAGCCTGTTCGACATGACCAAGTGGCAGATGGGTTAAGTAGGAAGGAAGTAGCGAGCTACGTGGGATCATTGAGTCGAGTTGTGCCAGACTTCACAAAGCGAGTAAGACGAGAAGCTCCACAAACCTTGGAATATCAAAAGCTAGCTGAGCAAGTGAAAGAGGGCACCATGAGGCTCTACTGGATGGAAAACGAGTTGCTTTACTTTAAGGGAGGGAAGCTTTATGTGCCTTCAAGCAAATTGAGATGGGAATTGCAAATGGAGACACACAATACAAAGTGGGATGGTCACCCCAGAGAAGAGAGGACATTGGCATTGCTTGCACGTTCATTCCACTGGCCTAAGATGAAGGAAGACTTGCAAGCTTATGTCAAGAAATGCCATGTGTGTCAAGTTAACAACACTAAGCGGAAGAAGGAAGCGGGCTTGTTGCAACCCCTGCCCATTTCAAAGAGACCATGGTAGTTATCACATGCCCAATTTCTAGCCACAAACACCAGAACGTACGAGGCTCTCCCCAACTTGTATTTTATTAACTCTTAAAATACAAGACTCTCTTGCAAAGGCTCCCACATGGTCGGGATACTCAATGCTCTCTATGGATCCAATTCTCAATGTCTAGCAAAGTGGACACGCATACCCTTTCTATTAGTCGCCTAGGCAATCCCTAGTACAAATCCGACTAAGAGTCCCGCTCTAACTTCAAGTCTTCAATCGTGAAGCCAACGCGAATCCTTCCCTTTGACCAGAGTCTTGTTAGACGTGACTCCTGCCAAAGCCACGCGAATCCCTCTTGGACTAGGAGTCTTTCCTGCTCAGGACTCCTAATGTCGCAAGACTCCTTGTGCTGCAGAACTCTTGTTGCACTCCAATTAGGAGACTTATTGCCTAATGTCACGAACTTAGTCTCCTCGCTAAGCTCCCATGCGCACTTGCATAACGCCTCAGATGTTTGCCCTGCATCATATATCTGATCATCAACGGTACACTTAGTTAATAGAACCAAGAGAACATCATAAGAAATTCTATCAAGAAAGAACTCTTACAACGCAAGAGAAGCTCTCAACTTAGTGTCATTTGAGTCAGGGTGTTTGCAATGAGGCCACCACCTCCTTATATACACATGAATGGAAGTGTGTAGAACCTATGAAGGTTCTCTACTAACCTAGAGAATTCTAGAGTGTTCTACCATGTACATGTATTTACAAGACTATCATGAAAGATTCTAGACTACTCTCCCACATTACATGGTCTTCCACACTCTTCTACACAGCGTGACACTTCCAACTCTTCTCTACAATTGCGTACTTCACTAGCGTCTTCCCTAACCTTCCACATAGCTTCCACAAGTTAAGTTCCACAAGTGTCTAGAACATTCCCTCTCTTTATATATGGGCTTGAGGGGCTCTCTTGTGCCCATGGAGGGATTCTTCCCATATGATGTTAGAGCCTAGAGAGTGAGTTTGTGACACTAAGGCTCCGCTCCTAGCATTATAGCAGCTTCTCCCACTCGATCCCGCTTGCGCCCAAGTGTCGCGCCCCAAGCCCTCTAAACGTGGAGTGTCGCGACCGCGGCCATGCACGTCATAACAAGACCGCGTGCTTGCCTTCCCTCATGTGAGTATGCTTGGCTCACGCACTATGCTACCAAACTTCTAATCTCGTGCCAGCACTCACTTCCTCGATTTGCCTTGATCTCCTTCTCTGATGCACGGATGGAGCCAAGGCAGAGCCCTCATGCCGCATTGAACTCAGGTCATCTAGGCGAGGGGCTAACAAACCCTCCCCCACTAGAGGTTCGTCATCCTCGTCGACTTCAACCGCAAATGCTCATTGATGTGGTCTTCAAATTGCCACAAAGTAGCACCCTTCTTCAACTTGCTTCACTGACAAGCATCCCCTTCTAATGAATCAAGTACTCAATCCACTTTTTCTTCCAATTGCCCATCTTCCCATCTTAAAGGATGTCACAGAATCTCGCGAACTCCACCCCGATCATAAAGTGGGTTCCGCTTGTTGCACTTTGTTCTGACTAGGTTCATGATGATAAGGCTCAAGAAGCTTACTGGAATGCCTTCCGCAGCTTCTTAGTCTCTGTAGCTTCAAATTTGTAGGCCATGTTCCCAATGCATTTCACAATTTCAAAGGGACCATCATACTTCGGTATCAAGCCTTTTCGAAATGTTTATTTCGGATTTTCGTCCATATTTGAAGAGTTAGCTTCAACAGAACCTTCTCCCCTTCCTCAAAATCCAAAGGCCTCCTTCCTTTGTCCGCATATTTCTTCATGTGTCTACTTACCTTCTCAAGGCTATCCGGGCTTCATCAAGTAAATCCTGTCGGGACTTCACAAACTTATATGCAATGGGACTCACACTGCGGCCAAGTTGCTCAGAAACCAGCACGTCCAAAGGCGTCCGAGGTTGGAACCCAAGTGCTACCTCAAAATGGCTCATTCTCGTGGCTAAACTCCATTGCACATTGTAAGACAATCGTGACCGCTTAGGTTCCAACAAGTTTGTTCGAAAGCAATTGCCACATAATGCGCGCGAAGCCTCAAGATCCGATTCACTCACTGGCCACCGCCAAATCGGGAAGATTAGTAGCAGAGAATTTACTGAGACCCACATCTTGAATAAATTTCAACCCAAAATCTATTCAGAAACGATATCTCAATCGCCTTCACTATGTCCTGTGCATCCTAAAATGCTTCACGACGCAGTTGGGAAGAAGATGCACGCCGGCTTTCTTCAAACACATCAACCAAGGGTTAGTATGAAGACAAATGCATTGTAGAACCTATCTACCACTCAATACAAACCCCGCCACCTCAGTTCTCAACTTTTGAAACCCATGATGAAGACCACTGATAAACACTACCATGGTCTTTTCCGAATATCAAGGTGGGGCATAGCAAACCCGCTTCCTTCTTCCGCCTGCATTGTCAACTTGGACAAACATGACATGTCTCGACATAGGCTTGCATGTCTTCCTTGGCCTGAGCCAATGAGCACCGCGCGAGCAACGCCAATGTTCTCTTCTCCGCAGTGATCTACAGCCCACTTTATATCATGTGTCTCCTTTAGCAACTCTCGTCTCAACTTGCTTGAAGGCACATACATAGCTTCCCTCCTGTGAAGTAAAGCAACTCGCTCTCAGCCATTATCGCCGTGAAAGATCTTCACTCTTGCTCAACTAAATCTTGATATGTCGAGTCTCAGGAGCTCACTTACTTCCGCTCTATGAAGTCTGCCACAACTTGACTCAACAATTGCACATAGCTCGCAACTTCCTTCCTACTCAATGCATCTACCACTTGGTCGTATCGACCCGGCTTGTGCACCCACACGAAGTCAAAGTCGACCAAGAACTCTTGCCATCGAGCTTGCTTGGCAATGAGCTTCTTTTGAGTTTTGAAGGTGTTGGCTACTTTGTCAATCACTACTATGAACTGTGTTCCCATCAAGTAGTGCTTCCATATCTCTGGGCAATGGATGGCCAGCGCTCATCTCTTCAGTGGGTAAGGTACCTTGTTCCCATCGCATCTAACTCTCCGACTCGAATGCCACCCGATGCCTCTCAGACCAACACACCACCTAAGGCCCTGTCCGACGCGTCCGTGTGTACTTCAAACGGCAACTCCAAGTCGGGCTGTCTCAAAACTGGCTCAAAGGTGATCGCATCCTTGAGCTTTTAGAAGGCAACTTGGCAATTTGCATCCCATTCCCACTTCCTATTTTCAAAGGCTGAGAGGACAGCCGTCTCGAATAGCCTTGATAAATCTCAGAGGCTTGCTGTCAAGAATGATCGGCTTCAGGACCTCGGGGTCGAGCTTCGGGCTGGGCCTCGACCAAGTTACCACCTTCGCACCATCCATCCAACTGGATCGTAATCAAAGACCCAAGAACTCGATCTCGCCTACAAACTCACTTCTCCTTCGGTGGACAGCATAACCGGTTCTCGCTCAATATGTCAATACCTTCAGGTGTGTACCAAGTGACCTCAGGCAAGTTGTAGATCACAATGTCGTCTAAGTATACCACCACGAATGAGTCCAGGAAGTCGAATAGGACATCATTCATGAGGTTACAAAATGTCGCCGGGGCGTTAGTCAATCCGAAGGGCATGACTAAAAACTCGAAGCTTCCATACCACGTCACACATGTAGCGTTCGCTCGCCCTCAAAGCACGGTATCACTGGGCTAATATCTCGATCGCAGTTCAGCTTAGCTAAGTACTCCGCCTCGCTTCAATCAATCAAACGACTCGCAGTAAACGAGACGGATACTTGTTCTTGACACGACTTGTTCAGCGGTTCCAGAATCTACACATTCATGGTATCGCTGCTCAAATAGCACCGATGCCCTATATGGTGCTTCTTGTGAGGGTTGAACCAAGCCTGTGATTCAAGAACCTGGGCCGCTTGGTTCCGGCAACTCAATCACTCCCGTGGAGTCATCCGATAAGGAGCCTGAGCAGAGGTCTCAATCTCCGGCACGAGTCCCAATTTTGATGATTCGCCCGCTTTCCTGCGTGGCATCTTCTTAGGCAACCCCTGGGAGGCATCAAGAATTTCAAATCTTTTCAAAGATGTGATACAAATATCCAAGATTTCAACGCGGCATGTCCGGCTTGATCTCGATCGCTGCCGCTGAGAGATACTTTTTCTAGCCGCAAGGCAAACAAGGTCTTCCTCGAAGGTCTCTTTAGGCGCTTTGTCGATGCCACACAAAGCATGGCTGTTTCTCTGCCCATGATCGATTCCATTCCAGTGTGGCAACAAGGCTACCTTGGCCCTCTAGAAAAGTTCGTTACCCAAAATAAAATCGAAATCATCCAAAGGCACGCTAAGGAAGTCTATCGTACCTTTCCAATCCCCATCCGACCGCCATCTTCGCTGTTACGCGGCCTCAGGAGCCAATGTTCATTCGCCAGCTCATTCGTCATCTTTAGCAAGCTTCAATCCAAGTCTGGTTATCTCCCTCGTCGATATGAAATTGTGGGTTGCCCCACTGTCTACCAAGGTCATGATCTTCTACCCACCATTCAACAACCTAACGCGTGACATCAACTCTCAGGAGTCAGTCACGAATGGCATTCAATACCAAGAGAGTTAACTCAGAGGGGCCTCTCGAATTCGTTGTTTTCCTCATCTTCTGGGCCATGATCAGATTGAGCTTCTCCTTCTTTCAAGGGGCCTCGTCGAGCGCGGCCTCAACGCAAATGTAGCATCCCAATGGTCCGTAGCTTCAGGAGGAAGTCGCTTCTCTCCCCACTTTAGCCTCGTATCGCAGTTCTTCCAACCCTTGCCTCCACTCATCTCGAGGCCTCGATTCCAACTTCCGCCAACTCTTGCTTCTAGCCTTTCCTCGGGATGTGAGGTGAGAGTCACCAGAGGTCGAATAGGTGACTCGCTGCTTCCATGGCTGAGGGCAAGTCTTGGACACCTTACCTCCTCAGTTCTATTTAAGCCCATCCTTGCAATCTGAACATGAAGTTGAACAGTTTGTCGACTTCAGACATGTCCTTAATGTCAAGGATCAATAAGCTAAACTCCTTCACTTAGTCTTTAACCGAGACCGTCTGCTTGAGCTTCTTCAGAGACTCTCTAGCCATCCATGTCGTGTTCGTGGGAAGGAACTAGTCCTTCAGCTCTTTCTTCAAGATCTCCCACCTCTCGATCTTTGGTCGACCAGCAACAACATCGTCACTCAATCTAGTCTGCCACTAAAGTTTTGCATCACCCAACAAATACATGGTGGTTATCGTCACTTGTTCACCAACAGGTATTCGGGCAGCAATGAAATATTGCTCCATGTCCCAAAGGAGTTCTCCTGCTCCGGCATTATGCGCACCCACCAAAAGACTTGGCTCAGCACTCGACTCATAGGAGGCGGATCCGAGGCAGATGGTGTCCCCTACACCATTGCTCGCTTCAGCAATATGATCTAGCCTTCTAGAGATCTTATCCGCTCCTGTAACTCCTCATTCACGGCCAGCACTTTGTCACAGAAAGTCTCCATCCATTCTTCAAAGGCCTTCTCACACGTCTCCATCAAATCTCATTACGAGCCAAGCAGCAAGAAGGCTGAAGCAAGCTAAGTCGAAAGAGTTATGTTCACCTCAACTGTTGTGCCTATCTCCGCATCAAGCCTTGACAACTACGTGCCTACCTTGGCTTCTATCATTACTACTTGCTCTCACAGCGCATCAATCATCACTCTCACAGCAACCATCTATGGCTTTGATACCAACTATCACATCGCCCACTTCGGCTTCGCACAAGGCGCGCCTAAGAACCCTGCGAGCCACTCCTCTCAATGCCTCACGTTCTCACAAACACAAGACATAAGGAGGTTTCTCCCCACTGCATTTTATTTACTTTAAAATACAAGACTCTCCTTTTGGCAAAGGCCCTACATAGCCTGGATGCTCAACGCCCTTTCATGGATCCGATTCTCAATTATCAAGCCAAGTGGGCACGCATGCCTTTTATATAGGCTGCTCAAGGGCAGTCCTAATACAAATCTAACTAAGAGTCCTACTCTAACTCTAAGTCTTCAACCTCAAGCCAATGCGAATCCTTCCCAGACTAAAAGTCTTGCCTGATCAGGACTCCTACTACCATTGGACTCCTTGTGCCACAGGACTCCTTCTATTGTAAGACTCCTCGTCGCACCCACCAGAGACTACACCCAAGGCTTCCGCCTATAGCTTGCGCTCCAACTCGATCCTTCAAGGTCTACGCCCAGCCCCCTCTAGTCGTGGGAATGTCGCGACCGCTATCAGGCGCATCCCAACTAGACCGCATGCTTGCCTTCTCTCATATGTATGCTTGGCTCACACACTATGCTACCGAGCTTCGCATCCCCGTGCCAGCACTTGCTTCCTCGATTTGCCTTGATCTCCTTCCCTGATGCGCGCATGGGGCCAAGGCAACGTCCTCATGCCACATTGAACTTAAGTCATCTAGTTGAAGGGCTAACATTACCCAATTGCTACCTCAAAAAGGCTCATTCCCATGGTTGAACTTCGGTGCAAATTGTAAGACAACTGCACAGGCTCAAGAAGTTCCAACTCGCTTCGGGTGGTCATTAAGATATAATAACACCTCAAGCATACGTGGTTTACTTGCTCGGCCTCATTCCATCGCTTGAGGGTGATTAGCAATAGAGAACTTGCACTCGATACCCAACATCTTGAACAACTCAACCCAAAATTTACCTGTGAATTGCGTGTCTCGGTCACTCACTCTGTCCTCATGCATCCTAAAATGCTTCACAACATTGCTAAAGAAGATTCAAGCAGCTTCTTTAGCCGAACACTTACCCAGGGCTGGTATGAAGACAACGTACTTAGAGAACCTGTCTACCACTACCAAATCGAAACCCTCAATTTTCGAAAACCCGCTGATGAAGTCCATTGATAAACACTACAATGGTCTTTCCGACATGGGCAAGGGCTATAAACCCGCTTCTTTCTTCCGCTCAGTCTTGTCAACTTGACAAACATGGCATGTCTTGACATAAGCTTGCACATCTTCCTCCATCTTAGGCTAATGAAAAGACCGTGCGAGCAAAGCCAATGTTCTCTTTTCTCCTAGGTGACCAACCCACTTTGTATCATGTGTCTCCTTCAACAACTCTCGTCTCAACTTACATAAAGGCACATATAGCTTCCCTCTTGTGAAGTAAAGCAACTCATTCTTTAGCCAGTATTGCCTCGTGGTGCCATCTTTCACCTACTCAACCAACTTTTGATACATCGAGTCTTATGGAGCTTCTTGTCTTACTCGCTCTGTGAAGTCTGCCACAACTCGACTCAACAATTCCACGTAGCTCGCAACTTCCTTCCTACAACGCACGGCCACTTGATCGCGGTCGGTCCGGTCAGGCACCCACACGAAGTCAAAGTCAAGCAAGAACTCGCCATCGGTTTGCTCGCAATCATCTTTTCTAAGTTTCAAGAAGGTGTCGCTACGTTTGTCGATTAATACTATGAACCGTGCTCCCATCAAGTAATGCTTCCATGTCTCTAGGCAATGGATGATCGCAATCATCTCTTTCTTGTGGGTGTTGTACCTCTGCTCTGCTGCATCTAGCTTCCAACTCTCAAATGCTACCGGATGCCCCTCTTGCACCAACACACCACCTAGGGCCATGTTTGACGCGTCCTTGTGCACTTCAAACCAGAAACCAAGCCTGCACCCAAAAACTCCGGCTATGAGGATCTATCCGGCTTATAGAAGGCAACTTGGTACCTGCATCCCATTCCCACTTCCTCTCTTTCTTCAAAAGGTCCGTGGAGAGAACAAAGATCTCGAATAGCTCATAATGAATCTCCCATAGTGCGTGCTGCTCAAGAAATCTGACCGGTTCTGGCCACCTTAGTCTGGGTCGCCAATCTCGAATTGTCACCACCTCGCACTTTCGACATACAACCGATTCCCGCCTCGCCCCATCAAACACCTTCTCAAGGTGCACCAAGTGATCTTCTAAAGTCAGGCTGCAGATCACGATGCCGTCCAAGTATACCACCATGAATGAGTCCAGGAAGTCAAATAGGGCATCATTCATGAGGTTGCAAAACGTCGCAAGTGTGTTAGTCAACCCGAAGGGCATGACTAAAAACTCAAAGCTTCCATACCGTGTTACACACATAGTCTTGGCCTCGTCCCCTTCAGCCACACGCACTTGTCATCCGTCTTAAGTTTACTTAATTTCTCTTTTAATCTAATGTCTGTGAGCAAATTAACTCAAGCACTTAAATGTTATATCTCATTCTTCCCTAATTTTTTACTCTATCAGAATCTTATGACGAAGCAGATTATTGGTAGAGGACGTGAGTATGAGGGTCTCTACATTCTTGATCATGCAGTACGGAGACCTGTTGCTTGTTCTAGAGTTACTATACCATAAGCTCTGATACCACTTTGATGCAAGGATGGGACCGTGATAGGTGATCTACAGGGTTTAGGTAAGTTAGGGTTATGGGATAGAACTTTGATGGGTAAGGAATAGGTCTAATCTCAAAGGTTATAGGGCTAGTTTAGGGTTTATATATAATGGAATTAAGGTTTAGAATGAAGAATTTTAGGTTTGGAAAGCTTCGGGTTTGGTTTGATGCAAAACAGCCTTGTTTTAAACTAATTTAAGGTTTTCCGGTTTTTCCAAGGTAGGCTAGGGCTATGGACGAATTTAGGTTTCTTCAAGGTTAAGGATGATGGTTTTTATTGTTTCTAGAAAGAAACAAAGTATTTGGAAAGGTTTTAAAAGAATAGAACTAGATTTGGGAAGTTTTGGATTGAGGTTGAAAAATGGGTTATGGAAAGTTAAAACAAAAAAGATGATGATATGAGTTAGGGTTGTATGAGGATAGATACTTCGTCACCCAAGAAATTTACCTAGAGATAAGAAGACACTAACTCGTCACTCAAGGGAATCCACCCAAGAGATAAGAGTACAAGAGATATACTTCGCCACCTAAGGAATCCACCAAGGGATAAGAAGCAATGAACTCGCCTTTCAAGGGAATCCACCCAAGAGATAAGAGAATAAGAGATATACTTGCCACCCCATGAATCCCACCATAGATGTTAAAACAACGAACTCAAGTAATTCAAGAGAATCCACCTACAGATAGTATAACAAGAGACAACTCTTAAAAAGAAAGATATCCAAAATATTATTAGTCTTGAATCGATACTATTAAGACATTAGGGTATTTATAGGCCTCATACTTTCTAAATTGAATAAAGCAACTCCTACTTTATAACTAGGAAAACAAAACTTTCTAAATTGAATAAAGCAACTTCTACTTTGACTAAGGAAATAAAACTTTTTAAATTGAATAAAGCAACTCTTAAATAAGAAACATGAGTACAAATCAAACTTAGAATTTAGAAAGTATATTCAAAACCAATCATTGACTTATTCAAACTCTTCTTCAAGCCTTGATCACATCCTTAACTCCTTTCAAGTTCTAATTGAAGTCCAAAGATGTCTTTTTGATGATTCTAAAGCTTTGCAACCTTCTAAATCTGAACTTAGCATCTCTTATTTGACTAGCAAAAGAAACTTTCTAAATTAAATAAAGCAACTACTATTTTAACTTGGAAAACAAACCCTTCTAAAATAAAACAACTCCAAATCAAAATAGTAACAAGACTCAAAATACTTGGAAATAGAAATATATTTGGTGTCTCCAAGGTTTCACAACTCCCGAATCCGAATTTTCCATAATTAAGATTGAATTCCCAAGGTTTGTTGCAAAAGCTCCTACATTAGTACGGTATGGATTATGAGGAGACTTTTGCTCCTGTTGAAAAAATGACTATTGTTCATACTCTTCTTGCATAAGCTTTGGTTCGACAATGGTGTATCTCTCAGTTTGATGTTAAAAATGTCTTCTTAAATGGGGATCTTGAAGAAGAAATTTATATTGAACCCCCTCCTGGTGTTTCTCATGATTCTAGGTATGTTGGCAAGCTCAAGAAGGCATTATATGGTCTCAAACAAGCGTTGATGCAAGGATGGGACCGTGATGGATGATCTAAAGATTTAGGTAAGTTAGGGATGAGTTTGTGGTAATTTAAGGGTATAGGATGTAACTTTGAAGGGTTAGGGACAAGTCCTGGCTTCCAAACATACTTATCCGGTGCTTTATTTATGATGGGATTAAGGTTTCTAGGAATGAACGATTATAGGCTCTGGTAAAGGTTCGTAGTTCGCTTGGATGCAAACAAATTTTTGCTTGAGCTAGATTATACAGTTTCATAGGTATATTAGTATTATGACGACGCGTTTCACGTTAGAATAAAGGTATTTATGGTTTCTACATTAAAACAAAGCATTTGGAAAGGTTTGTAAGACTGAATCCGATTCGAAAGCTTACGATTGAAGAATCTGATTCGTGAAGTTTTAAAAAAAAAAATACGACAAGACGAAATGGAGGTCAGAAGAAGATGATACTTACTGTCACCCAAGGAATCCAATTCCACGATAAGGCTGCCTTAACTCGCCACTCAAGAGAATCCACCCAAGAGATAAGAGTAATTAATCCTTACTCAAATGCAATCATGAATTTACCATGATGTTAAGAACGAATCCCGCTACCTCAGAATCCACCCAAGAGATAAGAGAATAAGAGACAACTCTTAAAAAGAGATATCTGAAAATATTATTAAACTTGAATTGATAATGAAAAGAGGACATTAAGGGGGTATTTATAAGCCTCATACTTTCTAAATTGAATAAAGCAACTCCTACTTCATAACTAGGAAAACAAAACTTTTTAAATTGAATAAAGCAACTCTTACTTTGATTAGGAAAACAAAACTTTTTAAATTAAATAAAGCAACTTCTGAATTAGAAACATGAGTACAAATCAAACTAGAATTTAGAAAGCATATAAAAAACCAATAATTGACTTATTCAAACTATTCTTCAAGCATTGATCACATCCTTAACTCCTTTCAAGTTCTAATTAAAGTCCAAAGATGTCATTTTAATGATTCTGAAGCTTTGCAACCTTCTAAATCTGAATCTTCCATAATAAAGGGCAAATTCCCAATGTTGGTTGAAGAAGCTTTTACATCAAGCACCTCTTACTTGGTTTGAGAAATTCACTTTTGTGATCTCCTCTTTCGGATTTTTTGCTAGTAGTTATGATTCTACTCTCTTAAGTGTACTAATGCAGGTCATATCATTCTTTCTTTATTTCAAATTTATGAAGGCATACTACAGCTACACACTTGAAATGAAGGATTCGGGGTCTCACAAGCAATATTTTTAGGTATCAAGTACCTATTCTCGAGTTATCTTCTCTTCACCAAAATGTTGTAGATGTTCTTGAGCGAGTAGGACTTACTGATAATAAGACTGTTGATACTCCCACTGATGTTGATGTAAAATACTCTTCTTCTAATGGAGCCTTTGGCGATCCTACACATTATACCGCATCATTGTCAGAGCTTGGCCTATCTTACAAATAATTGTCCTAATATTGCTTATGTTGTTCAAAGTTGTTAGTCGCTTGTTGCTGTTTCTCCTTATTACAATCATCAAGCGCTTATTCTTCGTATTTTGCGTATCTTCAGGTACAATCTTTAGAGTCTTCTACTATCCACATCTTATTCGAACCTCCAGCATGCTCGATGCTTACTATGGCAAAGGACCGCACAACAATATAAGTCCGCATTAGTTTTGTATCTTTTAGGTGATTCTCTTATTTCTGTAAGAAAAAGAAACAAATCCACTGTTTTCTCTATCTTCAACTGAAGCAAAGTATCGTGCTATGACATCTACTACCAAAAGAGATTGTTTGGATATGTTGGTTACTTATAGATATGGGACTATCTCTTTCTCACCCCACTCCCATGTATTGTGACAACAATAGTGCTATTCAAATTGCTCACAATTCAGTTTTTCATGAACGAACCAAGCACATTGAGATTGATTCACCTTATAAGTCATCATCTCAAACAAGACATTATCACTTTGCCTTTAGTTTCTTCTTTGTTGCAGCTTGCAAATTTCTTTACCAAGTCACATTTTGTTTTCCGTTGCTTAGGTCAGCAAACTCCCAATGCTCAGAGCAACCGTGATCGACTTTGAGGGGGATGTTAACAAAATTGGGTTATGATGAGAACGCCGACCAAAGATGCCGACGACTTCAAATGTCAATTGAGTCAATCACAAGAGCAAGGGCCAAAAGCTTTAAGAGGCATTACATGAGCTTGTGAAAAAGTTTATTTAGGCCAACCCATCCTTTAACAAAGAGCCCAAGTCAAATCAAGCATTTGAAGGAACTAGAGCTAACAAGGAAGTTCAAAAGTCCATAAATACTATCATCATGGTTGTTAATGGAAATAATCCAAATGATTTTGGCAATTAAAATGACCAAAAAATCAAGAAAATTTGTGCTCTATATTGTTTCCATAATTCATGCACAATCAAAGATCTATTTTGGAAAGTTCTTGCAAGTTGTATGATCAGACTTGCCAATTCTTGTGCAAGTCATTAGTTGTCCAATTAGTTTATTACCGTCAAAATATCAAGGTTATGTGTCCAAGAAGGAAAAGAATAAATTATCTTCATGTTGCTATTTCTTTTAGAAAGATTTGCTTTCAGGAGTTGCTTTATTTAAATTAGAAAGTCTTGTTTTCCAAGTCAAAGTGGAGTTGTTTTATTTGACAGAGAAGATGCATTTATATATACCCTTATTATAGCGTCTTTGAAGGACATTGATGAACAAAATTTTTTGTGAGGTTTTTCACTTTGCGATTCTTGTAAGAACTTTCGAGCCTATCAAGGTTGATTCCTTATAGTGTCTAAACTACTCGCTGTTCTTTTATAATCAAGGGATTGGTTACTTTCCCTTTATTTTTACGCTTTTTTGGTTCTCCAAAGGGACTAAAACGCAAATAATTCGCTACGGTTTCGATTCAATATAGTCAAGGGGACAGGATCACTGTTCTAGATCGTGTTTGAAGATCCTTAGAGTAACACGCAACAATTGGTGGATCTCGAACCAACAAGCAGCGAGGTTCGCATCAGGTTATTTTGTCTTTTATCATTTAATGGTAGAATAGTCTTTTGTATTATATTCTCTTCTCTTTATGTTTTTTAGGGTTTCCTTCTTTCTATCATTCATTGCTTTTGTAATAGACATTGTGGATGAGTATTGAATATGTTAAGGTTTAGTCTCCTAATCTATTTAGGATTCTTTTTCCTTTTCTCTTTAGTCTCCTAATTGAACTCTAACTTTATTTTCTTTTTTGCCCTAACACTAGAGTATAAATATGTATGTTTCCTCCTTTGTAAATTAATGAGAATACAGAATTCTTTTTCTCTCAACAGAATAGAGATATGGCCTACATTCTTCCCCTCCTTTTGTTCTTATCACACAAAAGGCCCACTGGAGAAGGCCAATAGTTGGAACAAACCAAATCTATCATCACATATAATTATATGTAAGGCACCCTTGCAAATATTTTTATGTAAAAGACCCATAGGAAGAGGAAAGATGATCTCATTTGTTAATAAATCCACAAATAGTTATCCTCAAAGCTCGTATCATTTCTTTCCAACCAAATCACCATATGTGATAGCTAGCACAAACAAGGGCATGCTTTCTCCCCTTCCCAAAAAGGTCATTAAGTTGAACCCACCACCGAGATTTTCTGTAGATCCAATCTAGCTAATACGCTCCATGCGAAACAACTTAAGCCACAAAGAATAGGATGTCAGGCAATGAATGTGGTGTTTATTGTTTGTTAAGTGCAGCATGATATTCATATTAAACTCAAATCCTACAAGCTTGAGATTTAAGGAAAGTCGGTTGTTTAACATGATATCAGAGCATCAGACTTGATCTCGGCAATGGCAACAATTAAGTATGATATTCGGCCGCTTGATCGAACACTATATTACATAAAGCTACAAAGATGTAAAGATGTATGCTATCTTAAGTAAATAGATTTGGACAATGTATTGCTAGAGTTTGATAAAAGATCTCTATCTCAAATATTAGTCAAGGTTTGCTGATCATTGCTCTTTGTGGCTTTGGTGGACAAGGTTGAGATTTTCTTTGCTCTAATATCGAGTTTGTTTATTCCTTGGATTGAATTCATGTCAAGATTCGAAGTTTAGCCAGCAAGGACCAATTCGCTCGATTGACTTAAAAGTTTTGCTAAGTATGATATCATGGATTTTTTAAGGTTTTAGTGAAAGGCTTGTGGCATCTTATTTGGGTTAGGGCTTGCTTGCTTTTGGGATGCCTATCAATATATGATGTACTTTTAGGGTTTGATGCATTGGGAATATTGTGAAGTTTTTTTTAGGTATTGTGGACATTCTAGGGTTTTCTGATTTTTCTCTAATCATCTCAATTCTCTAATACTCCAATAATGTATCTATATTTGATATAGTAAGTTTCTCCTCCTCGGCCCGTGGTTTTTTTTTTCATTTAGGTTCTCCATAAAATATGTGATTCTTGTTCTTTATTCTACTTAGAACAATATTAGGAACTGAAGATTTATGGTGCCAAGATCCTCAATATGCACATCAGGCCAATTGATCAAGTCTGCCTTTCCTCAAGGGGTCTTGGGCTTCAAACCCAACCAACCCACCCCAGCCACACACATGCAAAAGAAATCTCTCTAAATCTTTTCAAGCCTTAAACTCACCCTTCTTGGAAACACTAGTAAAGACATGTGGTAAGCTAACAATAGATAAAAGTCTCCTCCCCTCTTTTAATAGAATTTCTCTTTCATAGTTCCTACCTCTTCTAAAGCCTCTCCTCCGTTGCATACCACACAACCTTAAGCTCACCTTTTAAACCTTTCTTTTTTATTCTGAATCTCCATTGATGAGGATTCTTTCTGAGACTATTAATTAGTCGAGCTCAACTGAAAAGGAGGGAAATTTATTTCCTTTTCTATCTTTTCCTATGTTCATTGACAAACTTTATATGCTAGTTATAATAAAACTTTTATTTGCCTATAAAAAACATGGTATGCAACGGACTAAAAAAATGGTTAACATGCAATGTCTTCTTGTATAGCATACAAAATATCTACTTAAAAGTTTTTCTAACCTTTGCCGGCATGGAGCCTATCTTTGGTATTCATCTTTTCATGAACCAAATTCCAAGCAAAAGCCTTCAATTTTGGATGAGCTTGAACTAATGGAGAATATAGCATATGTAAATCAAACTTCCTAAAGACAACCATTGCTCTCCAAACATCCAAAAAAACTTCTTAAGGGTAGAAATAGACAAAATTGTCAAGCTCAATATTGGGAAGAGGGAGGTAAGCTCATCAAAGTTAAGGTCAAATAAGGAAGCTATCTTGCATTGGATCATCAAACTAAGACTTCCACTTCCTCACTAGAGAAAATCTATAAAGATAATAAAACTATTTTAGTAGGATAAATGTCCTACAAGATTTCAACAAAACAAATCTGAGACCATTTCTAATAATGAATCTAGAACAAAGCCAAATGAAATGTTTTCAAAGGCTACCGACACTTTGCTTCGATATCTAAACTGTGACTGTTTCTTTGTTCATTAAAATCCAAAGGGACCTTCCAAAACTTCCATAACCATGTTAAGAAGGTGGGATTCCTAGAAACCACATTGCCTATCTAAAACTACCCTCTAATTTAGGTTCACAAGCCTTGTCCCACTAAACCAATAGTTATTTCTCAGATTCACTTGTGATGAACCATAAAAATTTCTAATATTTAAACTCGATATCCCATGAGCAAAAATCTTAAACTAAGCAAAAGGGATATTAGAACAGCAAAGTTGAAAAAGATGACTATATCATCAAGATAGATCAGGCACTCGTTCAACTCATTTAAACATGTAGAAACAACCAAGAAATAATTGGAGGAAATAATTCCTTGTGTTATTTTCATTGAATTAACAAGTGTATATATACAGGAGGGATAGTCTAGACTTCCTAATCTGTTACAACTCTAAATGTTAGGATTCCTAACTAGTTACAACTCTATATGTTTAACACTGCCCCTCAAGTTGGAGCATAGATGTCAATCATGTCCAACTTGTCACATAAATAGCTAATTTGGTCTCTACTTAAAGCCTTTGTGAAAATATCACCAAACTGCTCTCTCGTCTTCACATATCCTGTAGAAATCAAACCGAGTTGTAGTTTTTCACGAACAAAGTGGCAATTAATCTCAATATGCTTAGTTCGTTCATGGAATAAGGGATTCAAGACAATATGAAGTGTGGGGCCTCGGTTATCACACCCTAAAGTTTTGTTGTAATTCAGCAATCTTAATGCCGACTCCATCAAGAGCCATGAAGCCATTACGATTTCTTGGCCACACACAGACATGCCATCGTCTATATTCTAACTTAAACTTGAACTAAAACAACCCTCGCTTCTTACTCTTCTATGAGACTAGATTCCACTAACAAAAATACGCTACGCATGTGGATCTTTATCTTCCTTCGACCCTACTCCAATTCCGCATTCCGTGAAAGACTCACAACCCTATTACGCCCATGATTACTATATAGAATACCTCATCCCGAAGCTCCTTTCAAGTAACATGCATTACGTTTCTATACCAGCCTAATCATTAACAACCCGAAGAGCATGTATTGACTTACAACACGCACTGCTGCCAATATCGTGACGAAGCCATCAGAAGGTAGCTTCAATTTTCCCATCTACCTTTTATATCTCTTAGATCCTCAACAACTCCTGTGATTCTCTAGAAAGGTGTACGCCGAGCCATAGGGGGAACTACATGGCTTTCGTCTCCCACTTTCCAATCTCGACAATAACCAAGCACATATTTCCTTCTGGTATAAGCAAGATTTTCATGTGCTTTACTCCATAACTTCAACGCCCAA
>JAEQBH010003691.1:0-214023 GCA_016808115.1 Tetrastigma voinierianum
AATCACTCCCATATTACAGAAGCACAAACATTCTACATTGAGATGAAACCTCTAAGTATTAACTAACAAATCAATAAATGGTCCTTATTCCTCGGAAGACACGTGTTATGCAAGGAACGAAGTCGAGAGGTTAGAAAATCACCTGTGATTCATCAAAGTGAGACTTAGAGTATTTTAGTTCTAAATATATCAATCTTGCATACCCCCAAGGCTATTTACTCTCAGGAACTTACTTCTCTGTGTCACTCAGAGGGGTCCTGGAAATCAAAGCACATATACAGCTCCTTTCTGGGTATACTCTACTGATACTTAGAACAACACTTTTAAAGAACAGTACCAATTAGATCAACACAATATTCAGATTATAACATTCATTTTATTCTGTAGTAATGTACCAATCCCTTCCCGAGAGCTTGGCCTTCCATGGCCCCGGATCCACGATCATGATGACTAGTTAATTAAATAAACCATTGAAACTATAATCAAACTTAATAAAAATGGTTTCCAAAAATATTGATTCTCAAGTTGGACAAGTGAAGATTGATATACAAGATCGACTCAATATTATGGCTTAGATAAACTATTCCAATCTTCAAGAATGAAAATGAATATAAAATAAAATAAAAGAAGAAAAATAAAAGAATAAAATAAAAATATGTACAAAAACTCAGTCTCTCTCTGTTCTCCTTTGAAGATGCTGCCCTCGATGATGTGTCCGATTCCTCCTGTGTGTGCCCTATCTCTTTCTATTTATAGGCCTCATAAATGTTGGGCAATTAAGAATGGAAATTTGTGGGTTTTAGTGCAAACCTAGTTTGGTCATTGTCGCGACATTGCAACATCCCTCTTTGTCTTCAAGCTTTATTTGCTTTCGAGATGTTTGTGTAACAAAGTCTATATCACAACATAAGTGTAGGTCACATGTCTTCGAACTTTGGCACGAGCTTGTTGCGACAAGTGGTTTGACAAATCTTCTTTGATGATTGTGACCAAACTATTCATTGCGATAAACTTTTTCTTTGCCTTTTTCTTTGTCTTTGCAGAAATTTGCAAAGGCTGTTGAAATGTCATATAGGCTTAGTTGATTCTTTCTCATGATTGTCATGACAAAGTTTTCATCTGGCAACATTGCTTTCCTTGCCTTGGATGTTGATCCTACAGAGTTTGTCGTGACAAGAATTCTTATCGCGATAAACTTTGAAACTCTTGCAACTCATCACCCAAACAAACTTTTCATGTGTGGCGCACATTCTACCTTGCCCTTTTTTTATATTTGTCGCGACAAAGTTGTGGCATGTCGTGATAAAGTTGTGGCATGTCACGACAAACTTTTTCTGCCCTTCTGCCTAGGTTATGTCACGACAAAGTTGTGAAATGTCGCGTTTCAATCATTAGTTATCTTTTCCGACATCCCTTCTCGATCGTGTTCGCGACAAGGCGATTGTTGGTTGACATTCGATGCTAACCACTTTCCTTTGGTTTTGTCGAATAATCTTTAGGTGTCCGACATTTTGCCTTTCCTACCTTACTCATTTTGCCTTTTCTTCTTGATTTTGCTTCTTTGCAATAAATCCTGCAAATCACCGGTCTGAGTGAAAGATTCCATAATTTATTGAATTGAACTTTTAAGTCTCGAATATACATGAAAAAATGGACTTAGATGGTTAACTCATCAAGCTCCCCCAAACTTAAAGTGTTGCTTATTTTCAAGCAATGAAAAGACTCATTTTTTGTTCTCGAGCAATTAAAACATGACTTTAAGGACATTTTTCTTTTCAATCATCTTTTCCAAAATATCAGCAATCTGGATTCAGTGAAATGTCAGTTGTGATATCAATTCCATCTAAACTTCAATTCAAGAATCCCAAAGATTTTCAATTCATATCATTTAACATAGCAGATAATTCATAGACTGTAAACAATTACAATTCTTGACCTTTGAAGTGATGTGTGTTGGTCTTCCCTTTATGACAATTTGCACGTTAGGTAGCCTTATTAAACATAGTGTAAAAGAATGGTAGTCTCTTTATAGTGACTTAGGTCTCATAGGCTTGTTGATCATATTACTCTCCACTAATGTAGGCATAACACCACTCTCAAGATCAAATAGGTCTTATAGGCATGTAATGTATGGCTTGGGCATTGGGTGGTCTTTGGGCATTGGGCTCAAGTTCCCCAAAGTGCACATACTATTCAACATTTTGCCTTCAATATTCTCATCCTTTATTTTCCTGCTAAAAACATCTTTCGAGTTTCCCCAAACTAGGTTTGGTGCATCTTTATGCATATTCCCCACTATGGCTTTTTCTTTTCCCACTTTCTATTTTCAATTATGTTCCCTCAGTTTAGAAACTCTTTTCTTTTCATTTTGTTCAAGGTTTTGGAAATGGTGCAATGTTTTGCCTTTTTAAGCTTTCTACCACCCTTAGCAAGCTTTGGGTTAGTAACTGATGAGTCTTAAACTCATCTATTTTTAATCCATTTTTCTGGCTTATTTTTAGTATATTCAGATCTGTTTTAATGCCAAATTATGGATTATTCACCAACTTTGTGTTTTGCGGGTTTTAGTTTAAAAAGGAGAAAATTTAAGCAAGAAAAGAAAATAAGAAACATTGAAGTCTATGTCGCTACAGAGTTCAGTGTGTCGCGACAAATGTTAAAGCAAATGGCTAAGGAAATCTGTCACGACAATCTTTCTTAATGCAACACAAAGGGCGATAGAAGAGCATGTCATGATAAGACGGTATGTGCTGACGAGAACATGAGAAGAATGTAACAAGTCAGCTGAGACAAAGAGAAATAATGTTGCAACAAGGTTTCTTATGCTGGATGTCAAAACCAGGAGGAACCTGTCGCGACATAAAAGCTCGTAATCACCGACAGAAAGGAAGAAAGCGAAATTCTTTAGCGATAAGGTATCTTATGTGGCGACAAGAAAAATGTCACAGGAAGAATCTTTGCAACATATCGAGTTTATGTTGCGACCTGAGAAGAAAAAATAGAGCGAGAATCTGTCACGACGCAAAAGATCTATTCACGACGCGGTGTAACAAATTAGAAATCTGATGAGGGCGTTGTATGAGAAGTTATGTCGCAACAAGGTAATGAATGTCGCGACACTAAAAGACAAGGCTTCTTGTCTGACGAGGAAGAGACAAAGTGCGACAGTGATCGCGACTAAGTGAGGCTTGACTTGGTGCAACAAAGAGTTGATGTTGCGACATACTTCAAAATTTGAAGAAGTTTTTAATGTCATGACCAAAGGAGATATGAAGGTCATGATTCGTTGAAATCGTAGTATGCATTGGGGTAGAGATTTGGTGCTTGGAATCAATAATATTTATAAACCTAAACCTCTTCTTTGCTATACTTGTAGCTCTTTGGTATAATTAATCTAGAGTCGAACAGGGATGAGAGTTTTCTTCATGTAGGTAACCCGATAGTTGAGTCAAAATGGTGGCTTCTTTGGATTTTAGGCTTTTCATAAAAGCGGTGGGGTGGTGATTGAAGGCGCTAGTAAAATGTAAAGAACTCCTTGAAGTCTCGGGCCAGGTTTGGGTTAGGGCAAGCGAAGTCCTCGAGGTCCATTTTCTCGTGTCGGGAGAATGACCTATAGTCATTTCAGCTGGATATTCATTTAGCTATAAAGCCAGAACCACAATAGTTTTCCTCTTGAGAAATAGCATTTATTGGTCATTAATGTTTCAAGGCAGTAAGCGATCCTTTGATCTGCCTATGTGTGAATAAGTAAGCGGCTAAACGGTATCGATTGGATCCACAGTAATAAGCATCCATTGAACCACAAAGATTACCCAATCTTGGTCAATCAGATACATCAAAGGATTTAAACCTAAAGTGAGATATAGAGGCATAAATGGCAACTGACTACTTGCTTTAAAAACAAAGACCCAGCGGTTACCTCCAATACACCCGACCTTACTCTTGGATAGGAGGAACCTTGACCATCCTGCGAGTTATCATCCTCGGGGGGTTTGGCAAGCAAGAAAAGTGAAAGGAAAATGAGGAAAATAAGGAAAATGAGGGAAGAGAAAGAACGGCGGGAGAGGCGGCTTTTCGTTAAAATTTATTGCATTCGATGTCTTGTATAGAGCTTGGCGAGACTTATATCTGCTCGGAATCAAGGAAGTACAAAATGTATAAACTAAAAAAATACAAAGAGGGTAGTTTGGAAAAAAGGTACAAAAAGTTGGTAAAAAACGGGGTCAACAAGACACGGGACGGGTTGCGAAAATCGCAACTGCGAAATTCTACGAGGTTCTTGAAATTTTCGTAACCACCCAAAATTCTGATAGTTTGATTTCTTTATTTTCTACTCCAATTTCCTTACGACTTAGGCGCAACTCAGAGTTCGCTTGGATTCTTCACGTTCGGTCGGCTCGATGACTTTAGCCTAATTTAGCTTGCAAAACTACTAAATAGCCACAAAATGCGATCAGTAGTGTAGTCGGGACCTTGGTGTGTCAATTGAGTTATTTAAGTTGATTAGTACACAAAAAGTGCTCAAAACCTACAATAAACAGGGTTCAAAATAGCACTATTTGGGCACTAATCACTCCCCACAACCGACACATTGCTAGTCCCTTAGCAATGATAGAAAGAAAGAGAGAATAGGACAAATTATGTTCTGAAACAAAAAATGGTATTTCAAAAGTATATGGATGAGTAATGTCTAACCTTCGATATGAATCACAAGACCACCTTGCAATGCCATCTTGGGAGAATGAATGCCATACAGAATCAAGTTTCAGAAGAGTATCCAACTCAGGGGAATCAACCTGAAACTTCCACCAAAATCTAAGTGTTTATATGATCAGTTTTTAACAATAAAGCCCATGGCTTGCCTCTCCCTGACAAGCTACACTTAAGACCTAGAACAGTGACCAACCTAAATAAATTTGGCTTCACTCTTATTCCACACTTCTTTTCATGTTGTAGGGTGCATCTTTGAGAATCAACTTCACCAAAGTCCATATAGCGGGGATCCGCGATGATTCCCCTGACGATTAAGGCTTAGGGAATCAAGTCATAAGGATCTTTCGACCACTAACTCTTCAGGTTTCACCTCGGACTCGAATGATTTGTTTGCTTTTCTGACTAGTTAAGCCTCCCCCCGTCCATCCATGAGGCAAGTCGTTGGCTCCACTACCCAGTTGGTTTCGGGCACCGAGGTTTTAAAGAATTCGTCTCGCCATACCCCTCGGACTGCCGCCAGGATTTCAAAGCGAGCGTCACGACTTACTGTATTTCTTTTCTTTTCTTTTTCTTTTTCTTGTTTTTATTATGTAGACTTCATTGGCCTTTCTTGAGGGTCCTTAGAAAAGCTGTTACAATTGGTCAATGAAACTAGGGTAGGTTTTTCTTGAGAAGTAAAGGAGCTAGGGTTTCTTAGCTTATTGAAGAAAATTGATGTGCATTGTGTGGTTAAAGGTGAAGAAAGAGGCAAAAACCATGAGACTTCAGCGATCATCTACATAGCAGTGCATGGGTTCAATCTGCTTATCAGTAAATTGGGTAGTGTTTCAATTTTCCAACTTGCAGATTAGGCAAAACCACAAAAAAAAAAAAAAAAGTGCAAAAATGGGTGCAATTTTTTGAATTGAGAAAATAAGTATATAGTATAAAATATATAGCTACTCTTCACCATCTTTGCAAATACAACTACGACTTCAACAAAAGATGATAAATAACAAGCCACTGACATCACAAAAAGGGTTTTGTTCGAAAATAGCGAAATAAACATGAATGTAAAAGTCACTTGACCATTCTTTCTCCCCAGGAGCCAAAATGTCGCATTGTGGCAATGGGGCTCGGATTGGAAAGTTAGAGAAGGAAGTGCTACCTCCTCAATGTGCTTGGGTGGGAGGTCATCCTCACCCTAGGCGGTACATTTCTTTCTTTGGTATTAGCTAGAGAAGTGGTACCGCCCTCTTGCCCCCTGTAGTCGAGAGAGGCTCAGGGGCAAATTTGGGTTATTAGTCTTGGCTGTTGGAGGAGGAACTAGAAATTTGTGAGGCACGGATGGGAAATCGGAGGTAAGCCCGGGTGATACGGATACGCATGAGGATGGCGGTGCTGTGTGAGTATGGTGCGAAGTGCGAGCCATGGCGGCCTCGGTCGCAGTCATGTCACCGGTTGGGGCGGCATGGGCGATCCTTGAGTGGTGCGGATGTGGGCTGAGGAATATACGGGACTACATCCGTGATGTGGGAAATCCTGAGTGGATATAGAAATATCGCTGTATGGGCGTCTTTGTGATGCTGGATTAGGCCCGACATACGTAGGGCTTGATGGTGCTAAGAGTAGAGGGCTGCGGAGGTGTAGGGATGTGGGAGTCGTAGGTAATGGACGGAGTGGTAGGCTGGGTTTGGGCCCGGGATGTTGGAACCTGAGGCTCCTCGGTGTACCTTCTTGGGAGTGGCTGCTCCTCTGTGGGAAGGTCGGGGCCCAGGTGGTCCTCGGCTGGCTTCCCGGGAGGTGGGAGGTGATAAGAGCGGGGGTGTGATCTACCATGGGGTCAGCCCCCGCAGATGGCCTCGCCGTCTCGACGACAGCTGGCCTAAGCTCGAGTGGAAGCCAGGTGTGCTCACAATACTTTGGCATAAAGTCTCGGGAACAGGAGGGGAGTGGACTCAGCTCTGGTCAGGTTCCTGCGATGAACCTTGTCCTCGAAGTCCAACAAGGATGTCATGCCGAGCTCGGTCGAGCTTAACTGGAAACTCTCTAATATACGGTATAGAGCCTCCATAATGGCTCCTCTCCTCTGTACTACGTGTTGAAGCGGAAAAGATTAGGCCGCGATATATAGTGCACATGAGGGCCTCTTTCGGCCTCCTGACAGATAGGCCGTGTCGCGTCTGTGATGAGTAGACGAACCCATCTCCTTGGTCGAGGATGGGCATTTATATATTCTGCCGAGTTAGCGAGGACTCGCAGTCAGATTGAACATAGCTATTATATACGTGGCGAAGTATCACACGGTCGACCATCGATAGTGAAATGAATAGTTGTCGGATTGGGCTCGCCCGAGTCATGCGAGGTTTAGCCCCAGTAATCCATAAATGGGTGGTTAATGGTTAGGGCTCAAAAAAAATCTAGAAACATTCATGGTGCTTAGGAACCGAAAGGTTCTGAGGAAGACAAAGAGCGGAAGATGAGCAGTGCACATAGCAGGGAATTTACCCAACCATGTGAAATTTCGCAGGATTACGGTATTCTCAACCTGCAATTTTGCAAGTTGCGAAAAGTCGCAAACCTGAAAAATTCCCTGCTTCTTTAAAAAAGCCCTGCACTTATGCTACACTGCAAGCTTGAGAGAAAACCAAAAATTATAAGAATGTACAAATGAAAGAGAGAAAAATTACAAGAAAAGTAAATAAGCCAAAATTAAGAAATTAAGAAAGTCACAAATAAAACTTAAAATGAAACAAACAAAATTCCAACAAAAATGTGAGTGACTTCTAAGTTGCTGCAGAAATCACTCCCACTCAGGTAGCCTTTTGGATTCATGGAAGGTCAAGGAAGGGAATCTCCTCCTTGTTTGTTGTGTGTTGTACTGCATAGGGTTTCAGCCTTTTCCCATTGACCTTGAACACCCTGTTGTCCTTTAGGTGGAGGTAGGTCTACTTGATCCAGTGAGGTCAGACTTGATGGATGGTGAATGGCTGGAGTCCATCTTGACTTGAGCTTGCCGGAAAGGTGGAGCTTGGAGTGTAGCGGCACCTTGGTCTCCTTGTTTGAAGTTTTTACGGGCTATCAACTGATCATGCCACTTTTAACTTATCTTTTGCAATTTTGAGTTGAGTAAGAATCATTCCTCGGCTCTTCCTGGCTCTCGTTGATGTCGAGGAGCCTTTTGATAAACCTCCCATATCAGGGTTCGGCTTCTTTGCTTGCCCACCATGCGTATCTTTCCAGATTTTAGCGGGCAAGTGACATGCCTTACCATAAACTAGGCGATACGAGGAGACATGCAGGGGATGGTTTGTATGTTATTCTGTATGCCCTGAGAATCCAGACTTGAGAGACCAATCCTTTCGGGTTAAAGTTGCCGCTCATGATATTGTGCCAGTTTCCCTGTGCAGCTCAGCGACCCGCCCCAGTGCGAGGATGATGCAAGGGGTGGCCACTTTATGCTTGACACCATATTTAGTTAGGAGGCTCTCAAGGTTTGTTGCAAATGCGAACCTCAAATCGCGATTATGGCTTTGGGGACCCCCAATGAATCTACGGAAGATGTTCTCGCCCGGGAATTTCAACACCACCTGGCTAATTACGATGCTTTGAACGCTTCAACCCATTTTGACATGATGCGACTCCCACCAAAATGTAAATATATCGAAGGAAGAAGGAATAGTCCCGTAAATCGATGCCCCCAATTATCGAATGGTCGACTACGAATCGGGTTGAAGGCATCATGTAGCGACGGAATTTTCCCCGATCTTTGGCATTTGTCGCATTCCACGCATAGTATGGGCATCCTTGAAAGAGAGAGCCAATAAAGCCGGATGTGGATACCTTCATGGTGGTTTTACGGGGCCATGAAATGGCCTCCATGCATTCTCATGCGTGGTAGTATCCACTTGTTGTTCTCACTTAGGCACACATCTTGATTATCGGTCGTACGGTATTTGTACAGAAGAGACTCTTTCCCAATAATAAGTGAATTTTGCAAGAAAAAAAATTCTGTCTTGTGTCTTCCCGATTTGATGGTAACCCTCACATTTGCGGTAATTGAGAAATGTAGACATACAGAGTGTGTTCTCAACTAGGAGTAAGGACTCCTCAAGAAACTCATCATTGATTGGAGGGTTGTGAGTGTTATGTGCTATTGTTAATCTCGAGAGATGATCTGCAACAACATTCTCCACACCCTTTTTATCCCTAATCTGCAGGTTGAACTCTTGTAGTAGGAGAACCCATCTAATAAGTCTTGCCTTGGCGTTTTGCTTAGTCGGGAAAGGTACTTGGCCCAGGAGTGATTTGTGAAGATGATTATATACGCTGACCCGGGCAAGTCTGAAACTTATCAAAGCATAGACCCGCGCGTGCTCTCGGTGGTGGTGTAATTCCTCTACGCCTCGTTCAATGTCTTGCTTGCATAGTAGACCACATAAGGCTTTCCTTCTTCCCTCTGCTCGAGGACTACTCCAATAGAGAAGTCGCTTGCATCACACATTACCTTGAAAGGTAGCCAGTTAAGGGCCCTCACTATTGGTGCCGGTGGTCAATGGGCGCCAGGCTTCTGAAAGCTCCTGCGGAGTCTTTGTCCCACACAAGTTAGCATCTTTCTCCAATAGCTTATAAAGAGGCTTGGAAATTTTGAAAAGTCATGATAAACCTCTGTAAGCTTGCATGCCTAGAGGTAGCTAATGAATTCTTCACATTCGGTAGGAGAAGCTAGTTTAAATCATCTCAATTTTCGCCTTTATCGACTTCAATTCCTTTCTTGGAAATAATATGTCCTAACCTGATTCCTAGTTGACCATGGTAAGCATTTTTCCAGTTGATACCAAGTTCTTACTCTATACACCTATGCGGGGCCGGTTTCTAAGTTGATCGAAGCATTCTTCAGCTCCTCCATAAAATGTAACATCATCATGTAAACCTCCATAATCTGCAGCTCCACCAAATCATTTGAAATACTAAGCATGCATCATTTGGAATGTAGCGGGGGCATTACACAGGCCAAAGGGCATCCTCATATAGGCATATGTGCCAAATGGGTAGGTGAAGGTGGTCTTCGCATACTACGACAAGTTCAATTTAGAATAGCACGAATAGCCATCAGAAGCGATAAAAGGGTGCGAAAATCCTTCGGTAGTCATGAAGGAGTAGAGGGAAGTGATCTTTCCTTGTCTCGTTTAGTCTTGTAATCAATACATACCCCTCGACACAAGTAAGGCGGGTGGGCACTCTATCCTTTTCATTATGCCGCAGTGGTTACCCACGATTTATTAGAGCACAACCTGGGTTGGACTCACCAAATTTATCGGATGAGGTAAATAATACTAGCTTGTAGCAACTTTAGGACTTGCGCACGTACCACTTTCTGCATGTGCGGATTTAGTCTCCTCTATGGCTGCCTTACTGGTTTTGCCTCCTCCTCCAAGTAGATGTGATGGGTGCAAACTCCTAGGATTATACCCTTTAGATCAGTGATTTTCCATGATGGCGCATTCTCCTTAAGGATGTCCGACGGGTTGTTTTCTGTTGGTTCTTGAGAGGAGGATATAGCCAATGAGCCTTTGTTCTCGTTCTTCTAGGTATGCATACTTTAGTTCCACAGGCAGGGGCTTGAGATCTAGTTTTTGAGGCTCATTGGCTTCTCCCCCAGTCATTAGAGGTAGAATTTCCTCTTTTTCTCCAGTGCCCTTGTACAGTGTTCATGCCTTGAGTTTCTGGCTGCATTCGGGGCAGTCAAGCTAAGTTTAACAGATTAGCACATCCTGCGTTTATTTTTATCCAACTTGTTCACTCCCGAAATTATCAATTATCTGAAATTTCCTCCAGGACCCTCTTCATTGATTTGCATATGCTTTTCCAGTGAAAGATATTGAATTCCAAAGTCATGTTCCCCGAATGTGAGTTGCATAACTCCATTTCGGAGTTGATAATCGGATTAAGTGGCGAATGGTCTTCCCGGGATGATGGGCACACAGTTAGCCCACTTGCGGCCAGGTTACGTGCTCGAACCTGACAAAGTCTGGCAGGATAGTGAATTTGTCCACTTGTATTATAACATCCTCCACAGTGCCCTTTGGTATTTTTATGGATCTATCTGCAAGGGACAATGTAATGGATGTGGGCTTAAGCTCTCCCAGAGCCTATTTGCATACCTTTGAATAAGGCGGCGAGGTTGCTGCAGCTCCCAGTCACTTGGTCTTTTCCACTAGTACCTCAGATAGTATTCTTTAGAGATGGTTGGGCAACCTGGATCTTTATATTTCTTTGGAGTCTTGCAACTGAATGATGGCAACGACGTTGCGTAAGGAAGGCCTTCTTGTGCGAGCATTTAGCCCCTCTCTTTCTTTGTGCCTGAGTCCTTGAAACCCAGCATACGTGGGGACTTGTTTAATCATGTCAAGTAGAGGGATGTTGAGCTCACTTGCCTTTACACTTCTATTATTCCGCTGGTTGATGGCCTTTTCCATGGCACTAAGTGCACAACGGAAAAGGTGGGGTGTGCTATTTTCACGCATTTCCCTTTGAGTCACCTCCTCATACGGTTGAAACTTCTTTTGTTTCTGACCTTCTTACGCTATTACGAGGACTAGCATTTTGTTTTTAACCTCCTTGCCACTTCTCAAAGTGATAACTGCTTTAACTTCATCTATCCTAGGATTTGGCTCACTGGAAGAGCTCAATTCATGCACTTTCCTAGGATTGGGCTGTATCTGAGAGGGGAATTTCCCTTTTTCCTACACCTGCTGCTGTGGTTAGTTAACCTTGGTGATCTGTGGTTGCTGTCATATTTTACAGAATCTCATTTGTAGTTTATCATATTTTTGGGAAATCTCATGTGCGGGTTATTTTATCTTTTGTTAGTATGCTTTCATTGTGTCAATTCTCTAATTGCTTTGGGCATTCTTTGCCTTGTTCCTCCACAAGTTGCCCACCACTTTGCTTTCGAGTTCATGATAGCTTGTTCAGGCGGGGATGGGGATGGTGGTGGTTGTGGTTAAGATAAAGGAGCCACCACAATTGTTGTGCGTTGAGGGGCACATATGGTGGAAGCTTTGGCTGAGAGTTAGGATGGTTCTCGATTAGGGTTACATAGGTGTTGCCATATGGGGCAGTGGTTGGTGGCTCGTATTGACCCACAACATTGGCATGCTCGGCCATCATATCCCTTACTAAAGGAACAGTTGGGCAATGCTCTCCTTGGTGCTCAGTGGACTGATAGATAAAACAAGGTTGGCTAGGCACAGATGCCTCAGTCACTGCTCTCACCTCATGATGATTTCGCATTTCAAGCTCCTCTAACCTTCTAGCCAAGGTGGATAGCTTTGCCTTCAACTCCATGTCCTCTGTGATTGAATACATGCCTCCCCTTGAATTGGCTGTAGGTCTCATCCTCTCTGCCTCTCTAAGGTTGGGTTCATCCCATACTTTAGATGTCTCAGCCACATAATTCAAGAAATCCATGGCTTCCTCTAGATGTTTGCTCATGAAGTCCCCTCTACACATAGTCTCCAACAACTGCTTCATAGGAGGGGACATTCCATTATAGAAGTGATTAACCATCATCCAAGTATCAAAGCCATGGTGAGGCGAACGATGGTCTCACAGGTACCTTTCCCGGCAGTAGAATTTCTCATTTTCTTGAGGTACGTGAAGGTGTAAATTTCCCTCTTCGGACTATTGGTTTTATGGTCTTTGAAGAATTTCTTTAAATTTTGCTGCGTATCTCACAGAGTTCCTAATAGTTCTCAGCCTGAGAGAGTTAGGCAGTTTTTGCCTTGTCACTTGAGTAGAGGAAGAACTTCACTCTCATGGTCGACATTAGGGGATGTCCTCTTTGAAGGTATTGCATACTTCCTCGAACTCCCGGATGTGTTAATAGGGATTTTCACTCTCCATTCCATGGAAAGTAGGGAGCAAGGGCACTAGATAGGGCTTGATAATGATGTCCTCTGGAGGAGGCACAATGCAGGAGGGTGCACTCACTCTTGGGGGTGTACATGGTCTCTCATTGATCTGTTTAGGTTCCTTTGAACCCCACAGTGGCTTCTTTGCTCCTCGGGTAGAGGCTCCATCGAGCCGCGTGTATGCACGATTCTGGCCCATGTTCTTGTGGAGCCTTGCTCCTTTCTAATCGGCCTCTTGTGTTTTCCTATCCCGGTGTTATGAAGCTCTAAGAAAAGGCCTGAAAACACGATGAGAGACAAAAACAAACGGTAACAAAAGGTTAATGTTGTAAAAAAATGAAAGATAGAAATTGTGTATTGACGGTATAGATTGAATCAGCTAACGGTGAGCTGTAGGGAAATTCTTGTAAGAACAAAAGGTTGAAAATTCACCAACACTTGTGATGTGGATCACAAGTTAAATAACTTGTCACTTGCACTTAGGCACCATCCCCGGCAACAACGCCATTTGATTCTCTGAAATCGTAGTATGCATTGGGGTAGAGATTTGGTGCTTGTAATCAATTACATTTATAAACCTAAACCTCTTACTACCGTAGCATAGCTATTGCAGTATAGTGGCTCTAGGGTCGAACACAGGGATGGGTTTTCTTCGTGTAGGTAACTTGTAACACCCCAAAATATACCCTAGCAGTTTTCGGACATGTTTAGGGTTTAATAAAAGTTAAATATGAATTTTCGGGAAATAAAACGAGAAACCCGGAAATTGTACAAGACATAAGGACAAAATTGTAATTTGTCAAAAAGGAGCTTAAAAGTTATAAGTTGATAAGATGATAGGCCAAAGTGGAAATAACATAAAGTATAGTGCAATTAATAGAAAGGGAGGTAAAGCGATTAGAGACTTAACCCCGAAAAATGGGTTTTTGAGAGGCCCCGAACATGGCCTTAAGTCAAAAAAATACGGATAAGAGCAAATTTGGTCTCATTTTTGAGGGACCAAAAACCGTAGAGAGAGAAGAGAAGGGGAGAAGAAGAAGAAGAGGAAGAGGAAGAGAAGAAGAAGAGAAGAGAAGAGGAAGGGAAGAGCAAAAAGGTATGGAACTTATGAATTTTGTATGGGATTATGTGTATTTTGACCATGGTAGGAACTTCTATGGTTTCCAAACCTAGGGTTTTGTTAGGATTTCATCCTAACCCTAAAATTATTGAAAGTAAGGTTGGTAAAACCCTAGATGGTACAAGAAGAGTATGGAATCCTCCCTTTGAGGTTGGATTCATGGTTTAATTGCATGTAATGGAGTTAGGGTTTAGAACAAACACTGCTTAATCACTTGTTTGGGTTGTGTATGGGTTATGACCCATATTAGAAATTGTTTGGAAGTAATTCATGAAAGGTTTTGAAGAAAATATGTAATGAAAGATGATTTAGTAGAATAGAGGTTGCAGATGAATTTGGAGTGGTTTTGATGTATATATAGATTATTGAGTTGATTTGGGTAGCAAAATATGGGAAAATGGGAGAAAAACCACCTTTCTGGAAAATTTTCGAAGGGGTGGTACGATGCGAGCAGTGGTACCGGTACCACTTTGGTTCGTCGACTGAAATCTGATGCCGTGCCAGGTACCTGACTACTTTCTATTTTGACCGGTGTTAAGTATTTGGTCATAACTTGGTCATTTCTGATCCGATTTAAGTGATTCAAGTTGCTAATTAAACTAGACTTCAAGGAGAACCAATCATCCTGAAATAGGTACCTTCAAATTCTGATTCTATGTGGCCCAAAAATTCACTCAAAGTGAAATTTATGTTCAAGCCCGATCTGCGAGTTACGTTTGAACATAGAGTAGTCCGGGTTGTTTAGGACATAACTCGAGTTTCGGTGCTCCGATTTAAGTGATTCCAGTTGGAGATGGACCCTTAGCAAATTAGCTTCAAATGAATACAAAGAACCAGGGTCAAATATGAAGTTAAGCCTCCTGAAAAATGAGTATTCTGTTGTCCTAATAGTGTAATATCGGTAAATGACTAGTTTTAGCATAAAATGCCATAACTTGAGTTTGGATAATTTAATTGGAATGAATTCCCGATTTAAGTAAGAAATAGATTCATAGAGGGACAAGAATACATGAATGATGTGTGAATACATAGGCATCATCTTTGTCTGAAGTATGAAATGTCATATGTAATAGGCATGAAACAAGAAAAGTATAGGAAATGAAATATGTAAGATGTGTTCATGAAACATGAATATGATCTAAAATATGAAAACGAACTGAAACATGGACATGAACATGAAAAGAAATATGTCATGAATAAAGAATAAGAGTAAAGAATGAATATGGTAAAGAACGGAATGTACCTACGGGTACTTTTGTACAAGTAAAATCTCTGTAGTACATACGGGTACTTCCGTATCGGTAAAATAAGTATAAGTTCTGTAATATAAGTATAAGTCCAGTAGTACCTATAGGTACCTCAGTATAATGAATCTGTGTAGTACCTACGGGTACTTTTGTACAAGAATAAGCTCCGTATAAGATCCGAAGTACAGAATAGTAACAAAGTAATACAAGTATAAGTTACGTAGTACCTACGGGTACCGTATCCCGATTAAATTATGTAGTACCTCTGGTACTTCCATATCGATAAAATAAGTATAAGTTACGCCAATATAAGTATAAGTCAGTGAATGCACTGCGGGTGTACCTCAATATAATGAATACGTAGTAGTATCTACGAATACTTTTGTACAGAATAAGCTCAGGTACTCTATAACCGCAGTATAGATTCCGTAAGACAAGTATAAGTTAAAATTAATACGCGTATAAGATCACGAAGCTAAGTATAAGTTTCGTAAAACCAGTATAAGATTACATGTCTGTATTATAAGATCTGAAAATAAGTATAAGTTTCGTAAGACAAGTATAAGCTCAGTAATACAGAAGTATAAGCTCCAGTAATACAAGTATAAGATCCATAAGACAAGTATATGCTCCATAATACAAGAGTAAGATCCGAAATACAAGAATCAGTATAAGTTCTATAGTACCTACGGGTACCTCTATATCTGATTAATTTCTGTAGTACCTATGGGTACCTCCATATAAGCTCGGGATCAGGATAAACTCGGTAGTACTGCGGTACCTTTCGTATGAGTATAAGTTAGTAAGTACCTATAGATACTTTGATTAAATATAAGTTTGATATAAGCCGCAAATGTGTCTTTTTGGGACATTTGAGCAGAGTAGTACTTACAGTACTTCAGGTATAAGAATAAGTTCGCAATGCCGATTATACGTTACGCCAATATCTCTATAGTACCTATGGGTACCTCCGAACAAGTGTAAACTTCGTAGTATAAGTATAAGCCCTATGGTATAAGTATAAGCCTTGTAGTACCTAAGGGTACCTCTGTATAAGCATAAGCTCTGTAACTCCTACAGGAGATCTGAAAAAGTATAAGAGAGATAGAAGTAATAATTATGTGGATAAGTACCTCATCAAGTATATGTATAAGTTCGGTTCGTATACGAGGAATCTGAATAAGTATGTGTCCTACGGGAGATAAGTATAAGTATATGTATAAGCTCAGTATCGCATACGAGGAAATCTATATAAGTATGCGTCCTACGGGAGATAAGAATAAATATGTGTCCTACGGGAGATCGGAATAAGAATAAGTCTGCTATAAGTGTAAGTTCTGAGTAAGTATAAGATAAGAAGTACCAATATAAGCTTTGTAGTACGTACGGGTAATAAGCTCTGTAACTCCGATGGGAGATCTGAATAAGCATAAGTCTGTTATAAGCATAAGTAATTGTATAAGTTCATTATATGATTGCATGAAAATTACGATATCACATTGTTGTTTTATGCCCCAAATGGTATATGCATAAGACATATGTTTCCCATGACGTAAAGCAGCACGGGTTTTTAATCGGAGTGTGAGTCTTGGAGAAGGCGTCTGAAAACATCATCTGAAATTTGGACCCGACACACCGCTAGTAAGGGTTCATCACAGTAGGTTCTGCGCTCTAAATATGTAATTGCAATGTAAAGTTGTTATTGTATATGTATAAGTAAATGGGACTCGGGATTGTATGTACTGGTACTGTAAACACCACTATGGTGGTAGTTTTCTTTTGTATATGATATTTTGATTCTGTTATAAGTTCAGCTCTGAGAAAAAAAAAAAAAAAACGGGTAAGAGTCGGTTCGGTCATGCACGAACCGAGTTAGGATCCACCATTCGGGTCGGACCGGGAATCGGGGTGTGACATAACCAACAGTTGAGTCAAAATGGTGATTTCACTTTGGATTTTAGGCTTTTCATAAAAACGGTGGGGTTGGTGATTTGAAGACTTCAGTAAAATGTAGTAAAATGTAAAAAGAACTTGAAGTCTCGAGCCACTGGGTTTAGAGTTCTAGGGCAACTGAGAGGTCCTCGGGTCCATTTCCTCGTGTTGAGGAGAATGACCTATAGTCATTTCCTGAACCGGATCTTCATTTAGCTATAAAACCGAACCCTAATAGTTTTCCTCTTGAGAAATAGCATTTATTGATCATTAATGTTTCAAGACAGTAAAGCGATCCTTTAGTCTACTCTGATGACAAAATAGAAATGGCATTAGCGAGCATCGGTGGATACAGTAATAAGCATCCTTTGAACCATAAGGTGCCAAGTACTGGTCAATCCAAGATACATCAAAGGATTTAAACCTAAAGAGTGAGAGATATAGGCATAAATGACAACAACTACTTACGTTAAAAACAAGAGGGCCAACAGTTTACCTCAAAACCCTACCCAGCAGCCCTACTCTTCAAGGATAGGAGGAGCTTAATAGCCAGCCATCCTACGGGATTGTCATCCAACAAGGGTGTTTAGCCAGCGAGAAAAGTGAAGAAAAATGAGGAAAATAAGGGAAAATGAGGGAGAGAAAGAAAGCAGTAGGGAGGTTGAAAGCTTTCGCTAAAATTTAATGCATTCAGTGATGTCTGTCTGAGCTTAAGCGAGGCTTATATACTTGCTCATAATCAGGGAAATTACAAAATGTATAAACTACAAAAAAATACAAGAGGGTAGTTTGGAAAAGGTACAAAAGGTAGGTGCGAGGGTCGATAAAATGCGGGAGGCGGGTTGCGAAAGTGCAACTTGAGAATTGTCTTGTAGTTGCGAAAGCAACACAATAATTTTCGCAACCTCTCTGGCAATTCGCGATGTTTGACTTCTTCTATTTATACTCGATTTCCTTTTGACTTATGACCTGCAACTCCGAGTTTAGCTTAGATTCTTCGTGTTCGAGTCGACTCGATGACTTTAGCCTAATTTAGCTTGCAAAACTACTAAAATAGCCCTGAAATACGTCGATGGTGTAGTCGGGACCTTGGTGTGTCAATTGAGTTATTTAAGTTGATTAGTACACAAAAAGTGTTCAAAACCTATAATAAACAGGGTTCAAAATACCATTATTTAGGCATTAATTAGGTCGCGACACAGAAATAAGCTGAACACAGATAAACAAGGTCGTGATAGACTTTTCCATCTCGCGACAAAGATTCCAACTCAAGGAAGAGAAGTCTTGTCGCGACACAATAGAACTGGGTCACGGTATAAAGATTTGTTAAAGGCAAAAAGTCTGGTCATGACATGAAAACTAGGTCGTGACAAAAAACATATATAACACCAATATAGTATGTCATATAGCTTTAAAAATGGAAAACACGTGACAAAAATGTCGGGTTAAGTGGAACAAGATTACATCGACAGGACTTTCTGGTCGCGACATGGATCTTGACAATCTGAGAAACATTGTTGTAACAAGAAACAACAGAAATGCTATCGCGATATAGAAACTGGGTCGTGACACAAGTTTGAAGAAGCTGCACAGAAACAATGTCGCAACACAATTGTCAATGTTGCAACATAATTGTTCCAGTAAACACACATGAGTGTGTCGCGACATAGAATGGATAGAACGACAGACCTTGTAGGACCACCGTCGTGAAAAGTCAAAAGAAAGATCTTATCTATGAGTAAGCTTATCTTTGAGAAAAACAAATATTATCTAGCGTATGAGATGTTGCGGTACCTTGAAACGGCAGCGAAAAAGTCCAACACTTTGTCGCGACAACACTTTCAGGTCGCGACTAAGAATGCAATATGGGCTAGAATTTTGGGGATCCACAATGTAGCCTCGAATTTAGGGCCCAAACTTCTGGGGCTCTATAAATATAAACATTTGAGGAAAGGTAGGCAATGTTCGATTGGAAAACCGGAAGTAGGGACTTTTTGTATTATATTTTTCTTTTATTTTTCATTATTTTCTTTTTATTTTATTTTCATCAATTAGAATTAGCGTAGGATTTCAATTTGTTTACTGGACTTGAAACGATGAATTGCGAAGTTCCAGTTGAGCTGTTTTGTTGAAGATCGATTCCGATTCTTGTTTGAATTTAATGAAATTACAGAAAAGGCGAATTTATTTATTTCGGTTAATTTCGATTTAGTGTTTCTAATCGATATTGATGGTTCTTCATGATTTAGTTTGGAAACCCGACTTAGGCAGGAAAGATACGATGTTAGTTAGGGTCTTTCCTGCATAATTAGGAGGAGATCTCTTGGATTGTGAATTTCTAATTTATTTGAATGGTGTTGTTCATGAAATGAATGGTTCTCAACATTAGTAACTTATACCCAATTAAGGACTATTGTATGGCTCTGATTTCCAAGAGGCCCTCTAAGTGACACAGAAATCTGCAATCATAAGAAATGAGTATGAAGTATTGAAAAAGAAAAATATCCATATCTTATAGAGAAAATCTGATTACAAGTAATTGGTTAGATACATGTTTCAGAAATGAACATGACTTTGTCGATGAAATGTATAGTTAAGGAGAAATCTAAACTATACTATCTAACCTCTTGACATTTGAATTCCAATCCAAGAAAGAATAGAATTAGATTATGTTGCAAGAATTGATTATTTCACATCAGTGAAATCTCAGTGTCTACGTCCAGCAATAATCTGGTTCAGTCCAGTTAGGTCTAAGATTTTAAATTTTCCTTTTCTTATATATGTAGAAATTTAAATAGTAATATCATAGTTAGGTTACTGCAAATTCTATGAAATGGAATTTCAAATAGTGTGGAACTTGAGTAGTTAGGGTAGTTGAAACTTTAAATTATTTTTTATCTCTGTGGGAATGATATCCGGACTTATAGGTCACTTTTTTATTACTAATAATACGACACATTGCACTTGCAACATTTGACGAAACTAAATCTTCAATGAATTCCATTACAAAATCATTTTATTGTGAACATACATGTTCTAGTTTTGGTCAACAAGTTTTTGATACCTTTACTGGTGATTAGATAATAGTCCTTTGGTAATAGTAGCAGAAATTTGATCCCTATAAATAAAATGGTCAACAAGCAAATGACTCGATCCTTTGAAGATCAGATGCTTCATTTCATGTCGAGAAAACCAAACAATTTTGAATCTACATGAAAATTTTTTGACCTTGACAACTTCCCGATCAAACAGCTATGTTTAAGACAAACACTAATGCCTATTTGAGAAGAGATAAGGTATAGATAGGGGCTGGCTCTGAGTTGTCTGCGAGAGAAAAAGCCTAAGGGATTGTATGACGATAATTTTTGAGAAGTGTCGGAGAGCTAGATGAAGAAGTGAAAGAAGGACAGCGAGGAAGAGATAAAAGCAAAAAAATGAGAGGAACTTAAGTAGCACAGTTCGGGAACTGCGAGAAAGAAAATAACATAAATACGGCCCTAACCGGCAAGGAAAGAAGAAGAAGTTAGGAGCACAGTCCTGGTCCCATTCCTCGGAGATTGTGAAAGCAAAGCTAGGAGCGAGTTCTCTAGATTCTTAAACATATTTAAGAAGATGAGATCCATTCCTTTCTACGGGCATTAACTCGGATGCCTCGGTATCGAAATTCATGAAGATATATTGAGAAAAAGAGGACGATTCTTGAGGAGGGATGGCGAGCCTAACGGCAATGCAGTGCGTGATCTGAAGAACACGAGAGAAGGCGAGGTTGAGCGGCTTCACTATAAGATTAGGGGATGCGATATCGGTAAGCATTGTGTGATTCGAAGCTAGTATCAACAATACCTCTGTCATTAACAAAGATTAAGTTTGAGGGCTTACTCAGCCATTACTCTGCAAATGGCGAGTGAGACATGGCTCGTCGAGGGCATCCTTGAAGATGTGCTGATCAGAGTGGGGAAATTTGTCTTTCCAGTGGACTTTATGGTCATTAATATGAAGGAAGACAAACAAGTCCCACTGTTGTTAGGAAGACCATTCTTAGCAACAAGTGCAGCACTGATTGATGTGAAAAAAGGGGAACTGACTCTCAGGGTTAGAGATGAAGCAGTGCACTTCAACCTTAATCATAGTTCGAAACAACCAGAACTCAGTAGTGCTAACTGTGAAATTGTAGAAACAAAAATTCCTGTCAATTACGAACTATGCTAGCATAATTTTGAATTCAATGAATGAGGAATGAGGCAATTTCTAGTATCTTGAGCACATAAGTTGTGGTTCTTAACCAATTTTAAATTTAAAGGTCGATGTCGGTGTGGAGAAATCGGTCTGAAAGGTCAGTTTTGAAGAAAAGTTGCGAAAGAAAACAAAATCTCGAGTTAGTGCCCAGAGTGCACAGACATTTGAAGTATGCCTTTTTGCAGCAGGGGAAAAAGAAAAGCCATTTAGCATTTAGGTTGGATTAACTAGAGCTGAATAGTGAGCAAGCATTGGAGACTCTCAATCTGGGAAGAAACCGTAAGCTTAGTTTATAGAAGATTTGAAAGGAATCAACCCATCTATCTGTATGCACAAGATCCTATTGGAGGAGAATGCTAGAACTTTTGTAGAGCATCAAAGGAGGCTGAATCAAGTAATGAAAGAAGTAGTCAAAAAAAATATGCTAAAATGGCTGAATGCAGGCTTTATATATGCAATCTCAGACAGTCCTTGGGTGAGCCCAGTACATGTGGTTCCAAAGAAATGAGGATTCACTATGATTAAAAATGAGAAGAATAGATTGATTCCCTCTGAGCGTGACATGATGGAGAGTGTGTATAAAGCATAGAAAACTTAACCTTTCTTGCGGAAAGGATCATATCCTCACCTTTCATTGACCGGATGTTGGGCCGGAGTTAGCAAGACACTCCCATTACTATTTTCTTGATGGATGATGCAGTTTAACAAGATTGCAATGGCAGGATCGGGAGAATCAACATTTATGTTCTTATGGCACCTTTGCCTTTAGAAGGATACCGTTTGGATTATGTAATCTTCTGTCTTTGGAGATGTATGATGTCCGTATTTTATGACTTAGATTATGAAGGGTTATGGAAATATTCATGGACTGACTTCTCGGTTATGGATCCAGTTTTGATGAGTGTTTGAGAAACTTAGCAACGGTACTTCAGAGGTGCCAAGACAAGAATTTAGCCTTAAATTGGGAAAAATGTCATTTCATGGTAATTAAAGGTATTGTTTTGGGGCATAAGATTTACATTCTTTGGATTAGAAGTAGACAGCCAGATTGTTGTTATAGAAACTCTCATGTCACCTACAACAGTGAAGGGCATAAGAAGCTTCTTAGGACATGTTGGATTTTATAGAAGATTCATTAAAGATCTTTCAAAAATCTCCAGGCCATTATGCAAACTATTGGAAAAATATGTAAAATTTGATTTTGATATATCATGCAGATCTACATTTGAGGAAATTAAATCCAGATTAGTATCAGCTCCCATCATGTTGACACCAGACTGGAACAATGAATTTGAGATTATGTGTCTGTGATGCTCAGTGAATTATCTGTGTAGGAGATGTGTTAGACCCAGAGAACTAAAAGATATTCAAGGCCATATACTATGCGTGAAGCATTCAGTAAACCGCAAGCTTCTCCACCATAGAGAAGATCACGGCAATGGTGTTTTCTTGTGAAAAATTCGGGCCTTATATGTGGTCCCATGTTGTGATGAAAGCATGGATCATAGCAATTAAATATCTAATGGCAAAAAAAAGATGCTACCATACTTAACCAACGATCGAGATGGGTACTCTTCAGCTGTGAGAGTTTGATCTTGAGATCAAGGATAAAGAGTGTGTGATGTGATAGCGGATCACTTGTCTAGTTGGAAGGAGATATTTGGAGCAGGAAAGGGAACAAAGACAGGTAGAAATTTTCCTTATGAAGCGGTTATTTATGTTAGCAGTACAAAACACCCTAGTATGCGAATATTGAATTTCTTAGCTTGTGGAGTCATGCGATTTGAATTGACTCTGGCCCGAGATGAAATTAAGGCCCGATTACGGATTGTATATGGGATGACCTACTCTTTTGTATAGAAAGAGGAGCATATATGATCATAAGGAATGTGTTCAAAGCGAGAACAAGTTGGTATTATGGAGAAATGTCATGAATCACCATATGGAGGACACTTTACGAGGAGAGCAAAGGCGGCCAAAAAAATTCTCAATCCCGAGTTTATTGACCTATTCTATTTCGAAATTGTTTTGAATGGTGAAACATTGTGATACTTCGAGAGAATGGGGAAACTTAAGCGAGGAAAAATAGAAATGCCCTTATGAGAATTACATTAGTGAGATTTTTATGTATAGAATAGACTTTACTGGGACCTTTCCCTTAATTTTTAGCAATATGTACATCCTCCTGAATTTAGTAGTTATGTATCAAAATGGGGTGAAACAATATACGAAGTAGTGCCATTATAGTGGTTGGGTTTATCTGAAAGAAACATTTTAAGCGATTTGGGCACAGAAAACAATCATCGGTGATAAAGGAAACCATTTTGCAAATAAAGTTTTCGCAAAACTCATGGCTGAATAACTAGAATCAAACATCTAATGGGATTGGCTTATCATCCTCGATCAAATAATAAGCTGAAATTTCAATAGGGAGATCAGAAAATTACGGAAGGCAGTTAATGCAAGCGGGAAGGGCTTGATCCTATAAAAATGGATGATGCACTATGGGCATATAGAGCCAACACAAAACTCCCATTGGAATGCCCCCTCTGAAATTGTATATGAAACTTATATCATCATAGGCTGGAATACAAAGCTATGTGGGTCATCGAGGGAATTGAATTGTGACTTTCAAGAATTTGCAAAGGAAAAAAAAAGATTACTGCATTGAATAAACCAGAAAAGTGAAATGAAGCTTATGTTAGTACCCGAGAATCTCTGAGTCAGACCAAAAGGTGGCATGATCAAAGTATCACTAAGGAGATAATTCAAGCGAGGAGAACAAGTACTCTTATCTGACTCAGGCTAAAGTTATTTCCGGAAAACTAAAGTCCATAAGATGGAGTAAAAATAGTCCATACACGGTGGTAGCAAGAGTACACCCTTTGGAGGCGTTAACATTGAAGACTCAATGGAGGTGAATTCAAGGTAAACGGTCGAAGTTAAAGCATTATCTTGGAGGGAAGCATGAAGGAAGTAGATCCGACTTTGGAAGAAAGAAGGAAATTACTAAATTAAAAGACACTTTGCAACTGTGTCTAGCTAAGGACATTCGTGAACAACTTCTTGGGTGTGGCCCGAGTCTTTAATTTTTTTTGTGTTAACTTAGAGTGCTTATTGATCACTTTTATGATTTGAAAGTTTTACTTTTGATTGTGTTAGGAATAGTATTAGGAAATTTTATCATTTGCTAAAAAAAAAAATGTTTTTGATGATGGAATGGAATGATATTGAAATCAGTTATTTTAAATCAAGCTCCTGTTGAATTATGCAAAGTATCTCTGAGGAGTATTTCTATCTCTCTAACTTTGTTATAGATAACAATGCATGTTTGAAGTTTGAGAAATTTTGATGATTTTAGAGGCTTAATAGTTTAGACAACTTTCAAGTGTTGAGTCTTAAATATTTTGGTGAATATCTTGATGCAAATGATTGTTGTTCATCAATTGAATTAAATGAAATTCTATTACTAAAAATGTTCTCTAAACTACAGATTATCTAATTACCAGTTAGAGAATTAAATTTGAATTCTGGAAGGTTGTTTAAACTTGTAGAAATTTGAGAATTGAAATCTTTGTCACAACACTTGAAAATTTGATGTGACATCACTTGCTATAGCAAAGATGAAAAGCTTGTAGACCATGATTTGCATGTTGCAGCAAACTTTAGGCCTGATGTTGAAAGAATGTCACGACATACTTCCTTTATGTCTTAACATAAATAATTTGGGACTCAAATTGAAAAAGCAATTTAATGTAGTGACACAAAGAATAAATGCTGCGACACAATCTCAAATTGAATGATTGAAAACAAATGTCGCGACATTTGTCTCAATGTGGTGACATACTTTTCTGTGTACAGATGCATATTGCTGTCACGACAAGATTTCTCATGTCGCGACAGGATTGTAACCTGTAGATAACCCTAAAGTTTGTTGCAACATGAATGTGTTGAAAATAAAGGCTGAGTGAAGTTTTTAAATTGAGGAGTCACAACATAAATTCCACATTTAAGTCAAAAGTTATTGTTATGACCTAATCATTAGTGTCACGCGACACCTGAAGAAACATTGATTCATTGAGCCATTATGAAGAGTCTTTCAAAGCGAAGGGCCATCTCTTTCCAATTGGCTCACCTCATTCATACTCTCTAAAATCCCCTTTCTTCCTCTCTTGATTCTCAAAACCCTAGACTAAAAACCCCTAAACCTTAAATCCCGAGGAGCTCGAATGGCGAGAACCCGAAAACACAGTCCCAAATCTTAGTGAGATGATGGCAGAATATGCAGTAGGTGAAGCGAAGGTTCATCTGGAACCTCAAACTGAAATAGCACCAGTTGCAGAACCAAAAGCACAAGGAAAGAAACAAAACCAAGCTCCAAAAAGAAACAAACAAGCAGAAAAGAAAATAGCGAGTAGAGTGGGCAAAATAAAGGAATCGAGGAAGACGAAAAGGCATTAAATCTCGGATGAAACACCACCACCCACCCACACCACCACACACACCACACCCACCTTTACACCTTACACACCTTACTTGCTCTGAAAGGAGGATTTGACAGAAAGTTTATAGGAGAGGGTTTGGCAAGTTCGTCTCGCCCTTTGCTAAGACAATCGAGAAAAGGGGCTGGATTTTTGTTGCGCACGCACAAACTCCACACAGGTTTCGCTGCTGATGTAAGAAATTCTATACTGACATGGCGAGAGATGAAAGACTCAGTGTATGTTAGAGGTGTATGGGTTCGATGGGTATGAAAGGATCAATGAGGTGCTCCAGATCAAAGATCCCAAAAATGGATCTAAATAAGAAATTGCTTAAAGGCAAACCATGAGAAGATTGTAAATTTGTAGCCAGTGAAAAGGGAAATGGAGCTTTCAATAAGAAGAACCCCACGAATCAATTAGCAGGCTTCCTGTAGAAGCTAAGGTGTGGTTTTATTTCATTGCTTTTGTCATCATACCCTTTGAGCATCTCTGGCGCAATAAGGGAGCAAGAAGCCATTATCTTGTATGCCTTTAGCTGGAAGGGATATAAGTTTAATATCTGGGAGATAAGTGAGTCATCTATCAGGCTTCCGAGAAAAATGTAAAAAAGGGTGATCCCAGTCGGCAATGATCACTAGGCTCACGTATTTTTGGGTGGAGTTCATGGGGTGTGGGCGAGAGGAAAGAAAACTACCCTAAGGTTTCTCTTTGACCTTGATAGAAATTAGCAAAGGCGAGAACAAAAAAGAAAGGAAATGGAGATTGTAGAAATGGCAGAGAGGCCTGATGATGGCTCTCTATACAAGTACTCCAACAGGTAGAGAGGAAACTACAGCTACACTTGACCGACAATGTCTCCATACCCTGTAGACTAAATAGGTATGAAACCACCTGATATTGGATGGAACGCAAAAAAGCGATAAATCGCGTTTTTTTCTTTGTAGTCTATTAATAGGTAAAGGCCTTACTGTTCTGCAGAAAAAACAAGTTTTTGCGGTAATTGTGTATGAGAGGTGGGAAAAGTAGCAAAAAAGGTGTAAAACAAATTTTCTACTTATTCCCCCAGGGCATATTCTCTAATTGCTTCAGCGCGGGTTGTCTCCCCCTCTCTCGTGCCCTTACTCCCTCTCTTTTTGAGTGCGGAAAGGGGGCGGATACGAGGGAAATATGCGCAGCGAAATAAGGCGGTCGAATCAAGTGTAAGTCCACTCACACTCGATCATCCCTTGCAATGGTTCCGTCGCTCCATGTCTCAGGCCACGAGCCCATTCGGGTGCCCTTGTTTTGGAATGCATAGATGTACTTGAGAACTACTTTTCTCATGAGAGGAGGCCAATTTCCATCAGAGAAGGAGATGCAGAACAGAAGAAGCCCAATCCTTCATTCTCCTCTAAACGTAAAGGAGACTTTTTCTGAACCAGTAGAGTGCTCCAGGAGCAATCAAGGAAATGTTGAAATTATGGAGATGCTAATGTCTATGAAGAAGGAAATGGAGGAGAGAGAGAAAAGGTGGGAGCAGCAATAGAAAATTAGAGAGGAATTTCTAGAAGCTGATTTCAAAAAAGAGAACAACAATGGGAACAAATGCCTCAAACAAAAGGGATGAGGAATGGAAGGAAATAGAAGGAGAGAAACTGACACTAATGCAAAGAAATTTGGACTCAAAGATAAACACTTTCTACAATGACATCTAAAAGGGATGAAGATGTCTTGAGCCTTTTTAGAAAGAAGAGGAAGAATGGAAGCGACATCGCTACAGGTAGAGAGGTTTAAATATCTTTACAAAGAGCAATTCAAGGAATTTGGAAAGCTTATGGAGAAGAGAGATAAGGAGCTAGAGATGGATAACAACTACAGGACATAAGAATTGTATGGAATGATAGCTAGATCGGGTGGTGGAATTTAGTGACCATCTGCGGTGTGCTCCACTAAACTTGGAAGGATCTGTGAACAATTTGAGCTCAAGGAAGGATCAGTGGTCTGCTGGTGGAATTAATACAAATGAATACTACCTCTTTCGGGAGAGAACCACCGGCCAAAGAAGACGGACATCTCCATTCAAAGTTCCCTCCATCTCTAGCTCTGTGACCTTGAACCTCGAACCTAAAAACTTCCAAATCCCTCTGAGAAAGGAGATAAACCCCTATGTTTTGTTTTCTCTCCAAACTAAATATGTAATCACTCCTCATCCTCTTTGTATTCAAATCCCATTCCTCTTAATAAAATAAACAAATTTAGCAAAAATTTTGTGTTCAATTGTGTTTTTATTTGTTTGGTGTGTTTTTAATTAGTTTCTTTTGCCATGTTGTATCTGCAGTTGAATAAGAAGAAATCCAACTACGAATCATGTGTCTATTTCTTTTGCCAACATGTTTGAGTGAAATGACTTGAGAACAATTGTGGTTGTGTTATATTGTTGTGAAATTTGAATGCATAATCAAAATAAAAGCTTCTTTGCTTAGTAAATAACACAGCGACAAGAATTCCCTCAAACGAAACAACCACTGATAGATGCATTGTGGTAGGCTCATCCCCAATTGAAAAAGGAAGTTGCAGTTTAGCCAGAATGAAGTTGAATGATCAGATTTAGGAAGTTGTATTCAATAGGAAACACAAATAAGACTTTTGAGACCTTTATTGTAAACAATCAGGTTAGTAAAAATCCTGAAAAACAATGCACATGGTTAAAATGAGTCCTTAACAAATTGTGAAAAATTAAGGACATCTTCTGGGTTCATTCACAGTCAATTAGTCCAAGGTCCTAGAACTTGTTAGATTATTAGTCAAGGCGAAATCCTAAGCAATACCACTAACGAGGAAATTATGGGCCATCTTTGGAAGTTTGAGTCTTTCAAGCTTACCCTCGTAATATGCCTGAAAACATACACTCACAGTTTCCAAATTAAGACAAATTACCTAATTCTTGCCATTGAACCAGCAATTAGAAACCTCACATCCTTCCTCTATTATAATCCTACAGTAAAGAACCCTTTATTGCCTAGATTTCAGGAAAAGAACTTCAAAATGCATAAAAGGACAAGATTGGGGGAATGTTATTTGGAATTGAAGGGAAAAACAAGAATGAAGGACAGGAGAGAAAAGAAAAACAAATGAAGGAAAGGGAAAGAAATGCAAAGAAAGAAGTCAAAAGATTGTAAATTGTCAAAGATTGGAATAAGTTTTGTCTTGTGGCCCCTTCCTCTCTTGAACAATTAAGTTCATAGGGTGTTTCAACACCTAGTACCCTAATACCAGCGGGTATGGAAGCTACTAACTTGAAGTTCTCTAAGAGTGGTAAAAACTTTAAAAGACAAAACATTACTATTCTAAAATTTTAGCAAGTGAAAAGAAAATCAAAGGGCTTCTATCTAAGGAATTGACTTGTCTGGAGCCAGCATTATGAAATAAATTACCAAATGAAGTTATGCGTATGATACATCAGATCAAGTTTGGGAAAAAATTTCTTTTTCACGACATGTTAAAAAGGGATGAAGGATAGAAACAAAGATGCAAAAATGAAGGTTGGAATCTACAGGTAATTTTTAGCCTAAATTCTCCAGGTTATCCCTTGATAACCCCAAACCAAACTACAAGCCTAAAAGACTAATTGATCACCCAGAGGTTGTATTGCATACATTAGTGGAGACTAATATGAAAAACAAGCATATGGGACTTATATAATATCTGATAGCGTGTCGAGACCAAGATTATAGCTAAATTTAGCGGAGAAAGGAAAGACTACCACACTCACATATCAAGATGAATTATTTGAATTGTTTACATTTAAGAAGTCATTAGTTTTTGTGATAGTAATTGAAAATGTTTCTAAGTCTAAATTGACATTTGAATTTGAAACGACTCTGACTAACTAGTTTCAATTTGAGGTGATTCAAAAAGTTACGATAGAAAAGCAGGAAAAATGTCCCTAAAAATAAAGCTGAATTATTTGAGGACAAACAAAATTTTCTTTTCTTTGCTTGAGGACAAGTAAAACTTTAAGTTTGGGGGAATTTGATGAGTCTTAAACTCATCTATTTTTAATCCATTTTTTTGGCTTATTTTTAGTATATTCAGATCTGTTTTAATGCCAAATTATGGATTATTCTGACTTGCTGTATTTTCTAGTTTTAATTTAAATGAGAAAATTTAAGCGAAAGAAGAAAAGAGCAATTGCGGAAGTCTGTGTCGCGACGGAGTTCAGTGTGTTGCGACAAGCGTTCCAGCGAAATAGCTGAAATGCAGTCATGACAATCTTTCTTACGTAAGTAACCTGAAAATTTGAATATATAAGAGCTATGTCATGAAAAAGACATCGTGTTGCGACCGGAACATGAAGAATGTAATAAGTCTTGGTTGAACAGAGAAATAATGTTGCGACAAGGTTTCATCTTTGGATGTCAAAACCGGGAGGAGCATTACATGACATAAAAACTGCAGCCACTAGAAAGGAAGAAAGCGAGAAGTGCCTTAGCGACAAGGTATCTTATGACAAAGAAATTAAAAAAAGCTAATCACAGGGAAGAATACTTTAACATATTAGTTTATGTTGCGACACAAGGAAAAATAGAAGGCAAAATCTATGTCGTGACATAAAAGATCTTGTTGCGACACTGATTGTTACAACTTGGAAATCCTATTGAGACATTGTATGAAGAAGTTATGTCGCGACAAGGTAATGAATGTCGCGACACTAAAAGACAAGGCTTCTTGTCCTGACAGAGAGATAAAGTCGCGATAAGTGATGCTGACTTAGTGAACTGACTTGATTGCAACAAAAGAGTTCAATATTGCTACATACTTTGGCGAAGGAGAAGTTTTGATGTCGCGTGAGATATTAAGGTCATGACATAGAAATAAAATTTGAACGGATAAGGAGTCGCAACAAACTTTTCCATCTACGTAACAAAGATTCCAACTCAAGGAAGAAGTCTTGTGCAGAGTCACGAACTTGGGTCGGCACAAAAGATTGGCTAAAAAGGCGAAATGCAGTCATGACATGAAAACTAGGTCATGACCAGAAAACATATATAACTTGATAGACTATGTCTGACTTAAAAATGAAGATGCGAGAAATCAAGTTAAGTGGAGCAGACTCTCACGATAAGAGACTTTCCTAGTCGCGACATGAATGCTGACAATACAGGAAACATTGTTGTAACAAGAAACAACATAAATGCTATCGCGGCATAGAAACTGGGTCACGACACAAGTTTGAAGAAGCTGCACAGAAACAATGTCGCAACACAATTGTCAATGTAGCAACATAATTGTTGCAGTAAACACACATGAGTGTGTCGCGACATAGATGAATAGAACGACAGACCTTGCAAGACAAAGTGTGAAAGAGACAAAGAAAGATCTGTTGCTTTGTCGCGACAGAGTAAACATGCTGAAGAAACAAATATTGTCGCGACAAGATGCTGCATGCTGCAACAGAGAACAACAACAAAGAATCAACACTCTATCGCGACAACAGTTTCAAGTCACGACCAAGAATGCAATCTGGGTAGAATTTTGGGGATCCACAATGCAGCGCAAATTTAGAGACTGAGCTTCTAGGAGCTCTATAAATAGAAACATTTGAGGAAAGTGAGGGAGCCAGTCGGCGGAAAACCAGAGCATTTAGAGAGCTAAGGACTCTTTTTTTGTATTGTTTTTTTGCTTTTTCTTTTTTTCTTTTTTTCTTTTTCGTCGATTAAATTAAGCGTAGGATTTCGATTTGTTTCTTGGACTTGAAATAGTGGTGTTAAAGTTTGAAGTTGAATTTATTTTTGAAGATCGTTGATTCTTGTTTAGATTTAATGAAGTCTAGAAAAGTGAATTATTCCTTTCAATTAATTCAGTTGCATTTGGATTTCTGTCGGTATTTCGGTGGTTCTTTGCGATTTAGTTTTAAGGCCCGACCAGCTAGGAAAGATACGATGTTAGTTAGGGTGCTCTGCATGATTAGGAGGAGATCTCTTGGATTGTAATTCAATTTATTTGAATGAATTGTTACATTCCTGAAATGAATTGTTCCCAACATTAGTAACTTATACCCAATTAAGGACTATTGTATAGCGCTCGATTTCGGGAGGCCCTACGAGGTGACACGAGTTGGAATTCTGAGCATGGATGCATTACTTAGGGGTATGTTAGACTATTATTGAAGAACTAATGAGCTCTAAAAGATTACTTAGATAAATCATCAATTACTCATGGTTTGAGAATTAGTTGAAGGATCTATCAATTTAATCAATTAGAGATTTCTCCTTAGTCTCGAGGAATAATCTTGATCTTGTACAGCTTAGATCTGTCGGAGAGAGAACTCTTTAAGATCTCAAGGATGAGACATCATTCATCTTGTAGAGATCTGGCAAATGGCCCTGTCTTAGGAAGCAAGAAATATGCAGTCATAAGAAATGGGTATGAAGTATTGAAAAGAAAAATACCCGGATCTTACGAGAGAAAATCGATTCTAGTAATTGGTTAGATACATGTTTGAGGAAATAGACATGACTTTCTAATCGGTAATGTATGGTTAAGGAGAAATCAAACTATATTATCTAACCTCTTGACATTTTAAGTTCAATCATGAAAGAATAGAATTAGATTATGTTGTAGGAATTGATTATTTCATAGTAAGTAGAAATCCAGTGTCTACTTCGGCTGATAATCAGTTCCGGTCAGTTAGATTACAAGATTTTAAATTTTCCTTTTCTTATATATGTAGAAATTTAAGCGGTGGAATCATAGTTGAGTTCTTGCAAATTCATAAAATGGAATTTCAAGCGATTAATGGAACTTGAGTAGTTAGATGGTTGAACTTTAAATTCTTTTTTATCTCTGTGGGAACTGGACTTATAGGTCCACTTTTATTACTTGTATGACCTGTGCACTTGCGGCATTTGACATTAAATCTTAATGAATTCAATTACAAATCATTTTCATTATGAACATACATGTTCTAATTTTGGTCAACAAGTTTTTGATACCTTTACTGGGGATTAGATAACAGTCCTTTGGTAACAATAGCATAAATTTGATCCCTATAAAGAAAATGAATGAAACCAACTCGTTACTGGAGTTAGCATTAGGGTACTGGGTGTAGAACACACAGAACTTAATAGCTGAGGAGGAGACTGCAAGACAAAAGCCAAACTCCCCCTTGAAGGCCTTGCTCACGACTTCTCAATTTTCTATTTTGTATCTTTACTCAATTGATTTTCCTTCCATCCCTAAGTCTCATCCTTACCTCATTCCAGGAATTTTACTCCCCAAAGACTCCATCATCATAATTAATTTTTTCTTTTTATTTAGTTTGCAAATTGGAGCAAACAAAAGATTCTTTCTTGAAGGATTAGATTTTAAGAACGATTAAAGGTTCTTTTACTTGGCTTTGATGATGAAATTGGCATTGATAAACAAGGTACTAAGGTGTATGCATATATGCATATACATATCAAAGGGTAGGTTTTGAAGGCCACAGGAAACTTTCGAGGATGGCTAAATCATTTTCACATTTAATGTTTGCTTCTAAATTTTGCCTTGAATAATGCATAACAAGTTCTAAGACCCTTTGAGACTAAAACTATGATAAATTCAATAAGGTGTTCTAACGAGCATAATCGACTTTACTGAGTATTAAGACCAATGTATATGATTTGAGTCAGCTATTAAATGCATTGTTCATGCAAACTAGAATTATCAGCCTTATCAACATTATCATTAATTTCAATCTTCAAGAATCTAAAATTTTAGCATATTTTTCATTGACCTCAAACCTTTCATTTATGTTCAACTTATTCTGCCTAATTTCATCTATAGTTTGTCTTGCTTGGTTCCTGCAGCGAGATTCTTGTGCTATTGTAAAACTCAGAAGCTCATTTTGATTCAGCAATTCATTTTTGTTTAACAATCATCATAGTACAAACAACTCAATAGTCATCATCCAAATTCAACCAAACAAGCAAACTCACAACCTTCAGTCATTCAAAAATTGTACAAAAATGCAACAATGTTCAACACAAGACACAATTTGCACATCTCAACAAAGAGATTTTATTAAACTTATGAGAAAATTACAGAGAGAGAGGGTTAAGATAAAAATTTTGCACTCAAGATACTCATTTTTTTATTTTGGGCTCTATTGGAGGTTTGGAAGGTTCCCCTGGAGGTTTAGATCTGGGTATTAAATGGATTGTTGGAGGATCATTTGGAATTATTCTACCAGTCTGAGGCATTTCTACACATTCATCAGGGTTAGTAAAGGGTATATTAGGGTATTACACATCTTTAGGCACTATGGTATAGGGTACATAGTCATAGATCTGGATATTTAGCAATGACACCTTCTTCTTCCCTAATACCTTCTTCCTTAGCCCGATCGGGATTCTTGCATGTCCGGCTGTCGACTCTGTCTTTGCCTTTGCCCTCACGCTCCAAGGTTTAATCTCTTGATTCCAGTGTGATTTATGTTGGCTACACATCTCTTTTTTTTTCACAACTTGAGTCTCTAACATGGGACTCTTTCAAAATCCGACACTTTGCATAAAAGGGCTACCACTATTTTTACACACCATATATATCAACACATGTTTCTTAGCTTGTGAGTCCAAAAACTCCACTTGGGTAATCGCCTAGAAACATCATTAAACTCAACTCCAGGTCTCAAAACATATATACATATCATATGCTTGAGGTAGAGTCCTCAATGCACCCAAGACTATACACTTACACTTGATCAAAACCAATATTTACAAAATCCCAAAACTTTCTACAAAATTAGCCCAAACTAATCATAAGCGAGTATACAATGACCCGCGAGTCGATATAATTTGACTCAAAATATCTGGTGTGAACCTCCACACAGCACTGATCAGTGTCCTCAAAAATGTATAGGCCCACGGCATGCTAAGGGTGGCGCCTGGTCCCAGCCTCGAAACCACCTTAAGTCAAACTCGGAGTCATGCGGTGGTCTCGTACGCATCTAAGGTGGAGGGAATAATGGGGTGGGATTCGACAACTCATTAGTGAATCCCATAACAAGCCATGCTTATAAAACATTTCAAAATACAAATAATTCAGCACATCCTGAAAACATGAGCATTTTCAATTAATAGGTTGATGTGGAAACAAATGGATTCTGTACTACCACCATCGACCCCTCATCGACTCTTGGGCTTTCACCGGGGACTAGCCGATCATCCCGAACAACGACAAATTCTTTGGGACTTACTACCCGAGGATATACCCATCTTGATATAACGACAATTCTTTGGTTTACGGGGATATGCCCACATCCGTATATCGCTGACCTTCTGGGTACAACCAGGACTAGTCATAGTCCGTGTCCATCTGTCAATCAGGACTCTCACACGGTCCATTACCCATGTCATACTTTAGCAATTTCACAAAGCATTCATCCACATGGATATTTAAAAACATCATGTACCGGTTAATTCAAAGAATTCCATAGATATAAAAATATACACATTTATATATATCATTAGAAAATCACACAGTTCAAGCATGGAATGAGTCTGAATTTAATGAAACCATGGTATATGCGCGAGGAGAGGTTACAAGATCCCCTACCTTCCTTGGATTCAAAAATCCACAAGTCTCCCAAGAAGTCAAAGCGGGGGCTACTCCAGAAAGGATGCGCAATTAACAAAGTCATAAGATTTCTTAGCCTCGAACAATCAGGGTTACATAAAATTGAATTGGTTTATTACTCTTCACCACTTTTTCGAATCACACATATTCTTATGCCTACAAACATAAGCCTTGATCCTTCAAAGAGCACTCTCTTTTACACTTACTAATATCAACATTTAACACCCCTTATTAGGGTAACACAAATACTTCCTGACACTTATTACTTGTTTACATTTATCCTTCAGAGACCCCTTTTTTTCTTTTTCTTTTTTTTCTTAACTTCCATTTTGACCAGCTTCATACACGATTTTGTTCACTATGGTCTTCTGACAGAAGTTCTCCTATCTCTTAGCTTTCCACTAGCCTCTTAAATCAGGTCATTAGGACCTCGGAATCCAAGTTATGGTTTTACACTACGACCTCCACGAGACCATTTCTAGAGACGAGTCGTGTCCTCACTTCACCCTTACTTTGACAAAATTATGGGAACAAATGAGCTATAATTTTGGCACTTTCTTCATGAAGTTACATACCCCTATGTGGCTCTACTTTGAGAGAGTTTTGAATCCACTCCATTTGGATCAATCTCTTTCGACCCCTTATTTCTAAATGGCCTCCAAAACATGGGATAGAATGCGTATCGACTTTCAACCTCAAATTCAAGGGTCTTATGGTAGGATTTATTTCTTGGTTACTTCTAGACATTCGAAGGGCTAGGTCTTGGGCTTCTTCTCCAAGCCCAAATCATCAGTTCCGGAGTTCTTTAAAGTGCTGTAGTAAAACAATCATGGGGTCCAAGGGAAGGTGGGTGGCACCTCCTTGGTTACACACCCCACACATGCCATCTTCACAAAACTGGTCTTTTACAATTTAGGGTTCCACCAAACACACACCTTTCATCCAAATCTAGGGTTAGGATGTAATCCCAACAAAACCCTAGAATAATATAATAAAATCCATAAGAAATACAACTAAAGCCTCAAGATCATGTTTACATACCTTGGTAGAACTTTTTCCACAATAAGCTTGCCCTTCAAACCTTTTCTCCTCCCTTCTCTCTAAAGCTTCTCTCTAAGAACTCTCTCTCACTTTCTAAAAATTTCCAAATTTTCCACTTCTAACAAGAAAGTTAATTACAACATCAAAACCAAGAGGGATTGGTTTACTTGGCACATGACAAGCTCTTCTCATGCTGCCATGTGTCCAAGATCTCCTCTCATGCATATGGTGGCATGCCCTCGCGATGCCACATAGCTCGAAGATATTACAATTTAGTCCCCTCTCCACTAACACCAAGTTTTTCAAAGTGGTCCTTCAACACATACTTAATTACAAACCTAACAAAACCACTAAGCTTACCTAGTGCATAGTTGACCCACATGCCATAAAAATGCGATCTAACACACTTTGCTAATCCTGCAATTAAACCAGCCATTAAGATGGCTAATATTAATCACAATTTAAAATATCATAGGGCATAAGTTGCATTTGCTCCCCAAAAATCCTTACTTGAATATAACAAAACATATACCAGGTGTTACAGTTTCCCATTAGTTGATCCACTCCTAAGTCATTAGCTTAAGACTCTCACTACAGTGGTGCAATTTGTTCAACCAAGCTTTATCCCTAGAACCCAATGTACTATGGTTTCCATGATCTCTTCTTTCCAGCATTCTTGCTAGACTATCATCCCTTTCTTTCTGCCCTTTCCAATATGCTTCTTCATTTTTCTTCAACTCCTCTCTCCACATCTAATCTCTCTCTTCCAACTGTCTCTTCCATTCCAGATCTCTTTGTCTTATGGTCTCCTCTATGAACTGGTTCCTCTTTCTTAGCTCAACATCCAAGTAGTCACTCTCAGTTGATTATCTCTCTCTTTCATTTTCTACTCCATTCTAACCAACATCTCTTGATCTCTGCATTGCTGCCTTATTGCTTGGAGCTTTCTGCTTGCTCATTATGGTAGTCGTCAATTGGTGCCTCATGCATCCAATCAAAACTAGGACTACTTTGCCTTTCTTCTCTTATTCTTATATTGCACTACCAGAGACTACTCAGTAAGCTCCACTCTTCTTTCTTCTTCTTCATTTTCTTGCACTTTTTCCTTGCCCTTGTTGGATGGAGGCTTGATTATGCCAGTGAGGGTGAAGGGAGAAGTTTTGGGGCATCTTTCTTCTTCCCAGTCGCTTTCCACCCTTCCCAATTTGCATAATATAGTGATGGTAGAAGGGTGCGGGATGAGTCCTCTGTAATTGCTGCAGTAGTTGTTGTAGATGGACTTCTCTATTATCTTATCCACATCAAATTTGTAGCCCTTCAAGATGGCATACAACCATACCGTTTTTTCCTTCTGCACTGTTCTCAATTGCTTTGAAGGCATCAGGACTGAACTAAGGAAGTAAAACTAGACTTTGGCTTCCTCAATCAATGACCCTCTAGAGATGGAGTCAAAGGGATTCTTCTTAGTGGTATTCCACTCCCCTTTTCCAACAGTGAGCAGCTCCACTATCTTCTAGTGATCTAGGTCTTTCTTTATCTTCTTGAACTTGGACCCATCCTTCTACTCACTCAATCTGAATGCTTTGTTTATCTCTTTTCTGTTAAAGGAAATCCACTTTCCCTTGATGTAGCATGTCTTCTCCTTCCTTCCCACCAAATTTGCATCAAATTCTCTTACCAAAGTAGCAAATCCAGTCGAATGGTGCGTCCATAGCAGACTTCATCCTCTCTTCTCAATCACTTCTTTGAATGGTGGGATGAGCTGCTTAAAACCTCTTTTGCCAATGAAATCTTTCTTCATCATTTTTCTTTGCATGATTTCGTATGCTCTGTTCGAAACTAGCTCATCCATCTCATCCTCCTTTTCTAGTTCTTTTTCTTCCTCCTCATTCTCCCTTCTTCAGTTGGTGCTTCCGTCTCCATTCTTTCCTCTAGCATTTATTGTTCATGTCTTGCCGTCTTAAGCTCCAGAGTTGCTTCTTCTCCACTTCCAGCATACTCTTTCATGATTTCGTTCAGGCTGGGAATCAAACTTTGCTACTCAAGCATTGTCGATGGCTAGAATGGGTTTTAGGGTTTTGAAAAGGATAAGGACATGTTCTAGGGTTCCAAAGGTTTGAGAGAAGGCGATATTTCAAATTCAAAACATTTAAAGTTCTCAATTTATAGGCCCAAGGATATGTTGTGACAATTCAAATGTCGTGGCAACAAATTTCTATGTTGTGACAAAACGATAGCTTTGAGTCCAAGTGTCCATAGCATAAAATTTTGTGCATGACGAAAATTATGGTATGAGCAAATTTCGTGACCAGCATTTCTATGTTGTAATGAATAAATGCATTTATGAGAAATTTAAAACAATGTCGCGACAATGGATTTTCACGCAAACTAATGTCGCAACAATAAATTAAAATGTCACGACAAACTCTTAGACATCCCACAATGAACTTTTGTCGCGACAAAGGTTTTAAATGTCACGACAAACTTGTTTTAATCGAGAAAGACCAAGTTGGTATTTGTCGCGACAAATGGTGATTATGTCGCGATAAATGGATATTATGTCACGACAAAATATGCATTTTCATCATAATCTCAATTTTTATCACAATTTTGAGTCATTTTAATTAGTTTAACCTACTGGACAACATGCAATTCATTTCAATCATTAAATCATCGCGTGAATATAAAATTTAATAATAAGCATGCCATTCAAACATTCATATGAAAACAATTTTGGATTCGAAACATATGCGTATCAGAAATAAAGAAATTGACCCAGAAAGCTAGCGAGCTTCTCACATGATGGTTGAGCATGATCTTTCTTTTCGATTACATAATATCATCATTGCTCAAATCTGCTTATTGTGATATCTGACTTAATAATCATCTTTCTTGTCTTGAAAACGATAAAAATCGACAATGTAAAAATCAAACTTGAAAACAAAACTTAAAACACACGAATGAAATTAAAAGTCAAGTATCTAATGGAAAATAAACTAAATGTTTGGGTTACTTTCCGAAGGCACTTCCCAGTTTATGTCTTTAGCTAGGCATTATTACAGTTGCACTTTTTCTCGGTAAATTCTTTATGATTCGAGGATCCTAGGCATTGCTTCATTCTTAATTCCTCCCCAATATAATGCTTAGATCTTTGACCATTAACTGAACTCATACCCCTAAATCTTGTTTTTGATGTCAAGTACTCCAAAGGTGTATTGCGGTGACCTATGTAAGGACCACTCCCATCTTGACTTGAGCTTTCGTGACAATCAGCCTTGGAATTGTATAAGCGGTTCAGCTCTCCCACACTTTGAATTATTTTCTTAGAATTCTCTTATCATGCCATCTCTTAGTCTTATCCTTGTAGATTCTGGCATTGTCATATGCTTCATTTCTCAGTTCTTCCAATTCATTCAACTAAAGTAATCTCTTCTCCTTAGCAACAGCAATCAGTTGACTTCTTGATGGCCCACATAGCCTTATATTCCGTTTAGAGGAAGATAACAAGGCTTTGGTAAATCCTATATGGGACATTTATTAAGAGACCTCATGGAGTTTTGTAGCTTGCAATGCATCATCTAGCTTTCTTGACCAATCTCTCCACCTTGTATTCATATCATACCGATATGTTTCTTTATCTCATAATTGGATATCTCGACACCCATTTGATAGCATGTCTTACTCATGCTCGCCTTTCGAGAGTTTTGCAAATAACTTGTTAGCAAAATGGCTTCTCTCATCACTAATAATGGTTCTTGGGGCTCCATATCTACTCAGTATGTTTTGAATAAACTCCACAACTGTGTTGGCATCATTTATGAAACAAGCGGTAAACTGACCCATTCGGATACAATCACGACAAGGAGAATGTTATGATTTCCAAATGAAGGTGGAAAGGTCCCATAAAAGTCAATGCCCCCATACATAAAAAAATCTGCGCCACTATGATCCCTTGTAGTGTATCTCATTTCTTGTTATGTTCCCCGATCTCGACCTTGTATCCTGATGTGACCCACTCAAAACTGTCTCTGAATAAAGTAGGTTAATAGAATCCTAATTGGAGAATCTTCTAGGTTGTTCTATCTCCTGCAAAGTGACCTCCATACTATGATGCATGATATTTTTCTAAAATTTCAGCCTACTGACCAGTACACATCTCTTGATTATCGATCACTCTTCCTAAGCAGCTGATAGGTCATCCAGGTATATGGAACACGGCACCTGTATAACTCTCTTTTACTGCTTTGGTAAGTTAGTTAAATGGCATAATACTACTTAATAATTCACTAGATGACATACAGGTGTTTGAATTGTCTTCTTAAAATAAGCTGCTCATCTAAGTTCTCTTGATTTAAGTTCCCTTTTCTTTTCGGTGGGCTTCTCTATTCCGGGTAAGAAGTGTCGGCTATCACATTATCACTGCCTTTCTTGTCTTTGATCTCTAAGTCAAACTCTTGCAGCAATAACACCCATCTGATGAGTCTGGGTTTGGCATCCTTATTTGCCATCAAATATTTGATTACAGCATGATCTGTGTGTATGATGACATGAGATCCTGTCGCTGAACTCCTGGCAAAGACCATTGCATTTCCTTCTCAAATTGTTAGTGGTTTTCTGACCTCATTAGATACCTTGCTAGCATAATAAATAACTCTGAATATCTTCTCTATCCTTTGTCCTCAGACTGCTCCCATTGTATAGTCATAGCATCACACATTATCTCAAGTTTCTACTCGATCCCAGTGTTGCCATAATGGGAGCTATGATCAATCTAGCCTTCATCTCTTCAAATGCTTCATTAAATTCAAACTTTGCATCCTTTTCTAGCAGTGCATAGTGGTCTTGCAATTTTGGAGAAATCTTTTATAAACCTTCTATAAAATCCTACATGCCCCAAAAAAATCCTGATACCTTTCACTATAGGTAGTGGCATCGGAGTTTTTATCAGAGAAATCTTAGCTTGGTCTACTTGCAAGCTTGCTGCAAAAATTTTATGACCTAGGACTATGCCTTCAGTTACCATAAAATGACATTTTTCCTAGTTTGGAGCTAGGTTCTTTTAATTCTTGCGCACTAGATACGATTAAAGTGCTCGACGGCTCTGAAGCTTGACCTATACAGAGAAATCATCCATAAAAATTTCCATAACCTCCTCTACTAAATCTGAGAAGATGGACATCATACATCTCTAAAAAGTTGCAGGAGCATTACACAATCCAAATGGCATCCTTCTAAAACCATAGATGCCATATGGACATGTGAAAGTGGTCTTTTCTTTGTCTTTAGGTGCTATGGCTATTTGATTGACATGGTGTATCGAGGAAACTCTAGTAGTGAGATGCCACGCGATCTATCTAACATCTGGTCAATGAATAGTAAAGGATAGTGATCCTTCCTTGTGGCAGTATTCAGCTTCCTATAGTCTATGCAAACTCTCCATCCTATCATTGTTCTTATGGGTATCAGCTCATTATTTTCATTTTTGATCACTATCATTCCACCCATCTTTGGAACCACATGCATTGGGCTGCTTTCATTCACCAAGGGGCTGTTTGATGGCATATATAAACCTAACGTTAGCTGTTGAGGACCTCTTTCTTCACTACTTCTTTCATAGTTGGACTCAATCTCGTCTAGTATTCTATAGAAGTCCTTGCATTCTCCTCCATGAGGATTTTGTGCATACAGATTAATGGGTTGATCCCCTTCAAGTCTTCTACTAACCAAGCTATGGCTTCAGGTTTTCTCATAATCTCCAATTCATATACTCGCTTTTTTCACAACAATTTCTACTATAATTAGTGGCTTTGACTTTTTTTCACCTAGGAATACATACTTCAGATGCTTAGGCAACTCTTTTAAAATAATCCCCTCATAACTTTTTCTTCCTCCTACATTTTTACTTCACTGCTCCTCAAATCATCTATCTTTTCTTTACTCAAGCTCGACACTACTCCAGTTAATTCAACTTCTGCTATCAACTCTTCCTTCTCAAGATCATCATTATAGAGTGAATTGAAGATATAGTCATCAAATGAGTTCACATTCATTAAATCATCATTCTTCTCTTTATAGACAGGAATTACACTGTTTATTCTCATACATTTAGCTTATTCAACATCATGTTGCTTCAAACTTTGACTAAGGTTGCGATTTCTTCTGCGGCCAACTCTTAGAGTGAGTTCTCCTTCTTTATATTTATCAAAGCTACACCAAGAATCTAGAATGGTCTCGCTAATAAAGTGGAATTTTCTTGTTCTCAATGTCAATCACTACAAAGTCCATCGAAAATGAATCTTCCACCTCGAATTTAACATCTTCCAAGATGCCTGTGTCGGGTTTCATTGATATGTCTGCTATTTGTAAAGACATTGTAGTGGGAGTTAAATCCCCCAAACTTAGCCTTTTGACTACTAACAAAGGTATCAGATTTATGCTTGCACCAGAATCACACAAAGCTTTCCCAAACTCATGGTTCCTAATGGTGCAAGGTATAGTGAAACTTCCTAGATCTTGAATTTTCTATGGCATATTTTTCTGAATAATAGCACTACAGGTTGCAGATAAACTCACTACTCCACCTTCATCCAATTTCCTCTTCTTGCTGATAATGTCTTTCATTAATTTTTCATAATGTGGCATTTGAGCTAAAGCCTCATTAAAAGGAATATTGATTTCCAGCTTCTTGAACTTATTCAAGAACTTTGCATACTAACTATGCAGCTTTGACTGCTTCAGTGTCTGAGGGAATGGGATAGGAGGTTGATAACCTCTCACTTCCTTCTTCTGTATTGTCTTTTCTATTGTCATTTCCCCTTGCTCTTTCAACAACTAGCTCTCATCTGATAGCTCACTTTTGCCTTGCTTCTTTTCACTGCTTGTTGAGCTCTAATTTCTACTTTCATTTCCATCCTCCAGCTGATTTTGCTCAACTTTATTTCGCTTACAACTCTTTTGCTATTAATCCTCAATGTAATAATATAAAAACCCTTGTAGTTTTCTTTTGTATCATCAGTGGAAAGAATCCCTAGACTCCGGTTTCAGATGGCGAGTGGCCAACCGCTCTACTTATGTTTCTAAATTCCTCAAGGAGACATTAGTATTAGCTTGGAAAAATAGTTGTGTTCGCTTGAACACTACAAGTTCAAGAAACTTCAGGCTCATGCTGGGTTCAATATTCTCTCGTTTCGTATTATTAAATTCTAAGATTTAACTCAAAGGACTAGATCTCCTTGGTCCTGATTTACTTAAATACCTTGTCGTTTCTCGAAAACCAGGAAGCATGCTTCTAAAAATTTCGAGTCGGTCTTGACCTTACGTATCTCCACCTCCATAAGAAAAGTTTTCATGGTTCCTCGGGCTGCAGGTGTGTAATGGGTCGAGGTCGTTGTCGGCTGAAGTTATAGCTTCTATTACCATTTAAATACTGAACTTCCTCCACTTGGTAGGGACCTTCATGAGTAAGCCCCTGATCAGCTACACATTTCTACTCAACACCTTCCACAATTCCCACTTCATAACAGGAATGACCTCTTCTTTCTTAATTGTTCATCCTATTCATAATTGCATCCAACTTTGCTTCAATGGTCAGAGCATTTTGTTCCGCCTCAATCACACTTCGCTCTCGCATCGCTACTACTCCCCAGCTTTAGATGGAGCCTATTAATTGCTTCATTAGCTCTTCAATCAACTGAGTAGCCTTCAACACTTTTTCTTCTAAATGCACCTCCAGAGGCTGCATCCATAGTTCCTTTAGAAGTGTAGTTCATGGCATAGTAGAATATATCCATCTGAGTCATCTACTCAATACCATGCATTGGACACCTCCTTATCAACTATTTGCATCTCTCCCAAGCATTGTATAAGGATTCATCTTCTTTTTGCTTGAAAGTAATTATTTCTCCCCTCCTCTCTGAAGTGAGAGCATAAGGGAAAAATCTGCTTAAATGCTTCTACCTGCTCCTCCCAGTTGTTCACTAAGCCATAAGGCAATGACTTAAACCAAGTTGTTGCTATATCCCTTAAGGAAAAAGGAAACAGTTGCAGCTTGATCACATTAGGATTTACTCCATTCGCCTTCGCTGTCAGCTATTCTAAAAATCACCAAAATGTTCATTTGGATCCTCACTCGCAGGTGCCTAGTAAATCAGTGTTTGGCTGCATCCATGCTGGATCGGGCGCGTGCCTCTCGCTCAAAATCGTTTGCCTCATTGCGGTCGCTTACTACTAAGTACTCTTCTTATGATCGGGCTCCAAAATCTTCCATAGTCAGTTTCATCGAGGTCTATCGCTGGTTACTATGGAATGTTCCATACCTCTCTCTTTGCTCCGCCATGTCATTTTTAAATTTTATCTCACTTTCTTTAGATTTCTAAGTGTTCTCTTGATTTTAGTGTTTAATGGCAGTAATTCAGCTTCAAGCCTCCTATGCATGTAATAAGTACCTGAAGATATTGAACATTGAAATCAAAGTGAGATTACTAGATAATTTTGATTAAACTTTGACAAGACAATGATCAACATAACCGAATCCACAACTCAAGCAAAACTATTTTTTGTATTTTTCAAAATATTTTGGTAAAAAGATAAAAATGTCCAAATTAGCAGTTTTCTTTTTGGTTGGAATATTGATCTATAAACTTCTATTTCAATCCCTAAGAATTTACACCAAAACTGGCTGGATACTGATTTTGTATAGACTAATTTGTTGCTAATAATGTTGGAACATTACCATTAGAGACTAAACAATCCCCAGCAGCAATGCCAAAAACTTGGTTTAACGGTTAAGACTGTTTTCTAATGTTTGTCTATAATAATATATTTGAAATTCAATTTGGTCTAAACCACTACAAGTGCACAAGTCAACAAGTAATAAAGTGGATTATAAGTCCAGATATCATTTCCACAATGATTAATGAGAAAATTTTAAAGATCAAGTACCCCTACTACTCAAGATTACCACTATTTGAACCACCAGTTTAGTAAATGTAACTAACTAGTATAACTGTAATGAAAGTGTTTTTGTCAATTTTTCTTTAATGAAAAAGATAATGAAATCTAAATGGATTGAAGGTTTCACTGAGATTTAATAACACTGGGAATGGGATGAGTGATATGATCATCTATTTTCATATTGTTCAAAAATAGCATAGTCATGAGCCTGAATTTTGCCCAAGAGCATAGTAGTATAGCCTTGGAATACCTCCTGACATTATACATTTCACTATTTAGAACACCAGATTCCTAAACCAGGTCAATGGGTCTTAAATAGCTACTTTTAGGATTTGATCCTCCTTCTAAGATTTGGTTTATTTTCCTAAACTAGTACTTCTCAACCGTTTCTCAAGACTAAAGTCAGTTTGTCCCCATAGACAATACAACAGAAGCCTTCTTCAAAGTAATTGGTATCTCACTCTGCAATTTGGTCTAAATAATCACTCCCATATTACAAGAGCACAAACATTCTACCAAACGGAGATGAAACTTCTAAGTATTAAACTAACAAATCAACAAATGGTCCTTATTCCTCGGGAACACACTTCTACTATCACCCAAAGGGAACCTTAAAGTCAGAGATTAGAACATCAGGTGTGATTCATCAAATTGAGACTTAGAGTAATTTAGTTCTAAATATATCAATCTAACATACCCCCAAGGCTACTGCTCTTTACTCTCAGGAACATACTTCTCTGTGTCATTCAAAGGGGGTCCTGGAAATCAGAGCACAGATAGTGTTTTACAGATAAATGGATTTAGTGGTCTGCGTCCTTGGGTCCGGTCCAGCCGTCGGGTCAGGGGGCACGACATGCACAAACTAAAATAAAACAAGAAAAACAAAATAAACATCCAAAGTAAAGAAAGACTACTTGGTATCAATATTAGTAAAACACCTAATCCCCAACAACAACGCCAAAAACTTGATAGGCGCAAAGGCGTGTATATAAAATAATACACCTATATGCGCAAGTGCACTTGTCACCTTAAGTGGTAAAGTGGAAAAGTAAGATTATCGTTCCCACAGAGATTAGGTTACTAAGTACTTAAATTAGAATAATCCTAGCTTTATATAGATGGTGGAATTAAGATGAAAATGAAAACAAAAAAACAACTAAACTAATGTAATCCTAAACTAGCATGCAATTGGGTAAGGTAGGAATGGAAGATTTCATTTAGTTAATCCTGATGAATTATTGTCCAATTTATCCCCACTTAATATTCAAATCACCTATTAATGATAAGCCTCACTATTACATATGTGAATCTCTCTCGACAACCCACAATCTACTTCCAAAACTTAGGTATTTTGCATCTCTATTCAACCCCAAAGTCCTAAGAGGACAATAAACTCAAGAAACCTCAATTACCACACAAAACCCATTAATATCTCTAGTTTATGACGACCAGATGCTCTTAATCATTTTCTAATTCAACTTACTTCTCAAGTCTCGAATTGAACCACGTAATTGATATCACTGGTGATCATTCATCAACAAGGAAAATAGACTAGAACATTTAATGTAACTATAAATCCAAACATCATTATAGAGGGTAAATCAAATCACAAATACATAAATCATAGTTAAACTACATCTAAAACCATAGAATATAAAATCAGTTTATGGAGAAGAGGGACACAACCATAGAAATGAGTTAAAACATAAAGAGGATGAGAGAATAGACAAATGTGATGATGAAAGCCCACTCTCCTTCTTCATATCTTCCTTCTTCTTCTCCAAGTTTCCTTTTTCCCAAGAGAGCTTTGCCCTAAGGTGTTTCCACCCAAAGGAACTCTTTTTTTCATTAGGGAACACTTTCACTTTTATATGGGCTTTTTAGGGCTCACTTGGGGGTCAAAAGAGTCTATTTCGTGATTGCCGACGAACCCGCCAATCGTCGGGGCTCAACCTGGCCGACCGCCTAGCTCGCCACATCACGACTAATAATCAGCCCTCTGTTTTATTCCTAACTTCCCGAGGCCTTAACTTTGTTGTTCGAACTTCGATTTACGCAAACTTGGTCTTATTGGAAAGCTTAGAGATTTTATAATATGGATATGGTCAAATAAAACACTTTGGAGGTGATGTTAAATACGGAATTAAAAAGTGTGCCAACTGGTCAACTCTAGAGCACTCTTCCTTATTCCTTCAACTTCTAAAAGTCATAACTTGATCAATTGAAGTCCAAACAAAGTGAATGAGAGCTTTTCAAAAAAATTATAAAGTATAAAACTCATCCATAAAAATAGAGGAGCAATTTGTAATCATCTTATAGCTAATATCCATGAGAGTTGTTGCTACATGTTGAATTTGCTTATTTTTCAACGTTTTGCTATGTTTTTTGTCCGATTTCGCTCATGTGCCAATGGTTGACATAATCACAAAGATGAACATTTAGAGCATTATGACACTTATTTATCATAAAAACAATACAAAACACACAAAAACATGGGGATAAAATGAGTATAAAATATACTCATCAATATCTGTCAAGGAAGCAGTAGTAATCATGTCCATCAAATTGGTCCAAAATCTTATCAATAAAAGGTAGAGGGAAGTGGTCTTTTCTAGTAGCCTTGTTCAATTTCCTGTAATCGATACAAATTCTCCAATCTGTGATAGTTTTGATCAGAATTAGTTCACTATTCCCATTCTTCACATACTATCCCACCTTCTTCGCACCACTTACACCGGGCTCACCCATAATATCCGAGGACAGGGTAAATCACACCTGCATCTAGCCATTTTAGCACTTCCTTTCTCACAACCTCTTTGACGGTTGGGTTGAGTCTTCTTTGAGCATCAATAGAAGGTTTTTTTTCATCCTCAAATAAAATCTGGTGCATACACATGGAAGGGTATATCCCCTTTATATCGGTTAAGGTCCAATCAATGGATGCCTTATGCTCTCTAATTACCCTCAATAATTTCTCTTCCTCAATAGATGAGAGGGAGAAGGAGATTATAACTGGCAAGGTGGAGGAGGGTCCAAGGTATGCATACCAAAGGTGAGCTGGTAGTGTCTTTTCCTTAAGAGTTGGCGGCTTCTCAACAGATGGAATTGGACGGCTGATTCGTCTATGTCTGGTGGTTAGATTATGAAGGTTTATAAACCTAGAACCAACCCTCAGGTAGCTCACTGGCTACTATAGATATAGTGGCTTTAGGGTCATCCACTAGGATGGGTTTTCCCCTTTTTGGTGTAATCCTAGGTCAAGTACTTTGGTTTTGGTTGCTTTATAAACAGAAAATAAAACGGAAATTTAAAAGAGAGTTTGATTGCTTTATTTGAAGAGAATGATTGATTTAAGTTGTGAAAAATATTAAAAGAGATCTCATGATTTGGTTTTACTAACCCAAATTTCACCATGCAGTGATTCAAAAGGAGGTTTTGTTGTCCTGGGCTTCATCTACCCAAAAAAACCATCCTATAGCTGATCCCTTAAACTTCGCCTAGGTTCCTCTTATAAGTTATAGGTGAAGCATATATTTTAGGTAAATGTTAGGTAATTCTGCTGACCTTTAGAGGTGTCTGACAGGTTCTCAACTCAACTTTGTGGTGGTTCCAAACAAGAAACATTCTATTATGCATGCTAGGTCAAAGGTGTGCTACCTAAGCACCCAACATACCATTCAGACTTGCTAAGTATCCAGAAGACTAATGGAAGAGAGGAGAGACTCCTATACGGATGGTTGGAGGAACCAAGACTGTTGTCACCCAATAAAGGGTGTCCTTGACTGATGTATACTTGACCTTTAGGCCTCTAAAATAATAGAAAAACTTTACCTTTGGGTTGAAGCATGATTGCCCCCTTTTGTCACCATGGTGGGGTGGATCAGTTCAATTGCGAAGATGAACAAATTTATTTTCTTTCCATAATAATGCTAGCCCACCACCATAATTCACACCTTCCACATAAAACATGCTTTCATACCTAATACGATTTTTTACACTCTCCACCTTCCTTCTACATACCTTTACCCTCCATAAGGAAAATTAAATATGGCAAGTACCTGGACACCAAGTCCATTAGCATACGAACTGACCGTGGGTTGCCAATGCCACGGCAGTTCCAACTTAGAATTTTCATTGGTCCTAGGAGGGTTGGTAGCTAGCTCCCACGTCATTCAACGTTTGGTTACCATGTATATCAATAACCCCGGAATCCCCTCCTATTGATTCCTCGTCTGTTCGGCGCCTCTTTGGGTCCAAAAGAATAATTCCTTCCGTGACCAGGGTAGATGCGTGGGGAAACTTATTCCTTGGGCAGCTAGTTTCCATTTGGAGGTCACCATCCTCTTAATGAAATTCTCCATCCTCCCCTTTATAAACACCCCTTCCAAACATGTTTGTTGTCTCCTTACTCCTTTGGGCATGGGTTGGCCCACTTTCCTAACTTGTGCCATTAGCACCTCCACCGTAATAGCCGCCATGCAGTGTTGTTCCACCCTTCCTATTCCATAAAAAAATTTCAATCTAGTCTTTCCCTCTTCATCCCCTTTAGGCTCACAACTAGCGCTCTTCTTCCCATTATGAGTGTTGCCTTCGCCATCCTCCGCCATAAGCAGGAGCCATCAGTTGCTGGCCATGGCTCCTGCAGCTCATGTCGATGCCCTGAGCCAGGTACAAGGCATCTTCGTTACATGTTGATGGCTATCAAACCTTTTCTCGCTGAAGGAGTTAGAATGGCCAATAATGCCATAGAAAAAGCAAAACATCAGAAGCCGTTCGTATTTGAAATTGGCCACCCTCCCATTTTCCTCTGCCTTTATTTCTCATCTTCTTTTTATCTGCTTCTGAATATCCATTGAAACCTGGATGTGCATGTAATCCCTCTAGTTACCGTCTATGTTTTTTTAGTCCAACTCTACGAACTCCTCTATGAAATCCCCAACATCCCCCAAAACACGTTTAGACTGAAGCCCAACCAGAAAATCAAAGATTTGTACCCACAACTCATCTTCCATTGGATCTTCATCGGCTGAAATAAACTTAGTCAAGAGAAGATGTTTGTCAAATGTCCATGACTCTCCCTTCACCACTCTTTCCATATCAAGTTCATGGAAGAATTGAAACATGAAGAGATATGGTTTTGTATCTTTGTTGAAAACACCCTTCATCGGTCTCCACAATGTCGATAAGTACATGGCTTGGGAGTTTATCGATCTCTCTATCAGGAACTTCCCAACTAGGCGCCACTTCGATTTGATCTTACCCAATGCCCTTTCATCCTCCTCCACTACTAACCCAGTCTCTTCTTCATCGTCTATAGTAACTTTGTCGCATAGGTTGGTTAGTTCCTCCACGTTCTCGAACACCTACTTGCCCGTCCCACTCGTCCCCCGACAACGACGAGATACTCGATACAGGCCGAGACCTCTCACACTCGTCACACAGACGAGACTAAATGCTAGGAAATATATATCTACCCTTAAGTTAAGTTATTAATCTATAACTTATTGCATAACGTTTACTTTTAAGTAATGTGGTTGTTTGATATTTTTATCCTCGTAAATAATAACTAGAATAAAGAAGGTCAAGTAAAAATGTAGGTCATGAAGCGGCAGAAGAGACTATTGAAATAAGTAAGACAAATGGGGGTAATAAAAGGGCAAAATGAAATATGAACTTAAGAATAATGTAGGTCGTGAAGTGGCAGAAGAGACTATAGAGATAAGTAAGACAAATGGTGGTAAAAAGGCAAAATGAAATATGAACTTAAGAATGAGTTAATTATTTGTGCTTATTATTTAAAGTTATTTTTCCTTCAAGTCATACTTTAATTATTTTACCAAATATATTTAATTTATTTAATCACTTAAATTAAGTTATTAAGTGATTTTAAGCTATTAGATTGATTTTCCAAAAGCTCACTCAAGTGTTGAAGCAAAGCTTATTTCTCTGGCACAAGAAGACTTAGGTATTTAACAAAGGAACTCAAAATAACTAGGATGATGTATTATGAAAATAAAGTGACTACTAACACCACTCACAATCTGGTTCAACACGATATGAAACTTATTGAGATATATTGATATTTCATGAAGGAAAAACTAGACAATATTGTCTAGTTTACTATAGGTTATAGTTGTGAAAAGCGCACCTAGGCGCAAGCGAAGTGCAGCCATGGCGCCTTGCTTGGGCCGGGGTGAGGCCCCCTTCACACAGGCCACGGAAAACTGCAAAGGCACGCGCCTTCCCTGAGGCGCGAAGCTCTCCATAAGCGCGCCTCCATGCAGGTAAGTCATCTTCCTCAGATCCTCTTCTTCTTCCTTTTCATTTTTTCTTTTTCCCGACCGGCGTTGGGAATTACAAGAACGGCTGGGTTCCTGCTTACAACTAAAGCCAAACGACGTCGCTTTCGCCTCTTCAGATAAAACACGCCGTTGGGCCTCTTTTTTTTTTTTTCCCAACCCCATCTCAAAACAATGTCGCTTTTAACCTTTTATTTATTGTTTTAAACTCTATCAAAACAACGCCGCTTTTGGATAGGTTTAAGTCACTCTATCCAAATGATGTCATTTTGATAAGTGATTTAAAACGCCAAAACAACGCCGCTTTGAACTCACAAATTCAAAAATGACATCATTTTGGAATGCTTGGTCGCTCAAAAACGTTTTTGGCATCCAAAATAACGCGCCGCTTGCATCATAAAGGGCAAAAACGTATCGTCGCTTTTAGTTGCGCACCCTAAACTCACCATTTATAGTCAGAATCTTAAACTCGCCATTTTAATGTTCTAGCCCCCATTTTTGTTCAATTTCAAGCCAAACAAAAAACCTACACTGCCAAACACTGTACAAGAGCAGAAGAGGCCGAAAATCAACCAAAATAGCCAAAAAAATTGCAAGAAAATTTTGGAAAAAGGAAAAATCTCTCACTTCCATTGGTATTTGCTTCCTTTCTCTACTTTTAATTTTTTTTTTCTTCACTTTATATCAGATTTGGTTCATGATTTAGCTTATGTAAATGAGTAATGATTCTCATGACTCATTTATTTTAGTTTAGTAGTAAAATGACATGACTCATTTGATTTTTTTTTAAATATTTTATAATATATGTCTCAATTTGTATTTTTCAATTATTATTGTGTTGTAGTTGATTTGTTCCAAAGTTGGAAGAAGGAAGAATGGATTCTAATGGCAATGAAAATGAGACTCAAGTTGGTTGTACAGCTACTTATGGAAGTGAAGGAAAAGACCCGGGATGGAAATACGCCCGGTTACCTAATGAACAAGATTTGAAAACAATTATTTGTATCTTTGGTGATAAGGTAACCAAGGGAGGCATCTATAGACACAAACAACATCTTGTTGGAGGACATAGAAATGCCAAGAAATGTACGAAATGCCCGGTTCATGTTAGAAAAGAGATGGAAGATTATATGAATGGGAAAAAGAATCAAAAGGAGCAATTGAAAATGAGAAATAAAGATTTGTACGAAGATTTTGAAGACATTGATGAAGAAGTTGAAAGTAGAAGGGTTGCTTCTAATATTACACATGAAGGAAGTAATAGGGGTAGAGTGTCACACCTCGATTTCACTTGCAGTGATTTATATTATTTAACATCTCTCTTTTTTTTTTTTTTTTTTTTTTTCACAACTGAGTCTCTAACATGACTCTTTCGATATCCAACACTCCCAGATAAAAGTGGCCACTAATTAGCCCTACACACCATATATATCAACCGTATTTCTTCAAAACCCGAGTCCAAAACTCCACTTGAGTAATCGCCAGAAACGTAATTAAAACTCAACCTGTGTCTCAAAACATATATATATACATCTCAGACCGAGGTAAGTCCTCAATGCACCCAAGACTATACACTTATACAATTTGATCAAAATAATATTTACACAAATCCCAAAACTTTCTACAAAGTGTCCCAAACTAATCATAAGCCAAATATACAATGACCCATGATCGATATGAACTGTCCAAAATATACGCAGAACTCCACACAACACTAGATGTTCCTCAAAATGTATGCCCTAATCACCCAAGATGCTAAGGCCGACGACACCCTCAACCTCCAAAAAACCCCGCAAGTCAAATCCTCAAGTCACGCAGCTCGGTCTCGTACCGCATTCAAGGTGGAGGGAATACTTGTGGGTGAGTCTGACAACCCAGTGAGTGAATCCCATGTGCGCCATGCTTATAAAAATATTTTCAAAATACAAATAATTCAACACATCTCAAAACATGAGCATTTTCAATTAATAGTTGATGTGGAAACAAATGATGCAATACTACCACCATCTCGACCCCTCATCGACTCTTGGTTCACCCTGGGGACTAGCCGATCATCTCGAACAACGATTAAATTGCCGGGACTTACTACCTGTGGATATGCCCACATCCCGTATAAACACAAAATTGTCGGGACTTACCACCTGTGGATATGCACATCCCGTATATCTCTGGTCTTTCCGACTACAACCTGTGGACTGGGCTCATAGTCCTGTCCACTACATCAATCCGACTTCACACGTCCCATACCCATGTCATGCTTCTTTAAAACAATTTCACAAAGCATCTATCCACATGGATATTTAAAAACATCATGTACTCGCTTAATTCAAAGAATTCATAGATATAAAATATACACATTTATATATATCATTAGAAAATCACATGTAGCTTCAAGCATGGAATGGCAATGTAATTTCAAGAAACCATGGTATAAGCAGAGAAGATTACAGATCCCCTACCTTCCTTGGATTCAAAATCCACAAGTCTCCTTAAGGTGCCAAACCGAGGCTACTCCACAGATCTCGCAATTAACAAGTCATAAGATTTCTTAGCCTCAAACAATCCGTTACATAAATTACCCACTGGTTTATTACTACTTCACCACCGAATCATACTCTTATACCTACCAACATAAATCTTGATCCTTCAAGAGCTGATCTGCACACCCTTGCCAGGGGTAACACAAACAAAGACACACAACACTTCAGACTCTTTCTTTTTTTCAAATTCTATCTCAGACCCTTTTTTTTTTCTTCAACTACTACCTCGACCAGCCATACATGCTTTTTGTTCATTGTGGTCTTCTGACCAAACGTTCCCTATCTCTCTTAGCTTTCCACAGCCTTAAATCAGGTCATTCGACCTCAAAATCAAGAGTTATGGTTTTTACAATATGACCTCCCGACATCAAGCTTCCTAGTGGGACGTAACTGCGGCCTCTTCACCCTTTGACGAAATTATAACAAATTATTACACTTGGCCCTACTTTCTTCATGAAGTTACTCCCTATGTGTCTACTTTAAGAAGGATTTGAATCAATTCCATTTGATCAATATAACTCAACTTATGACTCAAAATTGTGAACTGCCTCTGCATCAGGGGACAGACCAGACCTGACCTTTCAACCTCAAATTCAAGGGTCTTATGGTAGGTTTTAGTTCTTGGCTGCTTCAGACATTCGAAGGTCTAGGTCGGGCTTCTTCTCCAACTCGGAATCATCCAAAGCCAGAGTTCTTGTGCCAACTTATGGCCAAACACTGTCACGGGGTCAAGGGAAAGTCGGACAGCACCTACCTTGACACACACACATGCAATCTCTTCACAAACCGGTCTTTTTACAATTTAGGTTTCACCAAACACACCTTTCATCAAATCTAGGGTTACGATGTAATCCCAACAAACCCAAGAATATATAACTAAAGTCCATAAGAAATACAACTAAGGCCTCAAAGATCATGTTTACATACTCTTAGTGAACTTTTTCCAATTAAAACCAAGCTTTTCTTCAAGCCTTTTTCCTTCTCTCTAGCTTCTCTAGAACTCTCTCACTACCTAAAATCTATAATTTCCACTTCCCAGCAAGAAGCTGGTCTAGCATCCAAAACCAAGAGGAACTGGGCTCTTGTTTGTCACATGGCAGCTCTTCTCATGCACTTGCTATGTGTCAAGAGCTCCTACTGCATAAGCCTGAGGTGTCATGCCCCTCATGATGCCACATACCACAAGGATATTGCACTTTAGTCCCCTCTCCACTAACAAGTTTTTCAAAGTGGTCCTTCAAGACATACTTTACTTCAAACCCTAACAAAACCAATTAAACTTACCTTAATTGCATAATCGACCCACATGCCATAAAAATGCAATCTAACACACTTTGCTAATTCCCTAATTAAACCAACCATTAAGATTGCTAATCTTAATCACAATTTAAAATATCATAGGGCATAAGTTGCATTTGCTCCCCAAAAATCCTTACTTGAATATAACAAAACATATATCAGGTGTTACATAGAGGTAGTGCGAAAAGATCAAGAGAGAAATAGCCGATGGATCATTTTTTTCACCCCTAATGCGGAAGCAGTAGTTCAAAATAAGAGTGGGAAAATGCCTCAAACTACTATGAATGGCGCAAGGAAGCAAGGGAAAGAGCTTGCTCTCTTATTTCAAGGTGGATGTATGATGTTGCCATTCTATTTAATGTATGTCACGATTCAAGTTTCCAACCCATGATCGAGGCTATCGTCAATATGGTGTGGGGATGAAAGGACCGGCATTTATGAAGTATGGGTTACTCACCTAAAGAAAGAGTTGGAGGTTACAAAAGATCTTGAGAAGGATCATGAAATGGAATGGTTAATGGATGCTCCAGCATTATGTTGGATGGATGGACCGGTTAGGAAAATGAAGAACTTTGCAAACTTTTTAGTGAATTGTTCTAAGGAACCATGTTCATGGAATCCATTAACGCTTCTTCAATGATTAAAGACGGAGAGAAGATGTTTGAACTACTTGACAAGTGGGTGGACCAAGTTGGTGAAGAAAATGTAGTTCAAGTTATCACACATAGTCACTCAAGCTATAAGTTGGCAGGTAATAAATACTACTCCTAGGACTTGAATAAGTAAAATTTTATGGATTTTAATATTTGAATGATGTATTTTAATTTATTATATAACATGATGTAGGGAGGATGTTGCAAAAAAAGCGGCCTAATTTGTATTGGACACCATGTGCCACACATTGCATTGACTTGATATTGGAAGACATTGGAAAGCTACCAAACATCAAGAGGACTTTGGAGAGAGCCATATCACTAAATGGCTACATTTATAATCAAGGGCTGCTCAACATGATGAGTCATTTTATCGACAAAGGGAATCGCTTTAGCCCACAAGATTACGATTTGCCACTCGCTTTCATCACATTGTCTCGCTTTACATGAGCAAAAAATAATTTGAGGAAGATGTTCACAAGTGCATATTGCTCGTAAAGTAAATGTGCAAAGGAGCGTAAGGAAGAATATACCAAGATCATCATAATGCCTTTTCGGAATACTATCATATTTCTTTAAAGATATCAAGTCCTCTTGTTCACTTGCTTCGCTGGTTGATGGTGAAAAAGTTCTATGGATAAGCATATATGAAGCCATGACTAGAGCTGGCGAAACTATTGTGAAAAGTTGGTAATGAAGAGAAGCATACAAATATTCGAAATCATTGATATGAGGTGGGAGATTAAGCTTCATCAGCCTTTGCACGCGGTTGGGTACTTCTTGAACCCAGAAGTCTTCTATGATAAACCAGAGTTGGAGTATGATGAAGCCATTATGAGACAACTATACAAATGCATTGAAAGAACGATAAAGGATGTTGATACAAGAGAGAAAGTTGTGGACGAATTGAGTATATATATAAAGGCCGAAGGAGTATTTGGAATGGACTCGGCTATTAGGAAAAGGAAGACCAAAGCATCGGGTTAGTTACTTAAAAAAAAATTTTAATCTAATTTATTATATTATATTTTAGATACTAGAAAATAGGTGAATTGTTTCAGATTTCATCGCTAAATCATTTTATATCTATTATCTACATTACAGCTTAATGGTGGACTTCATTCAAGCCTACTAAAAATTTGAAAAAGTTTGTCGAAAGTCCTTAGCCTAACATGTCGTGTGTATCAAAGTCAGAAAGGAATTAGAGTATTGAAAACGTAGTAATATTATGTGCTTTAAAAACATTAAAAAATATTTTAAGTTTAAAAAATATCAAATATGAGTAATAAAGTATTTACGTGCTTATAAATTTTGCAGATCCATACCAAGAAGAGAAATATATTAGAACACCAACGTTGAATGATTTGGTGTACATCAAGTATGATCGAGCCTTGAAGAAAATATACAATGAACATGATACCATTGACCCAATAATCTTGAAAGAAATTGATGAGAGCAATGAGTGGTTGATAGGAAGAATGAATGATGAAGATTCTCATGACCATGTAGATGCACAAGATGATTTAGTGTTTGATGATGATGACATGACATGGGGTGATGTTGCGAGAGCAAGTAGTCGAGGAGCCTAGATTTGATACTGAGCTAGAGCAAGCCTTCCAAGGTGTTGTCATCATCAAAGGGGAATGACACAGCCAAGCTCTAGACCTATAGCCTTCTTTCATTAATAGATGAAGATGAAGAGAAATTGATTATTGAGAAATGAGGAGACGAGGAAGGTTACAATGATGATGATGATCATTATGTGGATGTGGAGGATGAATTAGGATCGGTTGTTGTGACAAATTAGTTATTTTAATGTGTTTGTTTTGATGATTTATGAATTTGGACAAAGTGGATATGTGTTTTCACATCAACTCTATTAATAATTCGTGGATTTTTAGAAACTTCTTTGCCGATGGGATTTGTTAGATTTGTTGACATGGTTTATGATTTTTTATGCTTAAAGGTATTGTTTATGTGTTTTTATTGATCGGATTTATATTTTTGATGATATTTGATGATAAATGATTGTTATATGTGATTATATTTTTTAAAAATATATATGTAAAATGGGGTGCGCCTTATATAAAAAAGCCCGCGCCTTAAGACTCCAAGAGGCCTTTGCGCCTTAGTGCACCTATGCTATAGGTACACTATAGCTACTGCCACACTTGACCATGGCTATATATAAATTGCTCATAAAATTTCTGTATATTTAGACTAGGCCGCCACACCTTACGACGGATTGTTTGATTCGCAGCTATATCCTATAGGTACATTATTTGTTTGATTCGCGGCTATATCCTTAAGGTACATTATGTACTACTTTTAGCCAAGATTAATGACCATATCCTATAGGTACATTATGTATTACTGTTAGCCAAGATTAATGACTGACCATAAGCTTTCTTTGTTGTAGTGTATGGCTTCAATAGTATATCAAATATTTACCCACTGTTTGTTGAATCCAGCAAACCTCCTTGCTGGTTTGTGGTGTTGGATGGGCTTTAGCAGAAAGGAGTAGAGAGGAAGAGAAAGGTTTTGAGGAATTATGTTAATGTCTAAACATACCAAATCAGAGTTCTGGGTTTGAGAGAAATAAAGCACTACTATCATTAAATACTCAACTCACTGTATCTACATATCAAACACTTGATTCTACATTTACAAGACAAATGAAAAAATTGATCAACACCCAAAATCAAAACTAAACAAAATGATCATAATCCGAACCCAGCTCCTCGTCTTCACCTGTTAGTAATGTTATATGAGGCTTTAAAGATGACTGCAACTGGTATGTTAACAACATGACCTTCCTTTCCAAACAGTCCTATCCTTCCATAGCTAGCAGTTGAGCTGTTCATTGTAGCATTCAAGGTTACAGTCAAGGTCTGTGTTTCTCCACCAGCTATATAGAAGTGAGTTGGAATTACGTTTATGGAAACCCCAGAAGGAGCACTCCAACCAACTACGTAAGTCTCATTGCTGGCAACATTCGTCACTCTTCTTTGGACGGTTCTAGTCTGTTCTAGTCTTGCTATTGTGATTGAGGGCAAGTTTATGTCAGCGCCATTCATGGTGGAAACTCCACACATCTGACCAGTGTAATTGAGAACCACAGGAGTTGATCCATTGATGCCGCAGAGGAATGACATATAATCTTCATAACCTACATCAGCAAACAATGTATTTCAACTTCATATTTCGATTTATTCAGTTCACAAGGAGAAACAAAGAACTGATTGTAGAACACAGAAATTTCCACGTTAGAACTCTCTAGTTGTACCTCAGCAGCAATTTTTCCATTACCAGTTGCCAGTAAACCAATGTAAACAGAGTCATGAGATTATGATTGAGTTCATGAATTGAATATTCGGGGTTTCATAAAAGAATGCATATTGTACTATTGCATACTTTCAACTTTGGAATCACTTTCCTCTTGAATGTTGAAATACCCCATCAAGAAATTGGATAAACACATTTTCAAGAGTGATGTCTTTGATGCAACAAGTGCTTGTGGATGCCCATGTGCATACAAGACTCATGCATGAACTAACTCAAGAAGGCCTTGAAACCTGACCCCCCCTGAGCCTTGTAACCCATCAACCTTTTTGCTGCTCTAGCTAGACATAATGTTTTATTCATATTTTTCAACTAATGTTACTCCATTTTTCATCTCCTTGGCCAAAAATTAAAGCAATCAATGCCAAGATTCAAATACTTTCTACATTTGGCTAGATGATCATGATCATCTTTGTTAAAGTTCCAAGATGAGTGGAAGAGATCAATTAGATGATCATTTCAGCTATTAAAATGTTGGCAATTACTCGAAGAATTCCTTAAAGAAAGAGCATATTAACTAAGTCTTATATACTTACAAGCATCAAAAATCAGACCAGGGTCCAATGCTGCAGTTGCATTCACAAAGCCACTTCCCATATCAAAAGGTGTTGCTGGAGATTGGTTCAGATCCGGATTTGCATAAGCACGTTGAGCCATTATGAGCTCCAAATTGCCCTTGCCAAATAGAGAAGTTGTTGTGGAAAGTGCAGAGCCGATCGCTGAAGGACTGAATCTCTGGGGAAACTTCGCTTTAATCAATGCTGCAAGTCTGAAACATGAGGAGCGTTACGCTTGTCCCAGACATCATAGCAAAGTTCTCACCTGAAATAAGGCTTGAGTTAATCATCCAACCCATGTTTTGAAGGTACTATTCATCCACATTACACATTTTAATGTATGTATACCTCGGAATTCAACTGAATCTGTGCCAAGGGAACTCCAAGCAGCCCATATAAAATTCCCGGGAGCTACCAAATTGGGTTTCATTATGTCAGCATCATCAAGGAAACTGTCTTCTGGATCTGGTCCTCGAGCAGAGTAATACATAACCTTTGGAGCAGAGTTGCTGTAATTTGCCTTAGCCCACCTGAAATGCTATAGCTGCCCTTAAATTTCACTCGTTTGTAGATCCATGCCTCTCCAAAGAAGAATTATAGTATTTTAGAAAATTCTGTCAGAGATGATACAAGTATATTAATAAATGCCCAGAAAGAGAAGCTATTTAATAATAATAAATGCTTAATTTCAAACCAAATCAGTTAAAACTTCTGGAAATAATCATATTCATATCCAATTGACTATCAAATGATATCTGAAATAAATATTTTACAAACAGCGCACCTTTGAATCAACTGGGGATGAAATTATTATGCCAGGCATTCTCACTGGGAATTGGGTTACTGAACCCACCGCCAAAGGGATCCATGTAAAATACAACACCAGCTGCACTGAGGTTTTTTGTCAAGCCTAACGCCTGTTTGATGGTGAAAGACCAAGCACAAATCGATTGAATAGCTACAGATCAAGAGGTTCCCTCGTACAAGATCTTGATTCAAGCTACTGGAGTCTTGGCATTCACCCACATACATATCACTGGCAACTGTTGTGTTATTGTTTAGAGCATGAAGAGCAGAAACAAGCGTATACATCCTACCTTTATGTGTTCCCGCTGAACAAAAAACAAATTACATGAGTCAATGGAGCCATCACAACTTATATGCAAGAAATTCTTATCAACTTTTTATCTTTTACTCCTTCTTCACTCTTAAATTTCCAGACTGTTATTTCTAGAGGAATAAGAAGCCTAAATGATAAATCCTACAGCTGAAACAGCACCTAGGGACACAACTGCATGCATCCAGAGGTTCACAGACACCACTGCAGAGATCAGACATGCATCTACAAAGCCTTGAGCAAAAGCAGAAAGTGTGAGTTTGGTGCCAGAAAAGTTAAGAGATTGGACTCAGGATATGTGAAGCATAGCCTAAATAAGGACCAAATGATGATTGTTGGGTCTGAGAATGAATCAAATAGACCAGGAACCGAACTACTATTTTATTGAATATCTAGCTGGCATTTGATACCCAAATAAAAGATGATAAAGGAAATTAATATAAAGAAACAGATGGAAAATAGAAAATTTTGCTGGATACTGGGGGATATATATTTTCCACGCATATTGGGATTCGAAATAAAAGTTGGATTGAACAGTCATTACATCTTAAACTTTAAATGATCTAGCTCCCATTCTCTTTTGATATTCACTCTCTTTTTCTCTGTCTTTAATGAATGACTACAACACTGCATCCTCCCCCAAGCATCGTATAGATCTCTATTTTCAGAAATTGGATATAGAAAGCCTTCCAAACACCCCCAAACAGCATATTCCAAACTCTTGATGAAGTTTTAAACGCATGTTATCACCAGGATTAGTGCCCAACCCCAGCACATTAACTAGGTGAAGATCCAGGTATTCAGTGAGCAGACAGGAACACCAGGATTTGTGCCCAACCCAAAACATTGGAGTCAAATATACTGCCAATCTAGGTGAATATTCAGAATTCAGGCAAGCAGGTATGTGAGCAACATATTTTTTTCTGTTGTATGCCCAATGTCCATTGGGATTTGTGGGTGGGTCATAGTATTCCATCACATTCTTTCCAATAATCATTGAATGTTAAGTCTTGATATCAGCATCAACTCCAGTAATGGCCAACAGGAGATAAAAGATGCAGAAATATTTCAGTTCAAAGGCTCATTTGTAAGAGAAAAGTTTTTATATTAGACCTAACTGATACGTCATGATGTCAAAATTTTCAAAATAGCTTGAGTTGAGAAAATTATCTTTTTTACCAAGAAAACAAAATTTCTTTCCTATTTCTGTAATATATATATATATATATATATATATATATGGTGAACAAAGCAATAATTTTGGAAAATTAACTTACATGCCAGTCCAACTCCCGGCAGAGTATCATTGTTGCCTAGGACTATAGAGTTACTGTAGGCTCTATCATGAGCTGCAGCACCAATAGTGAAGATCCATGGACTAAAGGAAGAAATGCTCTTTGGTGATGGTCCAGTATTTCCAGCTGCTTGAACAACAAAAATACCAGCTTTTACAGCTGATAGCAGGGCCATATCTATGGGATTAAAAAAAGTTGCGATTCCAGGAGGACGCCTATTGGGAGTGATTGACAAGCTTACTATGTCAACTCCATCCTGAGCTGCCTGAGAATGCAAAGGGTAGATCAAATCAATTACATGGAACCCATAAGGATGGTGTCTGCGCGCATATAAAGGCAGCAAAATAGCATAAATATCAATGTTGAGACAAAGTGATAGATCTTCCAAAGGAGATCTTCGATACCAGACCCAAGAGGGGCACTGCATGCAATGTGCACTACAAATCTTTTAAGAATACAGAGAACAGAGACAGATCACAACCCATCTTTCTATTTTTACCAGATAAGCACACGCCATTTAAGAGAATAGTTAAGCATATGCAACATTGTAAGTCCTTATGTCTCCTAGTATAAGAGCAAAATCTATAACATGTAGGTGTCATGCCTCATTCACTCCTCATGCAAGATAACACAATGTTTAATCATCTCAATACCTATACATGCAATCATCCATCATCTAAATATTCACATAATGCATCCTACACTCTCTAAGAGTGTCTGTTGAAGTTAAGATCTTCACTGCGCATACATCCAAACCAGCATCATCCCCTCCTTACCATGGCATTAGACAAGCTTTAGACTGTCTACTCCACATTCTGATCAAGGCAATTTTTATCTTTATGCTTCTCAATATTATGGGATTAATCGTCTCTTAATGGTCAAATAAACCTTTTTTCCACAAACCCAAATTTGAGTGTCAGTAGTGACCTTCCAATGCACTCAACTAATTCACATTAGTGCCATCTTGCCGCCTGCATAACTTTAATAGATGTGATATTTTGAAGCTCATTGCATAGACCTTTAGTAAGTAATTAACTTCAACTTCTGATGAGCTTCAACTTCATCCTCTTCTATATAACCATTTCTTCCTTATTTTACCTTCTATCATAGGGCAGAGGACCAGAGGTTTCCCCAGACAATTTGACTAGATAAAAGTCTTTCTCTATTCTATCTCACTACCCATGTTTTACTCCCATCACCCAAGAAGCAAAACACAAAGCAGTACATGCCAAAATCCATGACAAAGTGACTAATAGGTAGAATTTATTAAAGACCAGATGTATTAACAGATAAGATCTCCCAGGAGTCAAGCACTAAATGGCAAGTTCTCAAGCTTCTCAAATGTTGACGGGGTTTGTGGAATGAGAAAATCCTTCACTGACTACCACATACCTGGTCTATGGCAGCAACAACATCTGCAGCAAAGCCTCCAAAACTTTTGTAGAGTGCCTATAAACATAATGCTGGAAAATATTGAAGTATATATGCGCCTAATTCCAGAAAGATGTAAATGGAGAGCTAAAACATGAACATGGACATGACACATTTTTCTTTAGCCAACAGATTTCATACATTGTCACGACAGGTCCACTAAAGTGTACACGATGTTGATCTGAGCAAGCATCAGCCTCTCATCCAATTTCAATGTTTAAAACAATCAAGTCAAAAGTATCTTCTTTTTCTGATCCCTTGAAACTCAATTTTGGCAGTTTAGGCTATGTTTTGGTTTTCAGAAAGTACTAAGGAAAAGAAATTAATGGACATTGATCTTCTCATGTTTGATTTTCTTATAGAAAATACCAAAAAAAAAAAAAACCATAATTAAAATTAATTAGACGCTATGTATTTTTAAATTATTTAATCCTTATATAGAATGGTACAAATATGAAATAAGCTTGAAGCAACACATAAATACCTTGGTTGATTTTAAATATATTCATTATTTTCATTTGCTTTTTTCTTTCCTTCTACTTTTCCTCTTCATTTTATTTTCCTTACATTTTCCTTCAAATTTTATAAGAACTAAACCTTAACCCTAAAGTTTCACTGAGGAATGTAGATCACTCATTTGTTGATTTCATTGATAGTTTATGCGTTGAACTAGCCAGTTAATGCTTTTCTTTAAGTTTTGATTTTGGTGCACCACACATGCTTCTTTTGGTTGCATTATGATAGGGTTTTTATCTCATAATTTGCCTGCAAAAAAGGAAAATGATTCTTTTTCAACTTCTCTCCTAGGTGGAAGCTTCTTGGGTAACTGGGGTAGCAATACATCCTTATACTCCTCAAGGACTCCCCCAATCTCCTTTAGTGGCTCCTCCAACCTCAAAGCTGTAAGCCTTCACATAATGAGGCTAAGCATCAATGACCTTAACTGAGACTATAGCCTCAAGGCCAATTCTAAAGCCTTGCTTTGAGGCAAGCTTCGATAGCCTTTTAAAACACTGCCTACGATAGTTGTTATGCTTCTAGAACAGCCCACATAATTCCAACCATAAAAAATTTGCTAATGCCGAAATTATGAGCTTGGGCATAATAAAACAAAACAGGGTAGGACATAATGTCAGAAGGTTGAGATACATATAGTGTTTATGATAAGTAACATTGAGATGGAAAGTATGACCCTAAGAGTGAATATCTTACTGCATAGTGAGAATGAACTCCAAGTGAAGCTACATGAGAAATGAATGGATGGGACCAAAACAAAGGTTCAGGGCATTATGCAGCACTGAGTGGATATTTCCAGCATAAAAGACACAATAAATAATTTAGTAGAAACAAATAGACTTTTTTTCATAATTCCTATCCACATTATGCTTCTCTATCCAATTGGGACCAAAAGAAGGCCATCAGGAAGGAGACAGCTCCTTGGCTTTTTTATCAAAGACACAGCCTTTAGTTTTTTTTATCAAAGACATCCCTTCAATTCAGAAATGATATGAGATGATTAAAACCCTAGGGTAGTTGCTTAGTTGGTCCGCCGGGGTTTGCTCAATGGTCACTTCGCTCAAGTCCCCTTAAGGCCACCGGAGGATTTACTCGGTCAAAGACCTCAGGCCACATGGGATTAGTCAAGGTGCGCACAAGCTAGCCCGAACACCCATGGTTATTAAAAAAAAAGATGAGTGAGATGATTAAAACAATTTGCCAATATACAAGATCATGATATAAATGCCAACTAGAACAAGGAGAAGAAAAGGTTAAGGATAGTGAGAAATGAAATGTCTGATCATTTTACAGGGCAAGAGGGATAACTTATCTTGCTTTTTTTTCATTTTCGCTTTTTTTTCTCAATATAAGATCCCCAATTCCACTTGGAAAGAATAGGACAATCCCTAACACACCACCTCCTCTTCCTCAAGGACCTCAAGGACCATCTATGGGGTATGCTGAGGAATTGAACATGGGAACTCCTGTTCAAAAGAGTAGGGTTTCTCCCTTTACAGCCAGCATGAATGCAATTAAACAAATACCCTATCTCAAACAGAGCGACTGTTCCTCAAAGACTACTTGAGTCCCTATGTGGTGCCTTTTTCGATATAAGTTAGACAAGTAATTCCCCTGCATAACCAAAGATGCAAATGAGACCTTGCTCAGCTTTCTCTTACCAGCTATATATGTTTATTTGAAACATGAAGATTGGATTATAAGCAGAGTTAATTTCTTCTTGCTTGTCATAATTCAACCTTCTAATAAATTTGTTTGCAACACATCTCATCGAGCATTATAGATTTGAGCCACAAAAGTTAATAAATTCCATATGCCATCACCTGAGGGTCATTATTGTGCTTGCTTTTGTTTCTTTCTTCAATAAGTAGCTACCAAAGTGCAATAGAAAAAAGTAGATCTTTGAACAATTGACCAGCTCTATTAGCATCAACATGCAATTTTCTTCTCTCAAGTGGGCAGGTCTAGAAAACACAAGATCCATTCCTGGGGCAGACTCCAGGTTTGATAGAGCTAAAAAAACTACTCCAAGTGGAGACAATATAGAAGTGTACTTTCACAACATATCAGTGATTGGACAAGTTTGCAACAGAAAAAAGAACCTGCCAATAAAATACTGAAATGTTTCTATATTTAGGAACTGACCATCACCATCATTTCCCATTGTCCGATCGGCTTATCCTAAAAACAAAAAAATAAATACACTTCCCATCCTGTAACTGAACTTGGTGTCTCCATCAGATGACATCTCACCTTGCTTGTCTCTAGCAAAGCACTTCCACTTTTCAAGCTCTTTAATCTTGAATCTATTAACCAAAAGAGACTTAGCCTTTGACATTAGTCCAAGACTTGGAACTAGCTCTTTAACATCCTTCTTGACGAAGCACATGGGCTTATCCAAGACACTTCCCATCCTATAATTGAATTCGGTGTCTGTCTCAACCAACATCCCAACATGCTTGTTTCATACCCAAAATCCAATATATATTTTGATTGAGAAATGTCCTGCCAACTACATGACTCTTTAATCTTGAATCTATTAAACAAATTAGAGTTACCATTGACATTAGAGTCCAAGGCTTGGAACTAGCTCTTTTAACATCCTTCTTAATGAAACGGATTATAAAGAACCTATGACAGCTTAAGTCAGTGCCTTCAAAAAATGATGCCAAAACTTCATCCTGAGATTCTCAATGATCCTTCACATCTTCCAACTTGAAATAAGAAGCGAAGGCATAAGGAAGAAACATGGAAAAACTGAGTATTATAACGATTTTGAAAGACAGAAACCTTATTTTAGATATAAATTATAAGAGTTGAAGATTCTTATCAAAAGGGATTACGAAATAAAAATAAAGTACTCGTAGGAAGAGAAGAATGCCACTGATGATTGACATTATGACCATGAAGTCCAGCTTATAACTCCCACCAAATGAATCAACTTCTAGGATCTTCAAACTGAAACTGAGAGAAAGGTAAGATGATTGATAAGAGTTGAAGACTCTCGTATCAAAAGAGATTACTAAATAAAACAAATCAATTCCATCTGAATTGAAGGATTCCCCTCTTTACCTTTGGATCATGCCCTAGCTATCCCTCATCCCAAGAAAAGGGTGTTTAGGCATGCATTCTCTGGATCAAAACGTCCATTGAATGATTGGTCTTTTGTTAATAAATCTGCAGCTTGGTTTTCTGCTTTAACATGCTGCAACCCAATCTCTTCTTGCAGAACCTTCTCCCTGATCTTTGAATATGATATTACTTTAAATTACACGTGTTTTTATTAATTTTTTAACTTATAAAAAGTTTTCATTAATAAGATAAAGGTCTTCATAGGAAAAGAAGAGCCACTATCTTGACTGACATTATGACCACAAAGATATTGCAGATAACTTAAAAACTCCTGCCCAATCAGTTTCTAGGATCTTCAAACTGAAACTGAAAGGACGATAAGATGCAATTTTTCCTATGAGTGAAGCACATGAAATATAATGAAGTATATATCACATATGTTCAGGTGCATCTTTTGTGATGAAGCTGTTGACAAGGAAATTCAATATAAATACAGACAGATATAAGTATAACTAGATAGACAATGCACTTAATTTAAGATGTATAACACACATGATGTACATTTATACATACATTTATACCTCCATATACAGATATGAACACACACAGACATACATAAATATACAGACATGCATATTTTTGTACATACATGCATATTTTCATACATACAAACCAACCAGTAAGCATACACTTGAAGCCAAAAAGATATATTTTGTCTTATAAGTAATAATAAATTAAAATTACATCTGCTATGAGTTTCTTTATTTATTTCCATGCCATCATTTGTCAGTACCACATAGGTGAACCATGAACAGATTTTCAGACAATCCTCAAGAGCTTCAAAGGTCCCCATAAACTTTGAGGTATGTTCCATATAGGTTTCTAAAAGATGTAATCAAGCAACAGGTTTCACTCATTAATAAAACGTTTCTGATAACTATGGTCATAACTAACAATCTCTAAGCACAGCTTCTGTTGAATGTAAAGTTTCAGCTGCAAATTATGTGGGTGTTTGGTAAATCTCAAGATTTCTCACTTAATAACTCAAGTGGACTTCAAATTAAACTACTCTTAAATTGTTAACTTAAAACTTCTTACTTATTTTTTACTTTAAGTAATAAAGTTGTTTGGTAAAATTAACTTAAATTTTATTTTCAGTTATTAAATTAACATATTTATGATTTATCCTCATTAGTTTATCCTCTTAAATTTATTATTAAGAATCTACATGAATATTTATTTTCATAAAAGACAGCTAATGAATCTGAACTCATAGTTAAATATATTTTCTTCATTAGATAGTGCTCATGATAAAGAAAATTAGTCAAGAATAATAATAATCCTTACTTAATAATTAAATATTTCAAACTTTGTTAAAAATATAAGTATTTATCAAATTATTTGATAACTCAAATTAAGTCGTTAAGTAACTTTAAGTCATCACATTAATTTACCAAACACCTAATTGTTATCATGGTGTAGAGTCATTTAAGGTTCCTTAAAAGGTTGTCACTAACTGTTCGAGAACATAAAGAAGGTGCAATATGAAAATGCATCAAAAATGGAGAAAAAGAAGGATATTAAAAAATTCAAATTCAAATCTCAGATCAATTACTGTGCAACGAGGAACATTCACTTCAGATTTCCAAAGTGGATGTTCGCACACCACCACCGGAATCCCATGGTCTCTGCCGCAATTGACGCCGCAGCCTGGACACAGATTAGAACTGGTCAGCTCCCTGGTTGGACTTCAATTAAGACCAATGGATATTAACCACATAAAAATCACAACCATCACATCATTAATTTTGTGTGTAACAGCATTCAAAGCAATCTATGTTGTTTAGTTTTCTTATCTTAATTTGTTTTTTTTTTCTTTTTCTAAAAAGAACTAAATTCTACAACACTAATTTATTTCCACTGCATTTGCCTGATAGTTTCGTCATACAGCATTTAGCGAATGTACTTAAATCATCCAACCAATTTACGCTTCACCCTTTGATGTTCCTACCAATAATGGTTTAGAGGATTGTCCATTCCAGTTCACTCACTCTAACCTCTTTCATGCATCTGAGTCCGATGATCTCAAATTGTTCTAAGGATTTTTAATAGCAAATGCTAATATTAATTTAACCGCCCTTTATCAAATTTCCACCAACATTACTGATAATTAAAATGTTTTTAGAAACTAGATGGGCAGACCAAGATCCTCATAAAAGAACTTGAATAGTGGATAGAAAAAGCTGTATATTTTGCAAGGAAGAAATGAGAAAATGAGCAGAAGTCCCAATTGTACGATTAATGTGTTGAGAGGTTGTCAGGAAATGTGAGAGAACACTATCGCCCATGCCACCATCAAATATGGAAGCATAACTCTGACTTGCATTAATATTCCTCTGTTATTGTAGATAGCCAAATGATATCTCAACAAGCTTTCGGTTGCAGGAATCTAGGATGGGAAACTGAGGCTACTTCACAAATGCCACAAAATGAGCTATACTGGAGAAAATCAGATCTAATTAACAGCAAAGCTGGGATGTGTAGGATCAATGCCAGTATCAATAAATCCAATCACAATTCCCTCTCCAGCAGAATCATATCCACCTTCTTGGACCCATGCTCCTTGAGGTAGACCCAGGAATTGAGGAGTGTGGGTGGTTGCAGTTCTAACAGAGAAATCCAAAACCACATTTGCCACTTCTTTCCTACTTGCAAGCTTCTCTGCCTTCAAAATTAACGACATTACCAAACTAAGAACTTATGAAAAATAAACTATTTTTTATTTCTTAGAAAACAACAAAGTCTTGAGTGGAAAATTTTGCATTTCTGTTAAGCTGATGGCCCATGCCAATTTAAAAAAAAAGTATAGCAATCATGTATAATGAACTTTTTTGCCAATAAAAAGCTAAAAAGCAGTTATCAGTGCAGCACCAACATTAACCATGATGAGTATGCCGATCATAGTAATGATGACATTGATCTTGATGATGATGAAATTTAGAAATACATGTTTGATACTATACCTGCTGGGGAGTAACAAACACCGCAAATCCATTAATCAAGTGGTGGTAGCTATACAGTTTCAGATATTGTTCTCCTCTCAATGCCCTCCTCAGCAATGAATCATGAACTCGGGAAATATACGAATTATAACGGGGATCAGATCTCGAAATATTCCTCCTGAGTTCAGAAACAACAGATTCAAAAGCATAATTAATTAAGCATACACGCTTTATTTTTGTGAATTGACTGAAAAGGTTAAGCAATGAGAAAACATAGGAAAATAAAGGGAAAGGAGAAAGGAAGAAAAGCATAAACAGCATTCCCACCAGACTAAAATGTCAGTGGTAGGTCAGTTGGGAGAATAATAATTAACGGCTAAAAATGTTCAAATAGTGAATTCACAACTTGTTTATATGAAAAAATAATAATTTAAAAAAAAATCAAGTTAGAGAAAATAAAATAATATAACATGGAGAAAACAAACTCCACAAATTCATAACAGACAACTTGCATACAAACCCCAAACAGAACAAGAACAAAAGAGGACCCCATGAGGCAACCCAGTGAGTGTGTAAATTTGACTAGTCTAAGAAAACCCATGAATAAAACTACTGAATTACAGTGAAAGCCATCAAATTCAAATACCTTAATCTATCAGAAGTGAAAAACCCAAAAACCGGTGCAGCCGACAAAAATCTGAATAAAAGACTAAAATTTTATATGCCACTGAGAGCAAACCATCACAGGGTGTGAAGTGAAAATATAAAAGCTCAGAATGTCATAAGAAAAACAAGAGAGAAAAAACAATTACTTGAAATTCTATATACGGGAAAAGAAGATTTCACTCTAAATCCGAAGATTAAAAAAGAAATATGGAACCTTGATCTGTGATTTCTCCCAGGAACACCATGCCTGAAAATATTGGTATCCTTCCTCAGCTCACCATAGTAATGAGAAGTAGGAGCTTGCTTCAGGCTAACAATGTAAACAGCCGTAACCTCATCTGCACCATCCTGACAAACGATACCCAAAAACGCCCCCAAACAAAGCACCGCCATTAAATGCACCCAATAAATGCTCGCCATTTGGAAAAACCAAGGGAAACTGGACTCTTGGAAAAGAGAAACCCCCTGAACAGGAAGAATACACAGCACCCTTTAGCAACCCATATCCTCCATTTTCAGGCACAAACTTTTTTCAGAAGCACCCACTAGAAATAGATGATGCAGAGTCAGTAAGATACCAAAAACTGAAGACCCTTTTTCAACAAAGCGGCTACAGTCGGAGAAACAATGTACAAGAAAAAAAAGAAAAAAGAAAACCCATTAAATCTCCATAGGGAAGAAAAGAAATGATGGGGAAGAGGCCTTTTGTACAACACTTGAGGTGGAGAGTGAGATAGAGAGATAAGTTATTAGCTGGAGAAGAGAGAGAATCTGCAACTTTCTTGGGTGGTGAGAATATGAACGTTTAGTTTATACAGACGAAAAAGGATCAGAAACTATGTAGGATTTTTCTGTTGTCTTCCATTTGCGACTGTTGGAGGGTTTTTGTTGTTTTCATACTGTTGTTGAGTAAGCCAAAAATACCATATCCCAAACTCAAAAATCTCATCATAAATTTAAAACCCAGGAAAATACAGAAACAAATAGATAGGTTAGAAAAACAAAAATCAAAGTACATAAAATTAAAATAAAGAAAAACCCAGAAAAGAAAATAAAAAAATTAAGGAAATAGAAAGGTTTAGGTGTGGAAGAGTGGTGGGGTAGGCGTGACAATGATGGTGGACGGAAGGGTTAGACTTTGGATATTGGCCCTTTTCTAGGTGGCGGTGGTGGTCAATGGTTTCCAACGTTACAATTTCTTTAGAGGAAAAGTAGACTGTGAGTTGTTATTGTGGCTTGCTTTTACCCGTGACACTATGAGTGGCAGTGAGAGAGAGAAAGACAGAAAGAGAGAAAGAGGGAAAGAGAGAGAGAAAGACAGAAAGAGAGAGAGAGAGAGAGAGCTGGAGAGCTAGAGAGAGTTGGGGACTTGTGGGACGGTGGTGTATGGAGCACTCTATGCCCATTGCACATGTGAAAGTGCTTAAACAATGACAACAAAGTGTTATAGGATTCTATGCTTCAAATCTCTTCTTTATAATTGCCTTGTGTTTCCACATGTTCTTGATTTCCTGCTTTTCATCCCTTCGCCGTTAAAGGTGGGTTTGGTTTGGCTGACTTCAAAACTAATAACTGGGTTCTTTAAGAGTTTTCAATTTTTCATGGATTCTTTCGGCTGCTTTTTTTTTTTTTTTTTTATAAATTGTTGGGTTGAGGATTTGTCAGAAAAATCTTTTAGATCTGGTTCAGGGGTTGGTATATTCCTCTTGTATATAAAATTAGTATAATTTTATTTTTCAAATTCAACATAAGAATTAAGAAAATTAAATTCATTGATCTATAAATTATGTTTATCCTAATATTAAAATAATAGTTTTAGGCATTGTGTCATCCCATTTTGAGTTAAGGATCGGAATGAGATTATTATATTTTATTTGATTTGAAAGAGGTGGGGATGTTGAAGACTCAGTACTGTTAGTCTCACATTTTTGTTATCCTTATAAACACATGTTTTATAAACAAATTTCACTTTATTTGTTACTGTGTAAGGTTTAATTTCATTTGATCATCAATTTACCTATCTTGATTGGTTTTATCAACACAACTCTTACGTATTGATCTACAATTATAGTTAGGTAGACTATTAAGTATCTTTTTATCTCTACTGGCCATGGGATGTCAATTTCTTAATAATTATTTTGCACTTGGAGGTCAAGAGCCCAATTAAGGATAGGTCTAGAGAGACCTATCCTTTTAGCAAACTTCCAATTGCAGTGGTGGTGAAAATTAAAACAAATACTTATTTAAATTATCATAACTCATTTTCTTCCATACAACTCAATATAAATTTACTAAGAAAATTTAACACAAATGACAAATGTGATAGTAGAATCTGTAAACAAATGTAATTTATCTATTATGAACTTCTTTTCTTTTTTCTTTTTCGAAAATGCGATAAAGAAGTCAAAATACAAAGAACATGTTTATTCTCTCTGTTTTTTTTTTTTGCAAAATTACAATTAATAGAGAAACACTTAAGCCCTGCCTTGTTACTGTTTTTTGAAAACCGTTTTTTTTAAGACTGATAAACTAGAAAAATATATGAAAAACAGGTACCATTTTATTTTCAGCTTTTTTTCTAAAAACATATAACACAAACATCAATTTCAAACAATACAATTTTTCTAAACAATCAAATGATGTCATAAGTTTAAAATTGTTTTCTAGAACCCAAGCTCCAAAAAATAGGAATCAAACAAATCTTAAATTCAGATAATAAAAATAGTTTTTAGTGAACACCGAAATGGTACTCTCTTTGTTTTCAAAAAATGTTTTCAGTAATAATTTTAAAAAACAGGAACCCAACATACCCAAAAATGTTTATATGATTGAGCTGAGTTAGTTATGATTACTTTTCTGGGGAAGTAATAGTGTATGGCTTACTTTTGTTGGCATATACTATTCGGATTCCAAAATTTTATCTTCAAATCCTCATATTTTAAAAGATTTCAAATCCATCGTACTCAGAGAGACTGAGTTTCTTTGTATGCACAAGTGAGGTTAGAGAAAACTTAAATATATATTTACTGAGAGACATGTTTCAGATTTTCCTCGATCATGTTTAAAGTTTCCTATATCAAGTTTCAATTTCAAGTTCGTACTTCAAATATTGTAAGTCACTGTTTATTTTCAAATAATATTTCATATTTTCAAATATCTACTTTATATTTATGTTCATCTTAATACTGGGTTAGAAAATTGTATCGTAGTTTGTTATGTAAAATTTTGTCAGAATTAAGTATATTTTTATCAAATTTGTTTATAATTCCACCAAATAGTGTTTAATACTCTTATTATTTCCATATAGCCGTAAATCCCAAGTTTAGTGGTAGGTGGTCCCGATGGTGGTCTCATTAGTTGTTGGAAGCGTAATCAACAGAGATAGGATAGAATGATAAATTTGATCAAAAAATTTGTAGGAACGACCTCTAGTAGTAGTTAGTCTAAGATAGATGAACAACTCAAAAATTTACAAGAAAATACTCAAAAATATGAAAACAAACTTTCTGTTTCAATAGAGAATTGAGAACAGAATATAAAAAATTGGGAAATGCCAAAACAAAATATCAAAGAATTATATAAAGAAGGAAATTAGGAATTCAAAAAAGAGCTGCAGAATGTACTTAAATACTTCATTCAATAAGATTCAAAATATAAACTATTAAATTATTAGATCTCAAAAATTTAACAAATACAAAGTTAAAATACAAAATTCTTCATATAAAAGAATCGGGTAAAGAAATTAAACCTTTAACAAGACTGTGTTTAGACAAACGTATTGTATTAATTCATTTTGCATAAGACATAACCAATTTCAAACTCATAGAATTAATGCAAGCAAAACACTTTTCATCACAGATGCATTGTTACTCCAAACTCAGAGTTGGGGATCGTATTAACGATCGGAAGATTCACAAAAAGCCCTGACTCAAATGTTAAACTCAAAACTATGATAGATCCAAGATCCAATATCCTTATAGGCTATAGAGTATATTTATATATTATGATCTCAGAAATAATCCAAATTGCCTATTATCATCCCCTAGAGATCAAACTTTAATATGGCAAGCAAATGAAAAGAATTCAACAAGAATAATTCCAAAACCTATTCCATGGGAAAGTTTGACACAATCAAACGAATGGAATTTTCAAACAACTACTAGACCCAAAACCAGTTGAGCAACCAAGACTTTTATCTATATTAGAAGATGGAGAGGGAAATGTACAAATCAATTTTGAACAAAGGAAAGAACCTTCTAGAAGATCTTATTCTGCTAATTCTTTTTTAGAAATTAGAACTCCTTCAAGGACAGAGACTGATGTTCAATCTAATTTCCATCAAGATTAGCTAGCGTATTTTTCTTTCTACAATTCTAGATTTAAAATACAAAACTCAAGAAGAAAATTTATCTAATATGTCTCCAACTCATTCTCAAATGATGTCACCAAATGAGATAGCTCAGCTCATGATGATGATAGAGATATTTGAGATAAATAAAGAATAGATAAGGAAAGAGGCAAAATCAGAAAAATACAACGACAAAGCTAAATGGTTTTTCTCAACTTTAACAAATGAACAAAAAGAAAACTTTAAACAATTAGACAAACAATGGAAAACAATGGAAATAAATATCTTATCAGTTATATGATTTATATTATGTAAGAACCACAATATCAATTATCCTTTACAGAGGATTTATAAGTTCTTGGTATGGATCGGAATTACTACTTCGTAAAAGAAAGTAGTATCAACTTTATCTTGAATTCTCTAGAAGGAAGGTAATTATCAAAGTTCAAAACTCTGAAGTAATTGCTTCTCCTTTCAAAAAGATAAATTTTAAAGAAAATGAAAATAGAAATGCAAATCTAAAAGATATAAAAAGTCTTCAACAACAAAATAATTGTACAAATCAAATTTTAGGTACTATTGCAGTTCAAATGGATAGATTTGAGAAAAATATGCCTAAAACTTTACAAATAAAATCAAATTATGATAAACCATTCTTCAAACCTCCTAAAATAGCCAAACCCGTAAAATTTGGAAATAGTAATAAGAATGAAGAACTTTACAAAATTCTAGTAAAAAAGTTAGAAGCAGTAGAGTTCAAACCAACTTACTTGTCATCCCCAAAACAACAATTAAATTTTCTAAATGGAACTGATTCTAAATCTTTAGATGATGACAATGAATCATAAATTTTCAAATTTAATCAAACATCTGAAGATGATTTACAAATAAATAGAATAACATCACAAAAATTCTACAAAAATACTATGAATTATTATCCTAGACGTACTCCTCCTGATATCTAATTTGAGGAAATATTTCCTTTAAGATCTGTATACAACAATAAAAGTATATATGAATGGAATATTGGTATTTCTAAACATGAAATGTAAAACCCGAGAAAATTCAAATTTTCTGAAAAAGGGTAAAATGCGGTAATTTCGATCAAAATCCGGAATTTTTCTAGACTTATGACAAAGGACTTCACCGTTGAATCATCTCGTGAAATCTACTACCACGTCGAATTTCGTCAATTCAGACAGCGGAATTTCATGTTTTTCGTGCACCAGTAAGTATGACACTCGCGCATTTTGAATGGCTTAAGATGATACACGTGTCAAGTGGAGCTACCAAACAGTGAGCCTCAAGCAGGTACCATAGGAGACAAATGGCACTTTATGAGCGGATGGGAATCCATAGATGACATGATACTGCTGTAATTCAAAGAACCACTTAAATCGATGCCGTGCGAGACGACGTTTCGATCAACCTCGACCCAACCGGGGCTTGGAGGTAAAGAGAGAAAGAGAGAAAGAGGAGAAAGGAAGAGCTTGTAGAGAGAGATGCTCTACCTCTCTCTGCATTTTCCCGACTATCTATCCGGTCGAATCCTGCGAGAAGAGGCAAAGTTGATCCTCACCGCAAGAAATGAAAAGGGGTACCCCAGATTGCGGAGTTTCTAAGAATTCGGGAGGTAAGTGGTGCGACGCCCCAAAACCTCGGGGTCCTTCGACAAGCCGTCAACCCGCTGGATGATTCACAGGATGCCTGTAATGGACTCAACACCACTCATAAAAATCGGGCATAGTCTCATTTGTACGGGGAGCTCTACCCAAGGTACAAAACTTGTCCCAACAATTAACAACTACCACACCGGGTCCATATACAATTAAAATGAGTAAAAATGGTCACTTAAGCCCATACATCACTACTCCTTAAAATTACATCAACTATATACCAATAGTTCAAGAGTTGTTACATCACTCTTAATACAACATATATTAAAATTAAGAATTGAGTACATGTTTTACATAATCCATGTCAGCCATGGCGCTCGCTTTCTTCTCAAACTGCCCCACTGATGCCGCCTCCCGATCGCCTCCTCGTACCTGAAATAATATTCCCTCGACAGGGTAAGCAATGCCCAGTTGTAACACCCCGAAATGTACCCTAGTAGTTTTCGACATATTTAGGGTATTTTCAGAAGGCACTTGAATGCTTCATGAAGAATGCCAAAACATGGAACGAGGGACCGAAATTTACAAGATTTAAGGATATTGTCCAAAGAGGGACTTAAAAGTCATAAGTTAACAAGATTTATGCCAAATGAAATAAAGGCAAATGTAGAAAGTTGGAATAGAGATAAAAGAGAAAACAAAATTCAAAATGCAATTGGCGAAAACTTAAACAAAATGGTTTCATTTAAAGGCCAAACATGGCCTTAACAAACCCATGGGATAAGTGAAGACTAAATTTGTCTCCAAAAGAGGAGAACCGTAGAGAGGAGAGAAGATGTACAGCTATAAGAGGCTATAAAAGAAGAGAGCCGTGCAAGCCAAGGTATTAACTAACCTCGGGTATGAATTTCGTATGAATTTCCATACAATCACGCATGGTTATTAGTTAAATTCCCAACCTAGGGTTTGTTAGGATTTCATCTAACCAAGATGTATTGAAATTAGGGTTAGTAAAACTCTAAATGGCACAAGAGGTGCTAGGAATCCTTCCTTCGAGAATGGATTCATGGTTTAATCAGAAGTAAAATGAGTTAGTAGCTTAGAACAAACTTAATTAGCCTATATGATTGGGTTGTGTATGGGTCATAACCCATATTAGAATGGTATTGAGAGTAATTCATGATATGTTTGAAATAAGATAAGTATCGAAGAGAAATTGAGCAGAAAAGAGGTTACAAGAGAAATATGGAATGGTTTTGATGCGTGGTTCAAGTATAGAGCTGAATCAGGGTAGCAAAGTATGGAAATGTGAGAAAAACACACATTCTCGGGTATCTTTCGCAGACATGTACCGGTACACCTTGAACATGTACCGGTACATGTTAGGTTCCGGGTCATTTTGTCAACATACCATAGCAAGCCAGACATGCACCCAGACACCCTATTCTCGCGCCTCCTGCTTCACCAGTTTTCGTATTTTGACCATAACTTGCTCATTTCTGATCCCGATTTGGATCGACATTGAAGTTAAGTACTAAATAGACTTAAGGAGAACCAAAGATATAGAAATAGACATCGTCAAATTCTGACTCTATGGCCCAAAACTCACTCAGCGGCCATGTGCAAGCCAATTCCAAAGATCGCATTGCCATAGAGTAACCGAAGTCGTTTAACGCATCTCGAAGCCTTGCAGGTTCGACCGTGATTCCAATGGCAGAGTAACCCTTAGCACCTTAACTTTAAAGGAGTACAAAGAACCAGTGTCAAATACGGAGACAAGGCACTGGAAATGAATATTGCAAAATGTCTCGATAAACCGACTAGTTGGCATGAAAATGCCATAACTCAGCTCGGATGATCCACCGGAATTTATCTCCAATTTCTGCAAGAAACTATCTACAAATGACTGTATCACACTTAACGATGCGCGAATACATAGGCATTATAATTTTACAAGTATATGAAATACAGTATACAGGACATGAAAATATAGGAAATGCAAAATGTATACCGTGTTCATGAAACATAAATATGATAATTAAAATATGAAAACGAACTCGATTACGACCATGAATGTGAAATATTACCATGCCACGAATACATCACATGCTACACGCCTTTATTATAAGACAAGACTTATCGAACTCATATAATTGTAAAACCGCTCTAAACCGCTATTCAATGACACGAAGACTCCTGTCCCGATTAGTACTTCTAAGATTCTCGACAAGGTTCTAAGACTCCCCGATTAGTACTTGGTGACTTCGATTAGTGCTCCTAAGACTTTGATTAGTACTTCAGACCCGTTAAGTGTTACTGCGACTCTTTGCCTCGTTAGGCGCTACGACACTCCCTCGCGCCCCGCGCGCTACGACACTCCCGTCTCGTTATGCCACAAGATCAGACCGTATAGCTTCTTCTGCACTTAACTCAATATAGTCCTATTTCATTCAAAGACATCGGTTTAGGAAATTAAATGCTTATATGCTGATAAGACTCCTTAATAAAGAATATGTAAAATCACCGCATTTCCAGATCACCAGGAAAATGACGGTACTTTATCCCCGCTTAAGTTCAGGTACCACTTGCACCAGATCCGTGATAAGTTCCTCAGAGTACCTACGAGTACTCCCGCATCCGTAAAATAAGTATAAGTTCTGTATAAGTTCTGTAGTACCTACGAGTACTCCCGTATCCGTAAAATAAGTATAAGTTCTGTATAAGTTCTGTAGTACCTACGAGTACTCCCGTATCCGTAAGATAAGTATAAGTCCAGTAGCATCACTTCTGCAATTCCCAGATCTGGCAAATTAAGTATAGTCCAAGAAGACTCCACGTACTCTCAGACAAGAAATAATTACAAGTTCCTCGTAGTACCTACGAGTACTCCCGCATCGAAAATAAGTATAAGTCCAAAGAGTACCCCATGGGTACTTTTGTACAAGCATAATGTTCGTAGTACCTATAGGTACTTCCGCATCCGAAATACGAGAATAAGCCTGTATAAGATCCCAGTACAATGATATGCTCCAGAAGTAAGGTATAAGATCCAAAGCCTAGAATAAGTTTTGCAAACAAGCATGTGGGGAAAATCCAGTAAGACAAGTATATGTTCAGAATACACGTATAAGATCCGAAATACCGTAATAAGTAGGTGCTCAGCATCGACGTACTTCAGATTCGATTAAGCTCAGAGTGCCTATGGGTACTTTAGATCCGACAAGTTCTCGTAGTACCTACGGGTACTTCTGCGGACTGACACTGTAGCTCCTACGGAGTCCCGAATAAACATAAGTTCTCGGCAGGCATAAGTTCTCAGATAAGAATAAACTCAGAATTCCTACAGAGATCTCGAATAAGCGAAGCCCGTTATAAGAAGAAGTACTCAGATAAAGTTCATAATATAAATGCATGAAATTTATATTATCTCGGTTATTGTTTATGCTAAGTAAATGTGTATATGCATAAGACATATGTTTCCACTAAGCTGCAAAGCTTGCACTGGTTTTAACTGTGTACAGAAGAAGACACTCAAGACTTCACATACAAATACAACACACTTGTAAGGGTTCACTACAAAGTTCCGGTGGCTCGACCGTAAATAAAAGTACGGCTGGTATTTGTAAATGGGACTTTATAAATGTGTATAGATTTTGAGGGACACCACCCGGTGGGTAGTTCTTTGATATGTATATGATACTCTGATTCGCTTATAAGATATGGGCCCACAACCCAATAAAAAAAAGTACAAGTTCATTGAAAAATAAAAATAAATAAAAAATCAGTAAAGAGTCCCAAAGATATGGTCTCGCACTCGAATCCTGCCTCTGATCCGCTCAATCTGCCTGGATTGAATCGGGGTGTGACACCAGTAGTGGAATTACCCTACTTGGGTTACTCCCCACCTAAGTGCGCATGCAATGATTCAACATAAACACACACTCAAGCAAATACATGATTCTACTTGAATGTCTACATACCCAATCCTGTGTCTTGAGTCCTCACCGACCGCATGCCTGGGGTTTTCAACGCGAAAACATCATTTTTATTTCTTTCATCGCACCATTAATCAATTTTTCTAGGTTCCCCCGGTGCATATAAAATAAATTATGCCATTCTCAAACCACACATGCCAATATATCATTTACACATATATTAACAAAATTTACATATATGCCACATATTATTTAATTCACATCAATAACATCAAAATTAGCTCACTTGAGCTAATTACAATTCATTTCCAATGGCTTACACACAATTATATTTTTTTTATAATTCCACATCATGCTAATATATAAAACATGTATATACTAACATAATTAACTCACATAAATCATATTATTCAATTTGCAACCAATAACACCAAAATTAGCTCACATGGGCTAATTAACCAATCAAGTAATTCATTTTGAATCACCAAAAACACACAAAAATCACACAACAATACACGTGAACAGTGAAACCCTAGGCCCAGATTGCTCACGCCACACCATGGATCTTCTCGCTGTCTGCATTTTGAGACTCCGCAAACACAGCCTAATTCAAGCCTTTAGAATATCCTCCTAACCATTCACATGGCTCTTAGCCAAAAATAACAAGTAGAGAAGACCCCTACCTCTGGAGTTGTCTGGACCTCACCAAACGTGTCCACGCAAACACCCCCTCGCCGGCAGAATAGCTTACTTCGCCTAAGCGAACCGACGGCCTCGACCATGGAAATTTAGGTAGAAGTAGCTCTCTCTCTCTAAAATCACAAACTGAAGACTCTATCGCTCTTTTTCAAATTTCTTCAGACGTTTTCTTCTTCTGCTAAATTGAAGAAGAAACTGTTTCATCCTTGGTCTTTATTCTCTCATTAAACTTTCCATTAATTCTCATCTGGTCTCTTTTGTCTTATTTTTTGACACATACTTAATCTAAGCCATTCATCTCATCCTCTCTAATCATGCAACATGTGTCACATGTGGCACACGTGAAGAGGTGACTTTGGTCACATCATAATGTCTTTCACAAGTCAGCTTTACCCAAGACCCGACACCCTAGCCACCAAAACGCGAACTGGACTGGTTCTAATTAGGACGAAATCGACGTGGTAGCTAGATTTAGCGAGACGATTCCAACAGTGAAGTCCATTTCATCATCCGAGATCTAGAAAAATTTTGGATTTTGATCAAAATTACCATTTTGCCATTTTTCAGAAAAATTGGATTTTCTCTGGGTTTCACAAAGGGTTTTCTCCTACTTTTTTCTATTCCTTGGCTAAGAGCCATTTTAATAGATAGGGATGTTTTGAGGCCTGAATGTGGCCGTGTATTCAGTTCCAAAGATTGGGATTGGATCATAAATCCATAGAGTCGTTTATGACAAATCGAGACCGTATTGACCTCTGCTCTATGACCTTGTGTGTCATTGCGGTGCTATTTGTGTGATTCTTTGTGCGCTCCAAGATGGATCACTGGATTGTTTATTAGCCCATGTGAGCTCATTTTGGTGTTATTACTATAATGAATAAACATGTTGTTTGTGGGATGATTTTGTTAATATATGGCTACGTGATATACAACAAGATGAATTATGGTGAAATGACATTGTGCTTCATAGTAATGGTAACCTATAACAAAGAGGGTATGAGTGCATGACATGAAAACATGGTTGTCAAATGAATTTCATGGGAAGATTTTCGAAGAATTGCCTGAGAGTTGTCCAATGGGGCTCATATCAAAGGATGACCCATGATTGTTTCAGAGAGTTATCAAGCAATTCACCTTGGAGGGTTATCCAATATAATTTTATCGGAAATTGATATTAAGTTTTCAAGAACAAAAACCTTTTATTTTGAAAACAGTGTTTTCACACTCGCTTGTGCATGGCGGAGTCAGTGTGGGCTTGAGATGCGGGAACGGGTGTATCACATTCTCATCCATAACATGTAGACATTTGAGCAGTGTGACTCTGTATGCTTTACTCAATGTTTGCGCGCCATTGCATGAACATTTAGGTGTGGAGTAACCCAAGTTATAAAATTAACTATTTGCAAGATTGCCTCACTCCCGTCTGCCGATCCCCTTTAGGCATTGTGTGAGTATTCATGTAATACATCACGCCTCACTAGAGGCCATTTTTGAGAAGAAAGTCGACATGGCTTTGACATATTTTGTAAAACATGTATGAAATATTTTGATTGAAGCATGTTTGTATAAAAGTGTAGTTAACTCTTGAAACAATTGTAATATAGTTGGTTATATTTTGGTGAGTATGGGATGTATGGGCTCGATAAAGTACATTTTTACTCATGTTTGAGTCTCGGGTAGAGAGACTCATTTTGTGGCATTGAAGCACTCAATGGCTACATGTATTCCGCGAGTTGACGGGTTGTCAACGAACCTCCGAGTCGAGGTATCACATGAAATCCTCAATATTGTTCAAGAAATGTTGATGACATAAACAACTTATTTAGTTGATAATGATGACCACACCATCATTCAATATCTGATAGTAGGTTTTACAGGCCAACTTAGAGGTTGGTGGGAAAATATGCTAATAGATGCTCATAGACAACATATAATGACAAGTATAAATGAATTAGGACAACAGAATGTTGTTCATAAACTCATTTATGCAATCACAAAACATTTTATAAGAGATCCCAAAATTCTTCAAGAAAGAAGTTCGAAAATCCTACAAAATTTAAGATGTAGAACCCTAAGTGATTTTAGATGGTACCATGATGTGTTACTGTCTAAAGTCATGACAAGACCAAATGCAAATGCATCTTACTGGAAGAAAATATTCTTATTCGGATTCCCAAGACCCTTAACAGAAAAGGTTCAAAATACTTTAAGAAAAAAATGACAAGGTACTATTCCTTATGATGAACTTACTTATGGAGATCTCATAAGTGAAGTCAAAAAGGAAGGATTAAAACTTTGCTCACAACTCAAACTATAATATCAAGTTAAGAAAGATTTAAAGGCTTCAAAGAAAGATTTAGGATTTTTCTGTAACCAATATGGGATTGTAATGCCTTTATCTCCTTCACATAAACACAAAGCCCATCAACACATAAGAAAATCTCAACATTATAAAAAGAAATATAAAAGATATACAAATTATAATAAACAAAACAATAATTATGAAACAAAACCAAAGAAAGAAGTTAAGTGTTTTAAATGTGGGGAAAAAGTCCACATAGCCCCAAATTGTAAAAAACATAAAATAAATGTCCTTTCTAATGATGAAGATGGAAGATAACTCATGAGAGGCATCTAGCAAAGTATTTCTTTGTATAATTCTTCAAAACAATAAAAGGTAATAAATTCAAAAAACAAAATAGAAAATTGTCTTTACTAAATAAATTAACTATAGATCACAGTCATTAGTTGACATGATAGATCATATAGAAGATAAAGAAGCAAAAGCAAAATTTATAAGAAAAATAATGGAAAAAAGTAATAAAAATATTTTACCATTACAAAATTCTTATAAATTCAAATATATAATGAAATAATTTGAAATTCAAAAACCTATAACAATACAAGATCTACAAATTGAAATAAATAAAATTAGAATACAAATTAAAGAATTAAAGTCTTTACTTCAAAACATGGATCAAGAATTAAAAAATGAAAATCAGAAATATCCTTAAATAATCAAACTGCGAAGAATTTGACAATTTTGTCAACTCAATAACCATAGTTGAAAAACAAATATGGTATACAAAAATTACTTCGTCTTAAAATATATATTCAAGACATCAATGTTACTTATTACACATTCCGATTGATTTAGTAAAGGATGATTTAACCCGTGATACACAAGAAGGGGATGATGATTATTATATTTTCAAAAGTCAAAAACTTATCATATGGTGTACTTTTACAAGTACAATACAAAATACGAGAAGGTCATATATGCAAAAATGGTATATGCATCAAAACATCATTTTTGTTAGTTCAAAATATTAGTCATCAAGCTGTCTTAGGAACTCCGTTCTTAACACACCATCCTTTATGTGATAATAAAGGATTACATACAAATTAATAAACAAAATTTAACATTTGATTTCATAAAAGGAATAAAAATACAAGAAATAAATCAAATCCGCGATAAGATAAACTATTCGTAATAAAACAACAAATAAAATTTCTCCAAAAAGAAATTCAATATAAGAAAAGAGAAGAAAATTTAAAGTCAAAACAAATACAAGAAAGAATTCACCAAGTTAAAAAACAAATAGAAAATAAATTATGTTCCTCAATTCCAAATGCTTTTTGAATAGGAAACAACATATGGTTTCTTTGCCATATGAAAAAGATTTTTCTAAAAAACAAATTTCTACCAAAGCTAGACTAATTCAAATGAATCTAGAAATGCTGGAATATTGTAAAAAAGAAATTCAAGATTTATTAGACAAAAAATTAATAATAACAAGTCATTCCTCCATGGAGTTGTGCAGCCTTCTATGTTAAAAAAAATGCTGAATTAGAAAAAAGAACTCCAAGACTTCATATCAATTATAAACTCGAATAAGGCACTTCAATGGATTAGGTATCATATACCTAATAAAAGAGATTTGATAAATAGATTATACAATGCAACAATTTTTTCAAAATTTGATATGAAATTTGGATTTTGACAAATTCAAATCAAAGAAGAAAATAAATAAAAAATTGCATTCACAGTTCCATTTGATCATTATGAATGAAATGTAATGCATTTTGAACTCAAAAATTCAAAGTTTCTTGTATCAAGTTTCAATTTCAAGTTTGTACGTCAAATCTTGTAAGTCATTGTTTATTTTCAAATACTTCATTCTCTGTCATCAGTAGGGGAGTTCATTTCTCTATTTGTTTTACTAAAAGACATTGTAATAAGGTTTCTCATGTTTTAGCGATTGCTCATGTTTTAGACAGAAAATCTTATATTCGTGCATCTTTTTTTATGCTATTTTCCTTTACAAATTTATTTCTATTAAAAAGGTTATAATAACCTATGGTTTTGAAAAAAAAAAAAAGCTTATTTTTAAAACTTTCGTTCAATTTTACGCTTCATACTAGATAGAAATGTCACATAGGAGAGACCAAGGTATAAAATATCCGATATATCGTGGAAAATATCTGGTCCGTAAGATGCTCCTCGCTAGTTAAATTTTCAGTAAAATATCGGAGATATATCCAAACGATCAGATTTGAAATCCTGACTTGATCCAACGGTTATGGATTGATCTCAACGGTTTAAAGAAGATCTAACGGTCAGATTTGCACCAAATTAAATCCAACAACTATAATTAAATTACGAAGATTTTTTGACCATCAATCGACTATTTTGACTAAAAAAAAAAAAATATAAATACCTCAAAATCATTCAATTTTGATCACAAATTCTCTCTTACCCATCTCTAATCTTCATTTCCACTCCAATTTTTTTTCAGGATATTTTATATGATATTTCTTCATATTTTAAATTAGTTAATTTAGAAATATATTAATAATTAATATTTATGTTAGTTAATATTTAAAATCTAGTTATATATTAGTTAATATTGTGTATGCATATTATAAATTTATACAGACATAAGGAAGCTTTATTTTAAATTAGTTTAATTTAGTAATAATATATTAATAAATTTCACTTTTTCATGTTAGTTAATTTGAAACGAGCATCCGGATGAATCCCGATTTTATCCATCGAGAGGTTGTGATGCCAAGTCAAGACATTTATGGCTGAAGCATGTCTCACGTGTCGCCAGTTGCTGTTGAGCACCAAGCCAAGATGGCTATCAAATGACGGAGGTGGCCGGCGGAAGTGGGAGCACGCCACGATGGATTTTGTGGACCCACTTGCCACTGACGTCGCTAAGGCATGACGCTGTGGGTGATAGAGACTGAATCACTAAGCCCCTCCCTCCTCCTCCTCCTCCCCCTCCTCCTCCTCCCCCCACACATTTCCTAGCCGTGCGGATGACCTTCTCACATTGAGGAATTCCTCGCCGGCCAGAGAGCCATTCAAGAGATCGTCCGGCTACATGGAGTACCGGTATCCATAGTGTCGGATAGAGACCTGAGGTTTACGACGCACTTTTGGAAAAGCTTTCAACCATGAGTACAACCTTCCACCCACAGACAAATGGTCAGTCAGAGAGGACCATACAGGTGTTAGAGGACATGCTGTGAGCATGCGTCCCGATCAGTAAGGGTAGTCAGAGTATTTTCCTAGTGGAATTTCCATTTACAACAACAATTACCAGGAGAGTATACAGATTGCACCCTATGAGGTGTTATATGGGAGGCCATGCAGATCATCGATATGTTGGACCGAGGTGGGAGAGAGCCCCATCACTGGTCCTGATCTGATTAGAGACACCTCCGAGAAGGTGAGCTTGATACGACAACGCCTCTCACATTAGCCGGTAAGAGCCAGGCCGATGTACGACGCCGACCCTGGGGAGTTCGAGGTTAGAGATCACGCCTCTAATGATGCCTAAGGCAGAGGAGGTCAGTTCGGAAGCATCGGAAGCTATCGCCGAGGTTCATTGGACCCTTCGAGATACTTGAGAGGGTAGGCACTATAGAGCACCGGTTAGCTTTACCGCCCATGTCAGGTGTCCATGATGTATTTCACGTCTCCATGCTCCGGAGGTACACTCCAGATCCAGCTCATATAGTGGATTGGGTAGAGACTGAGGTTGACACTGATGGGACTTTCGAGGAGGGACCAGTGCGTATTATGGATAGTCGGGATCAGGTTTTGCGACGCAAGACCGTGAGGCTAGTGAAAGTACTGTGGCAACACCGTGGAGTGGAGGAGGCAACGTGGACATGACGCGGTCAATTCATCCCTCTCTTAGGGATGAAGGTACGTGGGTTTGGTCGCTAATGTTAATGGATCTAGTTTACATGCATGGCATAGTGCGCGTTGCACATGCATGTGAATTGTTTTGATTGTAATGAATTTCGGGACGAAATTCTTTTAAGGGGGAAGAATGTAAAACCCGAAAATTCAATTTTCCTAAATGGTAAGATGGTGGATCGATCAAAATCCGTAATTTTTCTAGATTTCAGACGATCAAACTGATCAATCGCTAGCATCGCTCTCGCAAAATCTAGTTTATTTGTTGGAATTCAGAGGCCTTTAATTTCCTCACGCTGAGGCAATTTAAAGATACAAGTGATACGTGGCGCACACACGAGCTCCATGAGATAAGTGTCGACTCTGAGCTATTCAAATATGAGCTTCAAGTGTAAGGCCATGGTGGACACAGCAAGATGATGCTATCGGGATGAAAATCCCAGTAAAGGGATATGGATATGGAAATCCAAGCCAATCCTCAATGGTGCTTGACATGTGGCATGAGAGGACAAGTCCTTCGACTCAAGTTCTCCCAACCTGGCCAGAGAAGGAAAAAGGAGAGTTTTTGTAGAGAGAGAGTGTCCACCTTCTCTCTAAATTTCCCGGTGATCGGACCGTCGAATCCCGGCGAGCCAAAAGGCAAGGTTGCTCCCCACTGCAAGGGCTACGTGTGGGTATTGATTTTGTGGAGTTTCGACAACTTCGGGAGGTAGTCTTCTCCTACTCGGATGAGTCCTTAGTCAAGAACCTTGTTACCGGTCGAGTGTTTTAGATCGAAATGGCTATGTGTTTTTGCCTCTCCCGAGTGGATCAAGGTCAATGAAATTCTCCGATGTTTCTGACAAATTCAAAATGGGTTTGAGATCGCCTTCGTGTGGTCCGATTGTGTGTCAGGATGATTTTTAGACAAAGCACTCGGTTGAATTGTCGGATTTTGCTATCGCCCATGTGAGCTCGATTTGTTATCGCTACAATGAATAACATGTTGTAAAGGTTGATTTTGTTAATATATGCATGCTTGATATATTAACATGTATTATATGGAAATGGCATAATGCATTTCATATGCACCGGGGCACCCTAGAATAGTAGGTGTGAATGCATGACAAATAAAATCGGAGGGTTGTCTAAACAATGATTTTTTTTTTTGTAAACGTATTCAAATAGAATTTTATCGGAAAGTTGTCCAAAGAATTGTGTTGGTAAATTGTCCAACAATTCACGTCGGAGAGGTCCATGAATTGTTTTGGAAAGTTACCCAACAAATTCACCTCGGAGGATTGTCTAACATATTTATATCGGAGGGTTGCCCACAAATAAAACAAATATTTTGTTTGGAAACGGTTTTCATACATGGCATAAGCATGTGCGAGGGAGTTGGTGAGGACTCGAAACATGGATCGGGGTATGTAGACATTCGAGTAGGAATCAAGGAATTCACTTGAATATGTGTTTTCCATTGCATGAGTACTTATGGGAGTAACCCAGCGAGAAGTCATCACTACCGGGCATTGCTCACCCTGTCGAAGGAAAATTATTTCAAGTACAAGTGAGTATTCAGAAGATCGCGCTCCTGTATACGGATTACGGCTAGCAAGACTGTGGCCTTGATTCATGTTTTATGTATATATATTAGAACGAACTAGTTTTAATATATGTTTTGTATTAAGAGTGATGTAACAACCCTTAAAACTATTTTAATATAGTTGATTTTATTTTGGCGTAGTATGAAATGTGTAGCTTTTCCAATGTGACCATTTTTACTACATATGGGTCTCATGGATATGAGACTCATTGTGTTTCCTCAGATTACGCCTGCGGGTCAACTGATCTCCCTAGAAATGGGAGTCATGTGTTAATATTGTGTATGCATGTATATAAATTTATAGTATTATATGAAGCTTATTTTTAAATTAGTTTAATTTAGTGTAATGTAAATAGATATTAATGCGTAAATCACTTTTCATGTTAGTTAATATTTTGAAACGAAGCATCCGGGGGATGAATCCCTAACTTTATCCATCGGGAGGTTATGGATACAAGTCAAGACATTTATGCGTCATTTATTACGTTCGATCCTATAATCAATATTATCATAACACTACTGTCTCAAGATAACATTGCCTTACCAAGACAGATCCCTCCATCAAATGTTGTAATAGAACCCACATCGATCTTTATTTTGATTTTAAAAGCTCATTGCAATGTAATTTCAACGTATATATTTGATTATTAATGTCATTTTTACACTTTTAGAAAGTATTTCCATTAATTTCAAAGTATTTTTGTTAATTTCAGATAAATCGATATTCATGTAAAAATATCCATCGATATATATTCGATATATCTGTAAAATTCAAATACCGATATATTCGTCGAAACCGATATTTCCAACCTTGGGAGAGACTCAAAGTTTTTAACCTATTGTTAAGTGCGGCTTGACTTTGCTACACAAGAAGAGTCGTAGCCGTAGTTATTAAACTTTTGAACCAAAACCTTAATTTTTTAAGTAAGGTTGAAAATTTCGGGATATTTCACCAAAAATTCGAGGAAATTTCCGTTTCCACAACCATGGAAACGAAATTGAGGTAGAAATTTCCAATGGGTTTCTCATCCGAACTGTGGGCTCAGATAAAAAAAGAAAAAAAAACTCATTTAGATCCATCTCTTAGCCTGATTCGATGGCAAGATATCATTCATCCAATGGCCTAGAGCACCCTTGTATCTTTTAAAGAAAACTCAATGGTAAAATGATATCTTTAGAGCAACTCCAATCATTCTCAATTTTTTGAGATTTACATCTAAAAAATGCAATTAAATCATTCCTCTCTATTTACATTTCATATTTGGATGATGTAGATGTACTATTTAAGATCTCAAATTTTGAGATGTAAATTATAATACTATTCTCTATTATTTTAATATTATATTATTATTTTATCATTATTTTATTATTATTTTATTCTTATAATAATGAAATAATCATTTAATAATATTTTATAACATATTTTATTTTTTAAGATATATTTATTTTAAAAAACCTCAGGCCTCATTTTTCTTTTTAAACTTTTCTCTTCATAACCTCTTTTCTTTAAGCAAGGAATGTGGTTTTTTGGTTATCTTGGTCTCAAATCACTATTTACACCCCTTTTCCATATTTTCTTTCAATAAAGTAGTTATTCACATATTTAGGGCTTTTATTTGTTTTTTTTCGTGATTTAGTAATCTTGGGGATGTGTATAATTGCTTGTCGCCAGACATGTGTTTGTCTTCGCCTTAGTGTGGTGGGTGGTTGTGTTATCTCACTACGATGTTTTGGTTTTCATCATGGTGCGACGTTTATTTGTTTTTAAGCAATTCAAACGAGTAAAGTATATACGATCAGAGACAAGAAATTAAATAAATGGTCGTCAATATGCCTAACTCGAAATACATGTGTGTAGTCTAGTCACAATAAGAATATCAAATGCGTAGACTAACCATCAAAATGCATGTAATTTTGTGCCCATTCATTACAAGTATTAACTTGGATGATGTTTCATCATTTATGATTTTTAGCGATTTTGATTATATGTTTTTGTCGATGTATTGCTAGTTTGAAAAATGAAAATTATTTTTCTCTTTAAAAAAAGATATGTTTATTTTCTTTATTTATTATTTTATTAATTTTGAATTATTTCATATACAATATAACAAAATGATTTTAATATATTCATTTTGGAGTATGACTTAGTTTTATTAATTTATAATTATTTCTTTTGAAATAAATAAATTCTTAAATAATTAAAAATTTTATTAAAATTATTTTTTGATAAGGATACAATACATTTTTTTATTTATATTGTAAATAATAAAACATTGATATTTTAATTAACTAATTCAATAATTAACATTAAAATTTAAATAATTAACATTTTTTTACCATCGTATTAGTTTTTATATTATATTTTTTATTATTTGGTTAGTGTAATTTTATTATGAAGGATCTAACCCGAAAGCTTTTCCTAATTTAGACTTTCCTTAAGACTCCTACGGATTTCTGAAAATATTTCCTTTTAACCTTTTTAAAAGTAAATCTCGGAAATGAACTCATTTATACAGCTAGGTCAATAAAATCTTAAGTGAAACATAGTGGGGAAAACTTTTTTTTTTCTTTTTAAACATCAAAACCTTTATACGCTAAACATTTTATAGATTATCGCGCAGCTTCTCCGTTTTTCTAAGATACCCAATTTACAACATCTGTAATAAAACAATTTAATTTACTCCACATCCAACAATGGGACATCAAGTCCACCACAACAATTTCAAATCAAACTTTAAAATCAATTTCTGAATACTATAGATATATATACAATTTTTTTTCTATAACCATGGGCCTAAAATGAATTACAATCTAACCGCCTCTACGCACTCTCTTACCAAACAGAGGGGATCAAAGCTCTCAGAAGCCATTTCTTTAAAACATATATATATATATATATATATATATATATATATATATATATATATATATATATATATATCATAAAATAAAGGTGAATCAAGTGGTTATTTACAACAAAACTATATATTTGGAAAAGGTGAGCTAAAGGAGCTCTATGAGAGATAGTTCATGCGAAATACCAAGCTCTGGGATATAATTCAAATACAATATGTAAAACAATTGCATAAATATCTCATTTCAATAAACATTTACTTTACTTTCTTTTCCATATAGTTCAAATACAATGTGTACAACAATTGTATAAACATATCATCTCAATAAACATTTACTTTACTTTCTTTTCCATATAGTTCAAATATAATGTGTAAAACAATTGTATAAACATATCCTTTCAATATACTTTCTTTTCCTTTTTAATATGTCATATCCAATGGAACCCGCCTATCGTTAACCACCGTTGGTTCATGAAAAAACCTCAGAGGAAACAGTCTTACGATCACCGATGGCCCAAAAAGGAACCTCCGATAAATCGTGCCTTTATTTTAAATACCATTACACTATGGAATAAATCACATTGTGCATTGGTAACCTTTTCGTACTTTTCACGTGTATGGCAATATGCATCACTCTTCCCCCCCTTCTATAAAAAAAATCCTATCCCTTTCCTATGTATCATGCATGCTGTAAAGTAATTTTTAGTCGACTCTTCCTTTAAACTTTATCTTGTAACATAACCATGGATTCAAACATTTTCATATATATATATAGTATATATATATATATATATATATATATATATATATATATATATATATATATAATATAGAAACCATAAATCATACTTTATAAATTATGGAAACCATAATTATTTCATTTTTTTCTCAACACATGCTTTATAAAACTATAAAAACCATACTCATTTCATATTTTCTCAACATAATTTAAAGTCAAGAAAACCACATTTCCTTTTTTTTTTTTTTTTTTTTTTTCATTTGAACATTTATAACATAAATATGAAAACATATACATTGGTAAACATTAATATATATAGTTTTTCATAAACATTTACATTTTCCCTCACTTAAGTTATTTAAACCCTTTTTCCTCCTTTAAAAACTTTCCACCTCCACCCTTGTACTTAATCACTTTCCTTCTACAAGTCACATTATTAATCATAAAATCCATTAACATCCATACCTTAATCATGTTCAATTAAATCATTAACTATAATATACTTTCTAGCAACCCTTAAACATTTAATCACTTCCAATTGATTAAAATCAATTGAACTCAACCTCTTTGTTTCATGCTTTTCTTATGTTAACTCATGACAATTACTACTCCCATACACAGTCTACAATAGCCATGAATGGTTATGTCAAAACCCTGGGCTATTTACAAATGAAGAGCAATCTGAAGGAACCTCACACACTTGGTGCAAAACATAAATTTTCAGCCACGTTCTGATCATCCACTATCCTCTACAGGAATATGGTTGGAATCTCGACTAACCAAGCTTCCATGTAGCCCAAAACACCCAAAAACACGAAATTCGGGAGGAACAGTTATGGCTCGGTCGAGGCCATGACCATTGTGTCCCACCCGGGAATTAGTGTGTCAGTACACTTCAATGAATATCCGAGTCCCGTGAGTGTCTCACTCGATATACCTATTTCACGGAGATATGTTCTCCTATCAGTCTAGATCATCAAGCAATTGAAATCACTCAATTTGGATGAGTGATGGCCAAGTTATGGCTTAAACACGGTCATGGGGTCTCAAAACAGAATAGGAAAACTGCCTGAATATATAGCTCAACTTTGAATGCATTTCTGAGTCCAAAGGGGTTGGAATTTGGATAGACCTATTTCAAGGAGATATGTTCTTCTATCAATATAGTTTACCTTTAAATTTGAATCACTAAATTTCGGATGATTGATGGCCAAGTTATGGCCAAAATACAGTCATGGGGTCGAAGGGAAAAACTGGACACCATCTCCCTTGGACACACACACACACACATGCCCTTAGACAGAAATTAACCCGAGTAGAAGAAAAACCCTACCTCAAATAGCTTGATTTCCCGAGACACCTCCTTTTCTCGGTTTTTGTGAAAACTCAAAATTTGAACATTGGCGAAATCTTGTGATTCCGATACCCACGCGTAGCTCTCGTCGCGTAGAACAACTTTAACTCTTGACCCAATGAGATCCGACAGACGAAAACCCGTGAATTGAAGAGAGAAGCTTGCCTTTTTCTTTTCTCTCTCTCTCTCTCGCTCGCTCTCTCTCTCTCTCTTATGGTTTGGTCTTAGACCAAAAATGAGATCTTGGCATGTGCTCGATATTTCAAGTTATTTATACATGACATGTGGCTCAAGTCGCGCCACGCTTTCACACTTTCTGCTGCTCTCGCTCGAAATAATTTATTTCATCACGGTTTCAGTTTCATCTATCTTAAATGGACATTCTTTAAATATTTGACATTTTTTTCTAAAAATCTCGTTTTCGGGGTCCACTTGACACCCGTTGGCTCAAATTTCGTGAAAATTCGACTGTTTCAAAATTCAATGAAATTCTTAGTGACTAGATTTCGCTTGATTTAATTCAACTAAGTGGGAGTCCGTTTAACACATTTGAGATCTAGAAAATTTTAGATTTTTCTGTAGCAAATTACCATTTTGCCATTCTTTAAAAATTGCATTTTCACCCCTTAAAATAATTTCGCTTAATCGCTTTCTAGCCTTTAGACTCAAAACCTTATTCGAACATTTTCGATTCTTCAGACTCATTTTCAAAATTATTATTCATTGACTGTTTCAAATAACACATATTTCAATGTGAACTGAACACATGACCATTGAACATTAAATTCAGGGTCTTACAATTCACCCCTCCTTATAAAAATTTCGTCCTCGAAATTTAATTTTCATACATGACTAAAACATGTGTGGATACTGAGTCAACATCTGATCTTCACGTTCCCATGTTGCTTCCTCTCTGCCGTGATTCATCCACAACACCTTCACTAAAGGAATTACTTTGTTCCGAAGAACCCATCTTTCGATCAACAACTGACCTGGGCTCTTCTTTCATAAGTCAAGTCTTCTTCAATTCAACCTGCTGATCTCTTAACACATGTGAAGCTGATCCGACATACTTTTGAAGCATAGAAACATGAAAGACATCATGTATTCAAGCACCAGTGGCAACCTCAACCGATACGCTACCTCCCCAATTCTTTCCACAATCTCATAAGGTCCCATATAGCGGGGACTTAACTTCCCTTTCTTTCTGAATCGTAACACCCCTTTCCAGGGTGATATCCTCAGAAATACCTGATCCCCACTGAATTCTAGACTTCATCTCTATTATCGCATAACTTTCACTCGATCTCGTACATCTTTAACTTATCCCCGCTTTAACTCCAACATTATCCGTCAGGACTCCGACAATTTCCTGACCGACAATTTTTTCTCACCTACCTCATCCTAACATACGGGAGTCATACACTTCTTCCATATAAGGCCCTCGTGAAGATGCCATTTCAATGCTTTGATTTACTACAACTATTGTTGTAGTAAACCCATTAATGGTAGATGTCTATCCCAACTTCCTTTAAACTCTAACACACAAGCCCCGGAAAGCATATCTTCCATCACCTGTATGGTTCTTTCAGATTGCTATCCGTTCGAGGATGGAAAGTCAGACAAAATGTAAATCTAGTACCTAGATCTCTCTCAGAAGTCGGGCCAGAACGGAAGTAAATCGTGGATCTCTGTCTGATACTATCGATACCGGTGTACCGTGAAGTCGTACAATCTCTTTCACATATAACTCGACTAACTTCTCAACTGAGTCACTATTTTTCATAGGTAGGAAATGGGTTGATTTTGTAAATCTATCAACAATCATCCATATTGCATCATAAACCACTCCGGGCAACGCCGACGTCCTACCTACAAAATCCACGCGGATTCTCTTCCAGTTTCCATTCGAGGATCTGAAGAGACTTAAGAGCCCCCGCAGTCTTTGATGTTCAAATTCTTAACTTGTCGACAAATGAGACAATTTGCAACATCTTCTTCATACCTTCCACCAAAGAGGTTCCCTAAGGTATGATACATACATTTTAAAGTTTCCTGATGCATCGCATATGTAGAAGAGTGAGCCTCTTCCATAATTTATTTCTTTAATCCTCCCACATCTAGTACACACAACCTGTGACCCATTATCAATGTACCATCTCGCGCACCGAAACCCCTCTCTACCGCCTGCACTAGGTTTCCTTTAACTTAATCACTGGGCCGATCTTGAGACTCGTGGCTCCCTTATCCTCGTCTACACACCGGACGAGCATGAAATGTAGCGAGTAAAGCTCCAAAGATTCATTCCACTCTGGGCCTCACACTTAAAAACCTTAATTCCACAAGTCTAAGGAGGTACACAGCCTTTAGGTCAGATATGGAACCCGTAGGTTTCCTACTAAGAGCATCATCTACCACATTAGCTTTTCCCATATGGTACTCAATAGTGCACTCATAATCCTTAATGAGCTCAACCCATCTCCTCTGTCTCATATTTAACTCCTTTTGTGTGAATAAATATTGCGGTGCTCTGTGATCCGTAAAATTATGCATGAACCCCATATATGCCTCCATATCCAGAGCAAAGACCACAATAGCCAATTTCAGTCGTGTGTCGGGACACTCGCCTCATGCTTCTTCAATTGTCTCAAGCATATGCTATCACATTTTCATATTTGCATTAACACACACCCTAAGCCACTTTGGAAGCATCCGCGATACCTTTGTATATCCATCCTACCTTACTGACAGTGTAAATTAGGTGAGGTCGATTTGTTTTGGTTCATCGAGCTTTGTGACATGCCTCGGACCACTTTGGCTTTTCCTCTTTCCTTGTTAATTTAGTCAAGGAGGCTTGGCTAACCCGAAAACCCCTCAACAAAACTTTGATAGTACCTGCCAAACCCGAGAAAGCCGTATCTTTGTCACATTCGGTAGGTGGTTTCCGAGTTCCGCAATTGCCTCGATCTTTTGAGGATCAATAGAAACCCCCCTCTCTTTGAAATCACATGTCCTAGAAAAGCCGACCTTGTCCTTGGCCGACATTTACTAAATTTGGCATATAGCCGATTTTCCCTCGAATACGTAAAACAACTCTTAGATGCTCCTCATAGTCCTTTCTTCATACCGCTGAATAGATCAAAATGTCATCGATGAATACTATAACCAAACTAATCTAAATAAGAAGATCGATCGCAAGATCCATAAAAGCAGGTGGGGCATTAGTTAGTCCAAATGGCATGACTAAGAACTCGTAATGGCCATATCGTGTTCTGAAAGTTGTCTTAGGAACATCCTTTGACCAAACCTTTAATTAATGGTAACCTGACCTCAGATCAATTTTTGAAAATACCCTTGCTCCTTGTAATTGATAAAAAAGATCATCAATCCGTGGAAGCGGGTATTCATTTCGTATTGTCACTTTATTCAACTCTCTGTAATCAATACACAGCCTCAAACTTCCATCATTTTCTTCTAAGCAGGCAGGAGCTCCCGAGGCGAAGTACTCGGCCTGACAAAACCCTTATTCACAAGCTCCTCCATCTGTACTTTTAATTCTTTCAACTCTGAAGGAGCCATCCTGTAGGGTGCCTTAGAGATTGGTTCTGTCCTAGGAGCCAATTCAATCTGAAAATCCATCATCTCTGTAGACACTGCTGGAAGATCCTGCGGGAAATACATCAGAAAATTATCGACTCTTTGGAATATCTTCCGGTCATTTATCTTATCTCACCTCGATGGCATAAAAATTTAGGTATCCACGATATGACTTAGGACATCTTACCCCAGCCCTTATAGTTGTCATAGTACTGGTAGGCAGTATCTTTCGTAACCCATAGAAAACAACCTTTGTCTCCCTTGGTTTGTAGAACCTAACCTCTTTCCTATAACAATCCACTGTAGCATATGATGTGCAGATAGCCCGATCCGTACCTAATATAACATCAAAGTCATGGATGTCTAATAATATCAAACTCTTTGCGAAACTCACGGCCTCAATAATCACTACGCTATCCAAATAAACACTCTACGCTATTCGTGAATCTTGGCAGGAAGGAATCCACCACTATCTTTGCAGTCCATAGGTTGAGACTCCACACATTAACATTTGAAATAAACCCCCGTAGAAATAAAGAATGTGTGGCTCCGGGGTCTATGAGAATATGAGCATCACGGTCAGGCGAATTATACTTGTCACAACATCGGGAGGCCGTGTCGGCATCTGTGGGTGCAAATACCTAGCACAGGTCATGGAAGTCGAAGCAGGTCCTCTTGGTGGCTGACCTCTATACGGTGTCCTGCTGGAAGGGTAGAACCTCTACTTAAAGTTGCCCCTCTACGATCCCAACCTACACCCGACTGAAAATGACCTGCAGTATTGGTGCCCTTTGTAGCTAACCTAGCAGGAGGCTAATTGTGGACATTCCTTTGCAAAATGTCTTGACTGTCCACATATGTAACAAACATCTATACACCATACGCATTCCCTACGTGAGAGCCTCGCACGCCTAACGCATTCACTTGTCTTAAGGTCAAAAGAAGTTCAATCGGTGTGGTTTGAACTCTGGCGGATTGTTGTCTCGACGTCTTACCACACATACATGTGGTGGTTTCCTCTCACTCTTTGACTTTTTACTAGATCCACCACGAGTCGAGTAAGATCCGTCTCTCTTTTGTGCCACCAAACCCTATGCAATCTAAGAATTGTCAGCTACTCTCTATCGATGGCCCGTACTCGACCACTTGTCCATGCGAGTATGGCAGCGCCCTGATCTCTGACCTCTTTTCTCAGGCCCACTACAAACCTCTTACTTTTCTGTACCTCATGGTCACAAAATAGAGGAAGATGGCGCACTAGTTTTGAGAACTTTTTTTCGTAATCTGTCACTGACATGGTCCCTTGCTCGAGCTTGAAAAATTCTTCAATTTTCTGATCTTTATAGACCGTAGGGTAGAATTTCTCTAGAAACTCCTCTTTAAAAGCGTATTCTAGGACACCCCATTTGGAAAGCAGATCTCTGTATTGCCTTCCGCAATCAAAGCGCTATGTCTCTCAACGGGGAAGCGAAGATATGTCACCATACGCTCGCGGAGCATCCATGTACTTGAACACCCTCTCATTACCTACAGCCTTTGTCATATAACGCACAGATCCCCTATTCCGTCATAATTTATTGTCCCTAATTTCCTTGCCCTCTTAATGGACACTGTCGGCTCACGAGGCTGACGAAATGCTGTGGCTAACATCTGAGCCATCTGACTAAGCGGTATATTAACTCCCGCTGGCTTTGGGGGACGTGATGGTCTTGCTTGTGAAGGCTCTGAAGGAAAAGGAGGTGGAATAGGAACATTAACAGACTCATCCATATGTTTCTCATCTGGAGCAGATAACTCTGCAGGAACCCTCCTCTTGGCTGGACAACCTCAATGACGCATTTTCTGTAAAATTTAAACATATCATATGTTATAAAGTTCATATGACATTTAAATTATTAAAATAACTTGTGCACCTTTAAATAAAACATTAAATCATTTTAGAACGTGGAGATTTTTTTCAAACCACCATAACATTTTCAAAACCTTGGGCTCTGATACCACGTTGAAGGGACCCAACTCGAGTTTCCTTTTCCTAACCCGGGGGACCCTCTCGGCACTCTTACGGATTTGAGAAAATATTTCTTTTAACCCTTTTTAAAAGTGAATCCATGGAGCGAACCCATTTATACAGTTGTGTTTTCCATTAAAATCTTATGAAACATGGTGGGAAAAACTTTTTTTGCTTTTAAACATCAAACCCTTTTTATACGCTTAAACATTTTATAGAAAATCGGGCATAGTTTCCTCTATTTTTTGGCATTACCTAATTTACAATACCTGTAATAAAACAATTTAATTTACTCCACATCCAACAATGGGACATCAAGTCCACCACAACAATTTCAAATCAAACTTTAAAAATCGTTTTCTGAACACTATAGATATATAAACAATTTTTTTTTTTATAACCGTTGGGCTCGAGTCGGGGATTACACCCTGTCGCCTACGTACCTTTACCAAGCAGAGGAATTGAGCTCTCGTGGTTCATTTCTTTAAAACCTTATATATATATATATATATATATATATATATATATATATATATATATATATGCTATATATATATATATCACAAAATAAAGATTGAACAAGTAGTTATTTACAAATGAAAGCTATACATTTTCAAAAGGTGGGTAGATGGGTGTGAGGCGGAAGTATCAGCGGTCGGGGATACTCTTGCTCATCTGCCTTACGAAAAACATTTTATAAAACATTTGGAAAAGGTGAGCTAAAGGAGCTCGAGTGAGTACGATTCATATGAAAATAATGTTTCAGAGATATAATTCCAAATACAATAAAACAATTGTATAAACATCTCATTCGATAAACATTTACTTTACTTTCTTTTCCATATAGTTCAAATACAATGTGTAAAACAATTGTATAAACATATCATCTTAATAAACATTTACTTTACTTTCTTTTCCATATAGTTCAAATATATTGTAACACCCCAAAATACACCTTAGTCGTTTAAACATAATTAAGGTATATTATAAGTACATTTTGAAATTTTTTGTAATTATTATTTTGCTAAGTGAGAAAAATTCGAAACCCAAAATTTGTACAAGAGACAAGGGTAAAAGTAGAATTTGTCAAAACGGGATATAAAAGTCATAAAGTAAGAAGTTGAGATGCTATTATAGAACTGGCATAAATTGATTTGCAAATACTTGAGAGATGGAGGATCAAAGTGTAATAAAAGAAAAGTTAAAAATTGAATGGGATAAAGACCATTTAGTCTCTCATTTAGGGGAAATGAAAAATCACAAATTTGAGAGTGCTGGGGCTCCCTCGTGAGAAAGAAAGAGGAGAAGAGAAGAAGAAGAGGAAGAGGAAAGGTATGAATTTTAGTATGGAAGTATGGGTTTTTATGGATTTTGTATGGAAAAAAAAATCTAAGCATAAACCCATTTTTGATGAATTTGGGTCTAAAAGAACCCTACTTGGTATATTGGTTGTGTTTTGGACTTGGGTTGGTTGATTGTAATCCTCAATTGAGGAATATTTGTGTGTCTCTAAGCCTGTGGGGTTTAAGGGGAGATACTATCAAAATTTCTCAAACTTCGGATGGTCATAATTTCTTTGTCCGAACTCCGTTTCGGATGTTCTTGGACTCTATGGAAACCCCTTTGAGTCTAGAATCCATCCATATATAGCTCGATTATATAGGAACTCATATTAGGTCCAGAAATCATGAAAATATGCGGTCTTCTTCGGATTCGCTCCCGATCCACCGGTTCATGTGAAGTCTCTCGACTTAGGACGGTCATAATTTCTTCGTTAGAACTCCGTTTCGGATGTTCTTAGACTCTATGGAATAAATTTAGTCTAAAGAATCCATCCATATATAGGTGATAATATTGGAACTCATATTAGGTCCAGAAATCGCTGTGTGATAGGCCACCTATTGATTGCTCGTAGTCCTTTGTTCATGGGAAGTCTTCAACTTCGGACGGTCATAATTTCTTCATCCGAACTCCGTTTCGGATGTTCTTCAACTCTATGGAAAGCCCTTTGAGTCTAGAATCTATCCATATATAGCTTGATAATATTGGAACTCATATTAGGTCCAGAAATCAGGAAAAATAGTAGGCCTTGTTGGTTCTACTCGTATTCACTGTTCATGGGAAGCCTCCAACTTTGGACGATCATAATTTCTTCGTCCGAACTCCGTTTTGGATGTTCTTGGACTCTATAGAAAGCTCGTTTAGTCTAGAATCCATCCATATATAGCTTGATGAAATTGGAATGATAGTAAATAGCTCATAAGCATACATGGTAACCATACTTATTCATGCATATAATGAGATATGAAAAATGCAAAGATACGAATAAATGATTGTAAATATCGCATATGATTATCGGGATGTGATAATTATTCGGGAATATGAGATATGTACTGAACATAAAATACACATGGATTGTCTGCTTAGAACCTGGTAGAGGGATAGATGGGCATGCCTATTAGGGAAAAGCAAGTCTGCAGCATACTGATTAGTTGGCCTTGTTTGGGTCCTTACAAAGCCTTAAGGCCCTTATAGATGGTCATTGTCTCGTACAATGATAACAGCGCCTTCGGGCCTTTATAGATGGTCATTGTCTCGCACAATGATAACAAACGCCCGGACCTTATAGACCATTTCGTGCAGTGAGAGTGACTGTGCCCGGGCCACTATAGTTTGCAACATCCGCTTAAGGTTTATGCAGGCATGAAACATAAAACAAATGACTTGAATATGACATATGAAATGATATGATATGCTAAAAGAAGCCTAGCACCGCTATGCGATGACAAGTATATTGTGACAAGAACATGAAGCAAAGTGTAAAATGATAAGAAATGAAACATGGTATGATAAGTAAATATGAAATATGTATAAGCATGTTTAAATGATATGATATGTTAGATGTGTATGCATGTTTATAGAAGTGTGATGCCCTTATTAGAGGTCATCCATATGTATTAATTCCCGCTAAGCTATAAGCTTAGCACGGTGTTCATCAGTGTAGTGCGGGAGAAGCAAAAAGCGAGAAGTGGGACACTCCACATCGCCCGACCAAAGGCCCGGCTTACCTCTTAGGTGCCTTAAAGATCTTTTGGTCTATTTTTGTATATGTTTTGTTTTTTAAGCAATGTAAATGTCAATGTTGAACACTTCCATATATGGAGCTTGGCATATATTTTTGTAATACTGTGCATAGAATATAGTCTGAGTTAAATGTTTAACATTATATGAATGAACAAGCTTAAGGTTATAAGTTTATAAAAAAAAAAAAAAAAATGACACCCTCGCGACACGGGTATTGCCGAGTTGGGGTGTCACATATAATATTGTAAAACAATTTCTCGTATATCCTTTTAATATTCTTTCTTTTCCTTTTTTAGTCATATTCAATGGAACGCCCTACCCAGATTAACCACCATTGGTCCATGAAAGAACCTCGCAGAAATAGTCTTACGATCAACGATGGCCCCGAGGAACCTCCGATGAAATCGTGCTGCAATACCATTGCACTATGGAATCGCACATTGTCGCGTTGGTAACCTTTTTAGGTACTGTTATTCACGTTGCATGGCAATATGCATCACTCTTCCTTCCACTCTATAAAGAAATCCTAATCCGCTTTCCCATGTACCAGCACGCGGCGTAAAGAATTGCTTTAATTAGACCACCAAACTTTATCTTTGTAACATAGGGTAACCATGGATTCAAACATTTTCATATAAACATATATATATATATATAGAATATATGTTCATAACATTTCATATAATATGGAAACCATAAATCATACTTTATAAACTATGGAAACCATAATCATTTCATTTTTCTCTCAACACATGCTTTATAAAACTATGGAAACCATACTCATTTCATATTTTCTCAACATGATTTAAAGTCAAGAAAACCACATTTCTATTTTCATTTGAACATTTATAACATAAATATGAAAACATATACATTGGTAAACATTAATATATATATAGTTTTTTTTTATAAACATTTAAATTTTCCCTCACTTTAGTTATTTAAGTCATTTTTCATCTAAAAACTTTCCACCTCCACCCTTATCCTTAATCACTTTCCTCCTACAAGTCACATTATCCATAAAATCATTAACATCCATACCTTAATCATGTTCAATTAAACCATTAACTATAATATACTTTCCAACAACCCTTAAGCATTTAATCACTTCCAATTGATTAAAATCGAAGAATTGAACTCAACCTCTTTTATTTCTCATGCTTTTCTTATGCTAACTCATGGTAATTACTACCCCATACAATAGCCCACAACATGCCATGAAATGGTTATGTCAAAACCCGGCTATTCTCAGCGACATAACCAAGTAACCTGCACACTTGGTGCAAAACATAAATTTTCAGCCATGTTTTGATCATCCACTATCCTCTACAAGAACATGGCTGGAATCTTGACTCAATGGGCTTTCTATAGAGTCCAAAAACACCCAAAACGGAGTTCGGAAGAAGAAATTATGGTCTTCCAAAGTTACAGAGCCATGATAGCTGTGTCCACTCGGGAATTGCGTGTTAGTGCACTTTGGGCCAATTTCGAGGTCCCGAGTGTCGAATTTGGATATATACCTATTTCACGGAGATATGTTCTCCTATCAATCTAGTTGATCCACCAATTGAAATCACTCAATTCGGATGAGTGATGGCCAAGTTATGGCTTAAACACGATCATGAGGTCTCAAAATAGAACAGGAAAATTTCCTGAACATAGCTACATTTTGAATGCATTTCTGAGTCCAAAGGGGTCGGAATTTGGATAGACCTATTTCAAGGAGATGTTCTTCAATCAATATAGTTTACCTAGAAATTTGAATCACTAAATTCAGATTATTATGCCAAGTACAAATAATACCACGGGGTTGAAAAATCGACATCATCTCTCGACACAATAGTTCTTGCATTGCAAATTAACCCGAGCAGGAGGAAAACCCTACTCAAATAGCGTGATTTCTCTGACACCTTCCTTCTCTCAAGCCATGAAAACCCAAATTTGAACCTTGGCGAAATCTTAGATTTTGGTACCACGCATACTTCCTCGCTTCGCAGAGCGAACTTTAACTCGACCAACTAAACTGATCGACTTAAAACTCGCGAATCAGAGAAGAAGCCTTTGCCTTTTCTTTTTCTCTCTCTCTCGCTCTCGCTCGCCTCTCTCTACGGCTTAGCCTTAGACAAAAATGAGATCTTTGGGTAATGCTTTGATATTGTTATTTATAAGGTGAACACGCTGATCACGCTGCACATTTCCACACTTCTTCTGCTCCGCCTCGCCCCAAACAATTTATTTCACGCTCAATTTTATCTATCTTAAATGAATATTCTTTAAATATTTGACATTTTTTAGGATTTTTTTAAAACTCTCGTTTTCGGGATCCACTCGACGTCTGTCGCCTCGAATTTCGTGAAAATTCGACTATTTCAGAATTCAACGAAATTCGCCTAGGTGACTAGATTTCGCGAGACGCAGCCTAAATCTGGCCGGTACCGCTTCATCATCCGAGATCTTAAAATCCCAGATTTTTCCACGCAAATTACCGCTTGCCATTTTTTCAGAAAATCGCATTTTCACCCTTAAAATAATTTCGCTTAACTGCTTGGCCTTTAGACTCCAATAATTCTATTCCGAACATTTTCGACATTCTTTCAGGACCTATTTTTAAAATTACTATTCATTTGACTGTTTCCAATCAAATACATACTTATCGAAAACAAAATTTACTATTCACGGAAACATTAAATTCAAGGTCTTACATATTATGTAGCTTTTATTAATATTGCTTTATTTTTTAATGTAATACGATGTTGTATAATATAATATTTATTAGGTTTTTAATACATCTTTTGGTTTTTAATATAATTTTTATTTATTAGAATTTTATTTATTTAATATAATTTTATTTATATTTAAATAAAAATAAAAATAATATTTCATATATCATATTCTTAAAATATTCTAATTTGAAAAATAAAGATTTGAAGAATGAATAACGATTTGGAGTTAGAACTCCAAAAAATAGGCCATGTCATCTCCAAATATGAAAATATGTCAATTTAGAGTTGGAAATAGAGATTTGTGGTTGAAGTTGCTCTTATAATAGCCGGATTAATATAAATTTTGATAACATCTGCCCCTCACTTTGGAAACCCTAGTCACCCCTCCTATCTTTGGAAACCATAGCCACCCCTCTCTCTCTCTGTTATCTCGTTTAGGCCTTTGTTTGCTAAAGAGAATGAATGATTTTTTTTTTGTCATTCTTGGCTTGAAATCGCTCATTTCATCGTTTTCTTTCCTCATATATGAGTTTCTTTTCTAATAAAATGGTTTTCTTCTACATTGATATAAATTTGCCTTTATTTTTTTCCTCCATCAGGTTGTCTGTCAGTCGACCCATTGTGACGTGGTTTGCCGCCGACTCATTGTAGCTGCACATATTGGCAATCTGCTAGCTTTTTCTTATGGCTTTGAATGACATCGTATGATAAAGCTCGATTCAACAGCTCATCAATCAAAATTTTATTTGCTGTGAGGTCAAGATTTGAGTCTAGGGGATGGCGTTTTATCGATTATCAAAATGTGTGTGTGTTTTGGAAATGATCATTTTATATACATGGATGGTGCATCATCCTCTAAATTTTTTAACACTCTTCATTCGATGTTTCTATCGATTATATTGCTAATATTAATCAATAAATTTATCTATTTTAATATATTAATCAAATGTCTATAAATAATTTATTATAGGAAATTCATTTTCCTCTTCAAAAAAAGAAAAAGAAAAAAGAACTTCATTTTCGAGAACTGTTTTAGCTTCTTTTAAATAGTTCATTATTAATATATTTGATTCACAATCCGATTCAAAGTCATTTACAAATTTTTGATTATTTTAAAATTATTGCAAATTGAAATCAATATTACTCTAGTATTTTTTGATGAGTGCAGGTAAATTTATTTCATCAAACAACTCAAAAATGTTTACTATATTTTTAATCTCAGTTCTATTATATATATATATATATATATATATATATATATATATATATATATATATATATATATATATGGTATATATATAAGTGTTTGATTATCACCGTTGATATATGCGACTTCATGTTTTGACACATAAAATTTTTATTTTAATTGAGAATATAATGTACATTAAGTGATCAATTATTGATAAAATTAAAAATAACTACTTTAATAATAAAAACTTTCATACTTTTAAGATTTAATAATACTTGAATAAAAATAAATTTATCAAGAAATTAATAAATTTAAAATAATAAAATTATATGACATAGTTATTGATTTAAGGTGTATAATCAAACAAAATTTAATTATAATTTCATGTAAACAAAAAATTGACATGTGCAACAAACCAATTGGTGGGCAGATAAGACAGCAGCATGGTATTGCATAAGTCTAACATTATCTATGGTTGTGATTAAACAACGTTTGATGCGATGATACCTTATCATTTAAAGTGTTTGATATGTGTGTATATATATATATATATATATATATATTTGGTAGGTATTTTAGGCTTTCCCAAAGTTCTCAATTCCATTTTCAATTGGGCACCTTATTTTAAATTAATTTGGATGCTTCTTTGGTGAATTTTTTTAAGTTCCCTAGCATTTCTTAGAAGGTATTGTAGGCTTTCCCAAAGTTTTAGCTGAATTAGAGCTCATTTGGGCATTTTCGGAAGTTGAAAACTCAATTTATCCAGTTGTAACCCAAGTTGAGTGGCCAACAACAGGTTAACTAGCATTGTAATGTACCAATTCAACTGGTTTGTTGCAGCATTTTAACGGGATATAGTAGCAATTGTGGACCACTAGATTGGCCGTTCACTAGTTATCGACCGATTATGGATTCAGTTTATCTGTTCATCAAATTTATGCCATTCCTCTCTTGTTTTAGCTTGAAATCGAGCACTATTTTTTTTATTCCTAAGATTCTCAGGGATCTTTTTAGATTGTTGAGAGTCTTTAAATTAGGTTTATAAGACTAATGATATTATTTTCAGTTTTGGATGAAAAATTTAAGTGGGGAGATGAGTTTTAATTATTTCTGAAAATAGGAAGCTTAAGTTGGGTGGACTATATATATTGTTGTGGCATGTGGTTTATATTGAGACTTTGCTCGAGCATTTGCCCTTTATGCATATTCTCTTTTGTTGGGGGGACGAAATAATAGAAGTCGGGGTGTGCGGTAAGCCCATTTAGTACTTAAAGAGAAAAGTGCCAGTGGGTATAAGGTATTTTTTGTAATTTGATCTTATTCATGGTTATAAATACCCTCCTATGTAACCCTATTCTGCAATATGTTTGAGCCGCTGTTATTCTCGCGGATGTAGTAATAACGCCAAACCACATAAAAATCAGTGGTTTTCTCTTTTTTCCTTACTGATTTTATCACATTTGTCGCACGAATTGGCAAATGAATCGCACTGGCAACAGAGGGCTACAATAGCTCCGATCTCCCCTGCGAACATAATGAAGCTCGATGGATCCAAAAACTGGACAGGTAGAGGAAAGTTAAGGATGTGTCAGCGCAGGGTTTCCGTGAAGGCGTTGAGTGGAAAACAACCCGAAGGAATGAATGTCATAGATTTGAAGTATTTGGAAACAAGGGTTGCATCGACTATCAAGATGTGCTTGGTTGATGAAGTGATGTACCATGTCATGGATGAGGAATCTTCGACAGCAATTTGGTTGAAATTGGAGTGTTGGTACATGTCAAAGTCATTGATGAACAAGCTACTTAAGAAGAAGTTGTATGGTCTTAAGATGGCAAAGGGGTCGTGACTAGATCACATAAACATGTTTAATCGATCATGATTTAAATCGAGTTGATGTGAAGTTCAAGAGGTTAATAAAATGTTGATTTTATTAATCTCACCCAAGTCTTACGACAACTAAGCATTACTTTGACGTGTAAGAAACCTCAAAATTGAGGAGATCATAGGTTCCCTACTAGCCTTTAATTAAAGGAGGAAAGCCACATGGAGTTCACAGGAGAAGCGCTCAGGGCCAAGGGTAATCGTGAGAGCGATAAACAAGTCTCGGGCGAGTCAAGTAGAAAAATCTCTATCTAAATCGAGCGGTAATATGATATTTAGTGCCGCAAGGGAAAAGTATAAAACAAGAATGTCTAGAATGGAAGAAAGGGAACTAAGAAAACATAGAGGGTTCATCAAAGTCTATGAATGTAGTAGAGGAAGGAGACTTGTAGAGCAAGACGTGATATGCTTAAGGCTTATCCAAATTCCGCATCATCCGATGGATTCTCGAATTATGGATTGAAGCATGTTATCATATGATGCCTCATAAAGATCGGGGTTTGACACTCATGTGTTAAGAAATTTTGGTTTTGTTACGATGGGTAGCATGCTTCATTGTGGTCGGTCAGAATATCGCAGTTAAGATGTTGATATATCATTAGAACGTTGTGTGATGTTAGACATGTTCCTAATCTTAGGAAGAATCCAATTTCATTAGGGACTTTAGATGGTAATGATTTTAATTACAAATTTGCCAATGGAGTAATGAAGGTGAGCAAATGTGTCTTAACAGCGGATGAAGTGGACATAAGTCACAGGAATATCTACAAACTGATGGGCACTACACCATAAAGGAGCCGCAATCGTAGAGCCTGCTAGACAAAGATAAGGTAGATGCGGTTATGGCATAATGGTGAGCATGGGATGATGGAGCTTCATAAGAGAAAACTATTAAAAGTGTCGAAGCATACAAGAAGCTTGAGTTGCTCACAAATATTGTGTTTTTAGGAAACAAAATAAGGTGCAGTTCAAGACAGCCACACACGAGATTAAGGGGATTTTTTTTATTATGTTCATACAGATGTTTGGGGGCCAGTATAGATAGCATCTTTAGGAGGCAGTATATAATTTGTGAGTTTTATTGATGACGACTACTCACGAATAGTTTGGGTGTACTTCATACGGCACAAGTTAGAAACTTTTTCCAAGTTTAAGCTATGCTAAGCTGAAGTGGAAAACTAGACAAGAAGGAAGATTAAATGTCGTAGGTTAGATAATGGTACAAAGTAAACGGATTCAAGATTCTTAGAATTGTAGATAGACATGGAATTAGAGGCACTTCTGGTCGGGAGACACTACAATGGGAATGGGTGTAGGCGGAGAAGAAGATGAATGAATACGCATAGTTGAAATGGCTGATTATGTGGGGTTGAATGGCGGAATTTAGAAGGAGGTGCAGGAACGGAAGCAGAACTGACATGGCATGCTAGCAATCACAGTCATAGGGCATCATTCGATGGGAAAGTTGCAAAGGAGGTATTGACATGTAATGAGGTAGACTACTTAGGGTGAAAGTGTTCTAATGTCCAACCTATGCACATATTGCTGGAGAGGAGAGATCAAATCTTGATGCAAAGTCTAGACAATGCATTTTTCTAGGATATCAGAAAGGGGTTAAAGGCTTCAAGCTGTGGGATCCGAAGGCAAGCAAGGTGGTGATCAGTAGTGATGTGATTTTTGATGAGAAAGCCATGTTGTAGAATACTCAGAAAGAAGAGAAGCAAGCTTTGGAAAATCATGATAGTGATGAGTAAGTGGATGCCAGAATTGGAGCTAGAAGTGGAAGAGGTACTCAAAATGCAAGGATAATTTTCAGGAATGCGAGGAGGCTAGTACAAAAGATCAATAGCCTTATAGTATAGCCACATTCAGAGATAAGTGCACTATCAAAGAGACTATGGTTTTGAGGATTTGATTTCTTATGAACTAATCAATAGTAGTGGGGATCCTACTAACTTTTAGGAGGTAGTACACAACCAATAGAAAGGTAGATGAATGGGTGCTATGGAGGAGGAGATGCCATCTCTGCATAAGAACCAAATATGGGAGTGGGTGGAACTTCCTAAGGAGAAGAAGACTATAGAATGTAAGTGGGTGTACAAGAAGAAAGAAGCGGTTTCAGAAAAGGAGGGTGAAAAGTTCAAGACTTGCTTAGTAGCAAAGGGTTACTCATAGAAGCACGAGATTGACTATGATGAGATATTTTCCCCTATGATAAGACATACCGCTATTAGGATAGTGTTGAGTTTGGTAGCGCATTTTGGTATGAAGTTGGAGCATATGGATGTAAAGATAGCTTTCTTTCATAGTGAGTTGGAGGAGACTGTCTACATAGTAGCGACCCGAGCCGGTCAGGCGAATTAGCAGTGAAACCAGAAACCCTGGGGACGCCCGTTTATTTCTTTTTATTTTTCGTGTTATTAAATTTTTTTTTTCAAAAATGTGATGAGCTGAATCCTCGGCGAAGCCTAAACGGCGGATCGGTCGGAGCCGGTTTATCCGGCGTTTTTCATTTATCTTAACTCGTATTTTATTATGTCATTTTTGTTCTTGAGCGGTTTTTAGTTTTAGAGCGAAGCCCATGATCATTACAATTTCAATGCCAATTCGGTAGGCCCATAAGCAATACATTTACAAAGAAAGGCATTTATGCCTTTTCAAATGATATAAAATCAAGGTTCAGAGTTTAATCCTTTTGTTTTACAAATACCACTTATTCAAAGAGATGATATGCAAATGACGGAGTATATACTTATCGCCGTACTCTCCTATGACCTGCAGCTTCACGATCTTGTCTTCTTCTTGTCTACTCGTAACTGTATAGATAAAAACTATCGCTAAGCATTTTCATGCTTGAGTAGTTCCTATCTGATTCTATTTCAATATTCAAATTTAACTTAGCACGCATTAACATTAAACCATGCCTATTATATCAACATATACTCATCTTTATTTAAACTCGCATGCTTTCAATTTCAAATCATATGCTATATCCTTTAACACTGCATCTTCAATGCAACAATTCATTTCCGCAATTCAATTTATGATTTAAACATATACATAAAAATCCCATTTACCTCGTCCATGTTGGTTGTTTCACTTTGACTATTCAATTCACATTTACGTGATTCGGTTTAATGAATCCCTCATAGCTATCATTCGATAATGTGCTTACATTTGCTGGTCGGTCTCCCATCATGGCCGGATGCACGTTTGAATTTTGATATGTGGTATCACTTTTAACAATTGATCCCCATCGCAGCGGATGCCATTTGGTGCGCGACATGTGGTATCACTTAAATGCCATACGCCATCATGACGGATGCCGATTGGTGCATCCCGCCAAGTGGGACATTGGACGATTTCGAGGTGCCTTCATGACGGATGCTGATTGGTGCATCCCGTCAAGTGGTTCATTCGATATATCATTCAATTCACATTTATAGCCAGTTCAGTTTGATAGATCCGTCCTTATCATCATTCATTCGTTCAGTTTCAAATATCACATTTCAATTCCATATTCACTTAGTATTATCTTTTCAAGAATATACTCAATCTATGTACTTACTTCATATGCTCATTCCGTACTCATTTCATATACTCATTTCTTGTACTCATTTCATATACCCACATTCGTGTACTCATTTCGCACCTTTACATTCGTGTACTCATTTCATAGTTACTTATTAAACTAAAATACTTGAAATAAGAATAGAAGTCGAACAAACCGAAGCTATCGAATCTAACTTCCATTTCTTGATCTCTCGGTCTAAGTTTAGGCTATCATCACTCGTCCTAATTCAATAACATTCACGCCACTCTTAGTGGATAAACAATTAAATAATTTTAGTGATTACAAATTTATTTTGTTAATAGTCTTGAGTTAAGACAACAGAATGCGCTTTCGAAGATGAATTCGTTGAGGCGAGTGCAGTGCGTTTTCACTTAGTTATCCTTATTTGAACCCCATTATTCATTTCTTAGGGTCCCTAAACATCGGTATACGAATACGGGACTTAACGGTGCAAAAATATGTCAAAACAGGGCTGTTGGAAGTAGTGGTACCGGTACCACTTTGGCGATGCCGGTACCCGAGTTGTCAGCGCCGATCGATGCCGGTCTTGGTTTGGGTGGTACGGTACGGTGCCCACGTCTGGTACCGGTACCACTCAAGCGAGTGCTAGGTATCCCCTACGGAGTTTTTGCTTGAATGCGGGATTTTGGCATTTTCACTCATTTTTCTTCCACAAATCCAATTCGTCCCATATCAAAAATCCACCATGAAATCTACCCAAAACAACTCCAAAAGTGGTTAAGAATCAATAAAAACCCTTTTCTCTCAAGTTAGGGCTTTTCCCCAAAATCCAAATCAAATAGGATGAAGTTAGGGTTTGATTTATTACCTTGAACCTCTTCAAATCTCTTCTTGTATGTTGCTTGGTCTCTTAGGAGCAAGGAATGGGAAGCAAAGCCAACCAAAACTTGATCTCTAGCCAAACCCTAGCTTTTCCCCCTTTTTCTCCTCTCTTCTTCCTTAAAAACGAGATTGCTCATATAATGAGCCATGACCTATTTTGGCCTTTATATTCCACTTATGTGTAAGGCCTTATTTAGCCTACACACTTTTTATCATTTTATCTTTTGGTCTTAAATCACTTATTCCCCATAAGCCCTTGTTTGTACCCAATAAATCCAATTTTCCATTTTAGTCTCCTATTATACACTTTGGCCATTCATTTGTCATAAATTCACTTAGACATTAATTCTTTATAACAATTGACCCTTAGGTCCTCATTTTACATTTTTTTTCTACATTTGCCCTTTTTCACCTGGGTTTATTTCCGGGTTCACTCAGTTTCTCATTTTTAGCATATAATATTAAATCATATGCTCACACTTTCAATTTACATTTCACAATTTGTCAACTTATCAATTTTCCCGGAAAAACCCAAGTTTGGCTCAATTCGTACCCGAAATATATAATAAAAATTATTATAAAAATTCTAGGGTATTTTTGGGGCGTTACATACATGGTACAACCATAAGGGTTCACTCAACATGGACAAGAACACTTGGTTTGTAAATCGAAGAAATCACTATATGGGTTGAAGTAGTCCCTCAAGCAATGGTACAAGAGATTCGACTCCTACATGATCTGAATTGGCTACAGATAAAATTTGACATGAAGGATTTGGGTGCGGCCAAGAAGATTCTTAGGATGGAGATTTGTAGAGACAAAGCTCTAGGGAGATTATGGTTGTCTTAGAGTGGCTATGTTGGGAAGGTGTTGGAGAGGTTCAACATGGAGAATGCAAAACTAGTAAATACACATTTGGCAAACCATTTTAGATTGTTTACTACATAGTGCCCAAAGATAGATGATGATGTATAGGACATGTCAAAGGTCTCATGTGCAAGTGTAGTGGGGTGCTTAATGTATGCTATGGTTCATACAAGACTAAATTTGGCACAGGTTGCTAATGCAATAAGCAAGTTTCTATCGAATTCAAGACGATTGCATTAGGATGCAATTAAATGGATCTTCAGATACTTGAGAGGGACTACAGACTATGACATCATGTTTAGTAGACAGTAGATTGATCCTTTAGTTGTGGGATATGTGGATGCAGATTATGTAAGGGATTTGGATGACAAGAGGTCTACCACAAGTTATGTGTTCACTCTTGGTGAAGGACTCATTTGTTGGAAGTATATGGTATAGTCCCTAGTTGCATTATCTACCATTGAGTCAGAGTATGGCGGCAGTTGAGTGCCAAAGAGTATTAATGACTTGTAGGATTGGTTAGAAATGGGAATTGATAATGTGGAGTTTAGTTGCAGTGTGATAATCAGTGAAATTTTTAGCGAACCAAGTGTATCATACGAGGCCAAACGCGCCTTGCCTTGCTACATATACGATATGATTTTATAAGATTAAGGAGTTCGAGGTCTCTTTTGGTGAGTTATTGCTTGAGAAGATTCATACGCTACAAATCTAACAGAAATATGTTGACAAATATGTACACAAAAGTTCAAACATTGCTTATACTTGATTAATATCTCCAGATGTTAGACGGGAGATGCAATAACTTGTTGCCCTAAGTGGAGTTTTCAAGCCATGGTTGGTTTTCTTCAAAGAGGTGGATATTTGCCAATGTGGAGATTGTTGTGTCATGTGGCTCATATTGAGGCTAAAAGAACTAGGCAAATGCTCGAGCGGAGCGTAGTGAGGACATTTTCCCTTCATGCATATCCTCTTTTGTTGGGATGGGGGACAAAATAATAGGTTGGGGTTCACCCTCGCGGTCTGTCTGATATCATTTAGGGTATAGGGGTATTTTATAATTGGTCATATCGAGTTATTATAAATGCCCTTTATATGTTCTTCGGTGATAGTGAAAGTTTGAGCCATTGTTCTGTAACACCCGAAATATACCCTACTTGATTTCGGACATGTTTAGAGTTTTAATAAAGTTAAATATGAATTTTCGGGAAATAAAACGAGAAACCAAATTGTACAAGATAAGAGGTACATATGTAATTTACCAAAAGAGGCATATAAGAGTCCATAAATAAGAGGCTATGGGTTAAAATAGAAATATGCCTAACTTTATTTGCAAAAAGAGAAGAACTTAAGGACTAAAGTGAAATAAATGGAAACTTAACCCAAAAAATGGGTTTTTGGGAGCCAAACATGGCCTAAGGAGAAATCTTGGATTTAAGACCAAATTTGGTCTCATTTTGGGGGAGAACAATGTGAGAAAAGAATAGAGAAGAGGGAGGAAGAAGAAAGAAATTGGAAGAGGAAGAAAGAAGAAGAAGAGAAGAGAAAGAAAGGAAAAGCAAAAAGGTATGGAATCTAACATTGAGTATGGATCTTTGGAGTTTTGTATGGAATCTAACATTGAGTATGGATTACTTGGATTTCTTATATGGATACATGTTTTGGGTTGTGGGTTGTAAGAAACCTAACCTTAGAATGAATTCTTGTATAGAATCAAGAGTATGAAATCCTCCATTTGAGGTTGGATTCATGGTTTAATTTGCTAAGTAATGGAGTTTGGGTTAGAACAAACCCTAACTAATCCTTGTGTTTGGTTTGTGTATGGGTTATAACCCATATTAGAATTGTTTTGGGAGTAATTCATGAAAGGTTTTTGAAGAAAGATATGTATTGAAAGATTATTTGAGTAGATTAGAGATTACAAGATGAATATGGAGTGGTTTTGAAGTGTGTATTGATTAGTGAGTTGGTTTGGGTGGAAAAATATGGAAAAAGGGGAGAAAAACCACCATTTTTGGGCAATTTAAATTGGTACCGTTGCCAAGCAGTGGTGCAGGTACCATAAATATTTTGTCAGGCGAATGCAGGTGGGTTTTGATGCTCTATTGCAGACCAATGTTAGTATTTTGGCCATAACTTGGTCATTTCATATCCGATTTGGATTCAAGTGTTTAGTTAAACTAAACTTCAAGGAGAACAAAACACCCTGAAATAGGTACCTTCAAATTCTGACTCTATGTTGCCCCGAATTCACCGAGTGGAAATTTATGTTCAAGCCAATTTATGGTTTTGTTTTGAACATAAGTGAATCACAGTTGTTTGGAACATATCTTGAATTTCGATTGCTCGATTTAAGTGGTTGGTTGAGAAGAACCCTTGCGCATACTTCAAGGGTACAAATAACCAGTGTCAGAAAATGGAGTTAAGACCCTGGTAGGTGCTGAAACTATCCTTGTGTAATATGGGCAAATGACTAGTTTGGCATGAGAATGTCATAACCTTTGAGTTTGGATGATTCAATTGGAATGATTCAATTTCTAAGTAAATAGATTCCATGAAGAACAAGAATACATGAATGATGTGTGAATGCATAGGTGTCATAAGTACAAGTATCTAAATACCATATCTGTGAGACATGAAGCAGGGAAAAATATAGGAAGTAATATGTATAGATGTGTTCATGAAACATAGATATCATATGAAACATGAAAACAGTGAAACATAATTTATGAACATGAAAGGCAATATATGTGAACACAGAATGTAATTAAGATAGGTTATGAGTTCGAAAAACATATGATCGATATGACTACCTAGAATAGAAGAATGAATGAGTGAGCGTTACATTCGGTCGCCCCGGCACTCTGGCCCAGTGCTCTGACACTCTGTTACATGAAGCGGGCTACATTTGATCGGTGCTTCGGCACTCCTGCTGGTGCTACGACACTCTTGTTACATGGATAGAAATGTTGTTACGATGGTGCTTGGCCTCACGCTAGTGCTACGACCGCCTGTTATGTGGGCGGTGCGTTCGATCGGTGCTTGGCACTCTGGTAGTGCTACGACGCCACATTCACGTGGACAAGCATATTATTCGGTGCCCGGCACTCTGCTAATGCTATGGCATACATTACGTGGGCGAGACACGTGCTCGTTGATCTTGTACCATACCTTCGGGTTCTTGGTGTACTATGTCCATTTCATTCATGGTTCCCAATCTAGGTAAACTGACTATAGATATGTATATAAAAGCACGTAGATAAGACCCGTTACTTCAGCACTGTATACGTACCACTCTTTGTGTACCCTTAGGTACCATACGATTCCGTCATATAATAAAATTATGAAACCTATAAAGGCATTCGAGATACCTTGACATGAATATGTATAAAAAAGTCGAATATGATTACGATATAAACTTATAAATCTATTTGTTTTGGATATATTGCGAATGCATATGAACTGGTATATGTATTTAATGTGATTTGTACCTGTATGGACTAGTAATAAGGTATGCATAGATGCGATTATTGTATGTATTTGATATGATTATGATGTATTCCGAAGCTTATAGTACTCAGTTTTTATGGCATAAGAATGATCTGTGTCTGAATGAGATCAAATGTACAGTATAAGTTAGTAGGACAGAGTATGTGCTCAAAGTGATACAAGGTATGAATCAGAATACCATTGTATGCGTATTACAGGTATGAGATCGAAATACCCAGTAATGGGTTCAGGTAATCTAGTATAAGATCCAATAAGTATAATACTATGTAATACAAGTATAAGATCCGAAAATAAACAAGTTCCAATAGCCACAAATTATAAATCAAAAAATACAATATATGCTCTGTAATACAGTATATGCTCTGTAATACAAGTATAAGATCGAAACACAAGAATAAGATTCAGTAATACAAGTATAAGATCAGAAATATAGAAAGTATATATACATGTGCAAGTATAAGATCTAGAAATACAAGAATAAGTTAAAGTAATGAAGTACAAGATCAAATACAGAAGTATATGCTCACATAATACCAAGTATAAGATAAAATACAAGAATAAGTTAAAAAGTAATACAAGTATAAAGATCAAAATATATTATATGCTACGTAATACAAGTATAACATCAAAGTACAAGTATAAATTACAGCAAGTGCCTCTGGGTCATCGATGGAGTCTAAGCTACGTAAGCTCTAGGAGATGCAAATATAGTAATCAGTCTGAAAAGAAGTTCAAGTAGATGTCCTTTGGGAGATGCGAATAGTGTAAGTCGAGAAAGTATAAGAATATAAATTCGATGTATGTATCGCTGCAGGTCTAAATACGTATCGTCACGATACAGAATACAAGTACGTGTCACAGCTGAGAGACTTGAACAAGGAATCGTTTGTATAAGTACGAAATGTGTATAGGCCTGTGCTGTGTATGAGTTGATGAAAATTAGAGTATATATATTATATCTAGTGCACATTATATGCTCATATAAATGAGTAATAGTGCATGTGTTTAATATAAGTCATGTTTCCCAAGCGTAAAGCAGCACGGGTTTTAAATCCGTGTAGGTCTGAGGGAGAAGGCGTCAGAAAACTTCATATATTCAAGACCGACACACTAGTAGGGTTCACTACATGTAGGATCAGCGCTACGATTTGTAAATGTAAAGATACGATTTTGTATATGTAAATGGGACTCGTATATGTGTATAGATTTTTAATGGACACACTCAGTGGTAATTTTATTTTAATATATGATCTTTGGATTACATTTAAAAAAAAAAAAAAAAAAAAAAGACAAAGTCGATATACTGAGTCTTGCCGGGGCGATAGATCAAATTAAAGTAGAACACAGAAAGCAGTGGCAATTCTGAATATAAACTTCCTTTATGTTTCAAATAATCTATGTGTTTCCTTGTTTTCTTACTCAGAATTATATAAAAACTATTTATAGACTCTTAATATATATATATATATATATATATATATATATATATATATATATATATATATATATATATATATATATATATATATATATATATATATATATATATATATACTAAAGAGAGAGAGAGAGGATTTTATTTTTAGAAAAGGATTTTCAAATGAGAGAAAACATGCAAACTTCATTTCATTAAGGGTTTATTAAGTGAGCTATTTGTTTTAGAGGCTTCAAAAGCGAAACAAAGAAGAGGCTCTTTGAGGGAAAAGGTTATTAGTTGAGCATTCTAAAGCAATAGGAAATAAAAAATGCACCCAACTCTATAAAAATAAAAGAAGAAAGGAAGGAAAATCTTTCTTTATGTGTGATTCTCTAAACTTTCCCATGGTGTGGATTTACTTATATGCTCATACGAATGATGAATCAGTTTTAGGGTAGTTATTCTTTAAGCATATTTTACTAAAGGTGGAATGTTGATGTGAACAATCTGACATAAATGTTCATTCTAGTAACCTCTTGCTTTAGTTTATGGAGCTTTGGCCATCATAGTCATAACTTGAGACCTTACTGGCTTTGGTTCACATACTTCGAGCGCAGTTGCTGGAGGACCAATTTTGGCCATTGTTTTATTATGTTTCAAGATTCTTTGACTTTAGGTGTAATACTCTTTAGGTAGCTGGTTGCGATTGATCATTTGGGCCATTGTTTAGCAATGTTTTAAAGATCTTTTGGCCTAAAATTCGTTCTTACTAGACTGCTTGTTAGGAAATTTTATGGACTCTTCCCGTCCACCTCCACTGATAGGCCGATTTGTGCTATGTAAAATGTGTACGCTGTAATGCGCAAGTGCGATATTAGCCTCAAATAGCCATAATGATAAGTAGTATACGTTCACAATTAGGTTACTAAGTATAAACTCCTAATCTAGCTGTCTTTATTTGGATGTTGGAAAATCTATAGAAAAACTCAAGACACTAATCTAGGCATGCAAGAATGAGCGCTATAAAGACTAAAGCCTTGAGACATAGATTTCACTAAACAATGTTGTATAGAGCTATCGTGATGATCGATGATCAGATTCATCATGAGATGGCGATTTCACTAATGTATATTCGAATCTCTCATAGGCATCACTTTGCTACCCATAGAAAGGTTATACTGCATCTGTCTCGAGCCATCATAATTAGGGATGCATTAGACCCTATAAATCTTAATACCACCTAATCTCACTTATATCTCTATCTCATGATAATTAGATGGTAAATCATCCAACATTAATTTAAAAACTCTCAGCTATAGAGTTTTGAATCGACACAGACAGCACAAATATTAGTAAATACCATATTGATTAGTGATACTCTTTAAATGAAATAAAGACCATCAAGTCAGTACCAAAGTTGGAGGAATTCAGCTGAAACATATTAACAAAACAAAATAGGCCTGGAAAACTGGCTGAAACATGAGTGGAGAAGATGTACCATGACAAATCAGAGAAGAAGCGGAGGAAGGATGAAGACAAGTTTGGGTTGAGCTCCATGTGGCACCTATATCATTATCTTCTTTTTCTAGTTTTCTCACACTTTTAGGCAGACTGGAGATCTATCAGACAATTTCAGGTGAACACTTCAGGACCAGTTATACTCAAAACAACTAAGTCAGTTTCAAGTATATCATGAAGTTTAAGACACAGGGTTTGGAACTTTAGCTGATTGTGGAAGATAAGATGATAAAATGGCCAAGATCAACCGAACCTGTGACATCAGGATGCTGCGTTTACGGCTCTTTACAGCATCCTTGGCGTTCTTTCTGATCCCCATTTTTGCTCCAAACCGTAAGGTCATAACTTTGTCATCGAACTCGATTTGGGTGTTCTTAGTACCGTTGGAAAGATCTTGAAAGTGTGAATCTAGATATATATCAGAAAAACACTTCAAATCATTATAGAGATTGAATGTACAAAATTCTCAACTAGTCACTTTTTAGGTCTCTTATAACTATTCACTTCAACTACAAGAGTCATAACTTTGTCATTTGAAATCCAAATGGAGTGAATAAGGTCTATTTGGAAAGTATGAGAAGTATACTATTTATCCATATCAATATTGTAGCAATTGGGGATCATTGTGTAGCTAAAAACATCAAAACACGAGTAAATTTATTCTTTACTGTGTGTTGTTGCTGATTTTAGGCTTTATTTATTTGTTTTTGCTCCATATTGGCTCATGGATGATCTAATCACAAAATTGAACATTTAGAGCATTATATCACTTATTCATATAATAAAACTACTAAAAATATAAGTAAAACATAGGGATAAAATGAGTATAAAGTATACTCATCATCCACATTGGTACGATATTGTCCACTTTGGGCCTAAGCCCACATGGTTTTGTTTTTGAGTTTCTCCCCCAAAAGGTCTCATACCAATTGGATGTTGTCTATGCTTATAAACTCATAAGTCTTCCAATTTCTAATCGATGAAGATCCCGAAGCTTATCGCCTATCAATAAACACAACTCATGGATGATCATTCTTTTGAGCCTTAAGGCTCACCACCTTTAATTCGACAGGTGAAGTTTTGCACAAGGCCAAGTTTTGAACCTTGCTTTGAGTAATTGTTGGGAGCCTCAGCGCATCCCTCGCATTGGTATGATATTAATGAAACTTTGAGCTCAAGCCCTCATGGTTTGTTTTGGGCTTCTCTAAAGGCTTCATGCCAATTAGATGTTTATCAAAATGTATTAACTCATAATCTTTCACATTTCTAGCAACGTGAGGACTTTGGACACACTGACAATCCTCGCCGAGCAAAGTTCCATTGAGCCTCTCTTAAAGCGGGACTTCCTTGTCTTTCCATTGCGTTTGGGCACACCTACGCCTTACATAAAAACATCACTGCTAGGGCTCACCACATCATTTTATTATCTGCATGATTAAGCATGAACCCGGTTCTTATACCACTTGTTGGGAAACCTTACGGACCCTTTGGATGTTGTCCATGCTTATAAATTCATAAACATTTCAATTTCTAATCGATGTGGGGCATTGTGGAACTTTGGGTGCACAACCAAGATTGTTGATCTCAAAGGCTGATTTGGGCACTTTTTAGTGCATAACATACAACCAAGGATAAAAACAGTTTAGCGGATATATATCACGTGGATATTTTTATATATAAATATCAGTAAAAAAATATATATTTAAAATTTATAAAGAAATAATTACATTTCTTTTAAATAATATTAAAATAAGAATATTAATGTTTTCAAAGAATAAAAATATTCATGTTGAAATTAATTTTGCTAAGTATAATGAATGATATTATTTATTAGTTTTAAAAAAAATTGTTTAAATATATTTATATTATTATAATTAATTATTTTTATTAAAACATGTTTTGTCATATTTTATATAATAAAATTATATTATTCCTATAATTTGTATAAAATAATTTATTTGAGATTTAATTTTAAAATTTGGTAGTTGTGGTATTAATATTTTTTGATATTGACATTAATTTATTTGAATAATCGATGTTATGAAATTATATTAATACTTCTCAAATTAATTTTAATTTATAAATTATAACTTGATTAATTATTTAATATTTTTAACAAATATATATTTTATGAAACTAAACTATATTAAAAAAGCAAATTTTTTTTTAAAATTTTCAAAATTAAAATTATTAATGTGAAACAAATTATCATATGTAATATTTTATAATTTTTTTAAAAATTTAATAAATATAAATTATATACCAAATGATTTTAAAAAAAAAACTTATAAATAATTTTCATATTAATTTTATTAAGTTTAGTGGTTGGATGACACTAAATTTTGTGAAATTATAAGCTGGAATAAATATCGAGTTTGAGACCTTCCAAATTCAACCATAGAACTTTTCATTTTACTTTTTCATTATTTTTTATTCTTTTCTTTATTGCCCTGTAATACCCTGAAAATACCTTAACAATTTTGTAACATGTTCAAGGTGTAAAATAAATTATATTATATTTTTTTTGGAGTTTAAATGGCTAAAAACGAAAAATGATAAAAACCCAAAAATTTTAAAGGAGCGAATAAATTTGGTAACAACTCGAATGAGGGCCAGCTAAGGTCATAAATGAGTAATGTAAGTACTTAAGTAAATGAAATGAAATTAAGTGGAAATAGAAATTGAAATGAAGCTTTAAAGTGAGAAAAATGAAATTAGTGTGTATGAAACAAGGCTTAGTGAGATTTTGATTAAAAAAGAGGCCGTGTGGTCTTTGAGAGACATTATCTCTTTCCCTCATTCTCTCAATCTGCTCATCTCTCTCTATCTCGCACAAATCTCTCTCTCTCAAACTCTCACCCATCGCACCTTCCACTTTGAGAAGCAAGAAAATCAGATTTTCTTCATTCTTCTAATTTGTTTTGTCTCAGTCAAACTCTGGTGATCTACTTCAAATGAAATCGAAGGACGATTCGTGGTGAGGAGTTGCGGCTAGGTCAAGAAGAAAACTAGGGTTTTCACTCCTTCTTGTAAGGTAAGTGTAAATCGAGCCTAGATTTATGAAAAAGCTAGTGTATTGGAAACCCTAACTGGAAACCCTAGAATGACCGACTGATTTTCTCATTTGTTCTTCCTACGTCTCTTCTTAGTTCGATTTTGTGTTTGATTTGTCAAAACTGAAATGTTGAGATGAAATATGTTTATGCGTTTTTGTTTTGAACTTCAAACGAACTGATTTGAGTGTTTGGTAACTGTTTTCAAGTGAATTAAACATAAACAAGAGGAAAAGAAAATGAAAACATAGAATGTAGGAAATTTTCGCAAACCTGCGAAAATTTTACAACACTGCTAAAATTTCGGGGGCTGAAATTTTCCCGAGCTTAAAATTTCCTTGAGCCACCTTGAATTTGATACCAAACTTCAATCGGCCATAACTTTTTCGTCAGAACTCCGATTCTCGCGTTCTTGGACTCTACGAAAAGCTCTTTGAGTCTAGAATCTAACCATATGCCATTTACATATTTTCTAAATATTTTATTGTAGCACCAAGTGTACTAATTGCTAGGTTGTGTTGATGTTTAAGTTGAGTTTTTCTTTTCCGAGTCCCCCTAAGTGTAAGTGAACCATGTGGGCGTCCCATTGCCCCTGAAATTGAATAAAAATGAGGGCATAACAATTCCTAAAGCAAATGTTAAGAATTTTCTAAGGGAGGAGGAATTAGGGGAAAGAAAGAGAAAGGGTATGGAAAGGGGAGTCGGGTAGAAAATAAGCCTAAATAGAACTCCTAGAATACCGACCCAATAATATGATTGTTAATTGTATTAGAATGAGGGTGACGAGGAGAAAAGCCCGGAGTGATCAAGATTAGAAGTTGGAATCAAAGTACTCTAAGCTTTTGGTTTGTTCTCCACTTCTCTCTCTCTAATTTCAAAGTGTTTGAATGATAACAAAATGATTTGAGTTGCTGAAATGATTTATAAGAAAAAACATATTGATTTGTTTTAATTTATTTGAGGTAATTGATTGTGAAATGATTTGCATATGAAAAATTGCATGAATATTGAAAATGAATTGTTTGTATAAATGTACATACTATACTGTATTTTGCCATGAATGATTTGAACGCCCTTAATAGAATGTTAACTGTTAAATTCGAGTTGAGGATAGATTGGTATACCAATAAGGGTCAAATTAGTAGTACTATGAACGAACGCAATGATTGTCACTCCGATCCGTAGCCTAAGCGGGACCGATGTCCGGTAGTGTTCTGCGAGTGATTTTTAATAACGGTCGGTAGTCAAGTGGGACGTCTTTGTGTTATAAAACAAAATGATATTTTTTTATGCGAGCTGCAGCTGAAGTGGACATGCGGGTGATTCCGTTATCCTTTGCATTGAAAGCATAGGTTAAATTTGTTTAAAGGCAAATTGATAAGAAATTTGTAAAGTGCATGATTTGTATTTTGAATGATTTATTGCATATGAAAGTACATATTTGGAATGATCAATAAACTGGAAAGGAATGTATATGAAATGAATATATGTATTGTATTGCTTTGATCATTCAAAAGGGTTTAAAAGCATTATTTAGAAAAATTGCATGATTTGACTTAAACTGAAATGGAAGAGAGTACTATATAGAACCACTAAGCATGAAAATGCTTAGCGTCGCTTATCATCGTTCGATGCCCAGGTGAACATGTACGAAGACATAGACCACTGTGAATCAGAGTCATCATCAAGTCACCTGGATAGAAGTAAAGCTCCGTCACATGCATACAAGTGTCGATCATTTTGTACAAACACTATTATGAAAATCGAACTCTGATTATGTTTTGTAAATATTTGGATATTGAAAACGGATAATAATGCCGCATTGTATAAAGGTGGGAAATGGACCAAATGAGCATGAAATGCCATATCGAATGAAAAAGAGTTTTGTGATCAAATGATGGGTTGCTTATGTTAAAGTGGTGCTTGCTACATTATATATATATTTTTCATTTAATTATTTGAAATGTGTTTAGAAAAGTAATTGTATTTGGATTATTCGAAATGATTCAAAATAAATAAATAAATAAATAAAAATAAAGAAGAGTGAGATCGTCGGGTCGGGTTAGTCCTCGATTGGGTCGAATGCTGCGGCGGGTTGTCACATTCCACCATCCCGCTTTTCGCTACCTAACCCTTCATTTCTTTTCATTTTTTCCTTTTATTTATTACCCCGTCCCTTTCTTCACGTCCTAACCTAAGTGTTGATGGTCTTGTGAGCAACACCTCCTACCAGCGATAGGTTTCCTATTTTTATTTTTTTTTTATTTATTTCCTTCCCATTCTTCTTCTACTTGAAAATTTTACAAAATTGAAAATCTATTTTACTAAAAAATCATTATTTTTGTTGCATCCCGTGCAAAATTTCCCTAGATTTCATAAAAAATTTCAGAAAATTCACTTTCGGATTTCGGTTGGGTGGCTGTACTTCACGCTCGATATTATCGCCGATAAATCGGATAAATCCTTATATCAACGTGCTCGCGTGACCGCCTAAAACCGGGGGTCGGGTTGACCCGCAGTCGACCCTCACGGAAACTGTGTCTCATACCATGAGACCCGGCCCATGAAGTAAAATGACCCAATAGGGCCCATCATCCCATACTCATCCATACGATTCTGAGGCCAATACGTTTACAACAGATCCAAGAATTATTACATCCTCTAATACAAAACGCCCTGTTAAAGCAGATTCGTTCTAATATATACGAAAACAAGAATCAAGGCCACGTTAGAGCTGACTTCATAATCCGGCCTCTAAGGAATGGCATGCTGTACGATACATGCACGAAGGGTCCCACAGCGAGGTGAGCTAACGCCCAGTAAAGATAAATCCTATAAGGGTTATTCCCGCTAAATTACTGTCACGAATGATCATTTCAGTCAGACAATAGCGACGATAATGCGTACATGTTGTCTATCCTTGGAAAAAACTACATGCATGTATGAGGCGACTCTACATGCCCCAAGTAAGGTCATCCTCGACCCGCGCTGATCTGAGTCTCAGCGACACTCGGCGACGGCCTCTCCCGGCTCATCACGTCTCAGCCTTCGGGGTTTATTGTGCAGCTTAGGCGACACCACGTGTCCTAAGAAGCCCACCTCAGTAAGCCAAAACTCGCACTTACTGAACTTGGCATACAATTGATGATCCCTCAGTTTATGAAAATCACGATTCTCAGTGATCCTCATGCTTTCTACTCAGTAGGAGTAGGTCGGGATCTCATCGTAAAGACCACCATAGGTCAGTCTAAATAGGGTTGGAACACCCTATTCATGAGGTCCATGAATCTTTGTCGATTGCATTCTCAGTCAGTCAAGGGCATCACGTTAGGCTCAGGGGTGCTTGTATGGGTGTGTAGGCACTGGGGATGCGCATGTTAAATCTCAACCGATGGTAACAAGTGCGAAGGTCTATCTTGGAGTAGACTCGCACTCCCCTCAGCTGATCAAATAAGTCATCAATCCTCGGTAATGGATACCGATTCTTGAAGTGTAACCACTATTCAGTATGCATGTCGGCCGCATAATTAGAAGGGTCTTATCCTTCTTCTTCGCAAATAGAACCGAAGTGCCCCATGGTGAAGTGCTCGGTCTAATGAAACCTTTGCCCAGTAACTCTTGTATTTGGACCTTGAGCTCCACACCCAGCTCAGCACGCCAGCTGTGCGGGTCATGAAATGGCTGACGTGCAGGGATGCAACTCAGTGCGGGGTCTAGTCTCGGTGGAGTGTCTGGGTGAATATTGGAACGTCATAGGTGCTGTGAGCCACCGAGGGTGGACTCATGTCGTGATATACGCCTGGGTCATCAGAGTGGGCTAGCTGTGCGTCAGTTGCTCAGGTAAGCCATTGGATCGGTACGGTGTGGGGTGAGGCAGTGGTAGCATGTTCATGAGCCTGGCACTAGGTGTGGGTACGGTGTGGGCGGTGGCTCTCTATACGGTCACGAGTGTGCTGAATCAGTGATCATCCTGGATGACCTCGAACTGACTGTGCTCTGTGGCAGAAGGTCCTGAGTAGAATCTAGGAGATCTCTGTAATAAATAGACACTCCGATCAATTCTGCCTTGGTCACAGGAGGGCTCATGTTGAACAGATCTGGGGTCTGGCCTCCTGCAGTGATATCTCATGAGGTCACGTGATAGGATGGGTGGGTCGAATGTGCCGCACGGGTGGAGAGGGTGAAGCGTGCCTGAATCATAGCGGTGCATCGATTACGTGGATTGTGGCATCAAATACGCCCACTGGGCCCCCCCGAGGGTCCGGCCTGTACTCTTGCCTCAGCCTCGACCCATCAGCAGCCCCACTAGCTGTCTGTGGCTCACTGATGCGTGTGCCTGATGGGACGATACTGTTCACTGGCGTGATGGGGTAGGAGGAACCTCTTGATCTGCTCATGTCCCCTTGATGATGGAATTTTGTGGGTATCGCTGATCAAGCCCTGTATCCTACGGATGGATTCCGGCGTATGTAATGCTGAAGTGATGGCAGTGGAAACATGTCATCGTATCCGGCTGGCTAGTAACCGGACTGGCCTTGTGACTGAGCGTGGCCCAGCCCTGAAGACCCTCGTGGAACAAGAGGTCGCTACTTCTTTCAGGCACGAAGAAGAAACTTAGCTCACCTGTTGTGTCTTTCAGCACACATCATGCCTCTGAGCGTTATTACCTCTGCTCGATGATTAAGGTTGTGCGACCATCAAGTCCATATCTTGTAGGTTATGTCCCTCTGATCTTACCACAGGATGGACAACTGGCCCATCCTCAGACTGACCTTGAGCCGTTAGTGGCCACATAATCATCCCCGAAAGGCACCAACTCCGTGAATCTGGCTACGTACTCGAGGAAATCTGATCATCGTCCCTGTCTCAGCTCAAGGAACTCACGGGCCTTTGCATGTCTAGCGGAAGCCGGAAAGTACTTCCCCATGAATAGTCTACGAAAATCATCCCATGTCACCAGTCTCAATTCACAGGAGTGTGACCCACTCCCTTGGTTGGGACTCACCCTCGAGTGGAATGAGCCGGCGGCGTAATCAGTAGCATGCGAGGTGATCCATAGCTTAGAATCCTCTCAATCCCAATGGAACCAATGGTGACCCATCGGTCCTCCTCGAAGTGACGTCGGAGGGATGATGTGCCTTGAACCTGCGGGGTTATTGGCACCTCACGACCTCTAGCTGCATCATCACAATGCGGTTGTGGTTATCATGACACCGTGGCATCTATGAAGGAGCTCTTGATAAAAAAAGCAGTAGTAGTAGACCATGCAGAGTAGGCAAAACCTCTACGCCTAAATCTCTACTTTCTCCATCTACCTGAGTCAAACAACAAGATTTAGAATCATTTTCATGTCCAACTATTGGCACACATAAACCAATAATATACTTAATATCCACGAACCATCCGTTCATTTCGAACTCCTAAAGGTTACGTTTCTCCTTTATTCTATGTAAATACTACCGCATTATATAATTCCACGTAATTCGTACACTTTAATCACGCACATACAGTAGAAGCATAAACAGAAGACACCTGATGCATGTTGTAGTCTAATCTGTCTCGTGGACTCTTAGGTAACCTCTTACCTTGACTTTTGATGCAAACTATGACTTGGATATCAGTTTCTGAGGCCTAGGTAGTCCCAACCTAAGCTCGACACTAAGCCTATATGACTATGATGCTCTTATACCTTAATGACCATGGCCTAAACTGAGTCCCTCAAGAGTCCTAGGTACTCATGTACCTATGGCACGATACCAAGCACGTGACACCCCAGAGCCGGACCTTGATACATAGTTAACTGCGGAGGCTTGTGTGTCTCATGCCATGAGACCCATTACTTGAGTAAAATGACCCAATAGGGCCCATAGAAATCATACTCGTCCATATAGTTACAAGACCATACATTTCTATAGATCCCTGGGAGTTATTACATCACTCATAATACAAACATATATTAAAACTAGTTTGTTATAATATACCATGAGAAACAGATTAAGGCCATAGTTCGGCCCTTCCATAATCTGACCTCTAAGGAGCGCAGATGCATCTGTCTGTACACGAAAGGGGGTCCAGTGACGAAGGGTGAGCTGCATGATAGAGATAAATCCTACAAAGGGGTTATTCCGCTAGGTGCACATGCAAATGATCATTTCACGGTCAGATAACAACAATCCGTGCATACATGTTGTCTTACCATGGAAAAATCTACATGCATGTATGGGAAGGCGACCTACAGCTCTGCAATCACAAGATCAGGCCTCGGAATTATTACCATTCTGAAGTTGCCGTGAGATCATTACAGGTGGATCCAGACTCCATCTCATCTGGTGATAGTTTTATATTGAATGCCCATTTAATGTTTAGTGTCTTTTTTGAGCAGAACTTTTGGTCTCCTTCAGGTCTGCCTCAGGCATTTTTTGGGGGCTTTCTTTGTTTGGATTGCACATCTGGCTGGGTTTAGTTTCTGGGGTTATCTATCTACTTGCTACGCCCGACTTATTCATTTTGTTTTCACCTTTGGCAGGAGACTCAATTGGACGATCACATTTTGCCACAGGTCATGATGGTGCGAACGATGCCATGTACACACTCCATATGTCTGGTGTTACGCACACCAATGCAAAGCAATTTGTGCCCACTTGCCTCAAACCATGAGCCAATGCTTGCTAGAAGACTCCTACATGGACATTCACCACCATACATGTGTTGTGCTGTAGGCACTCGTATTCACAGTAAATGCACAGCATTCCGTATGTTAGGTTCAGCATGGCGTACATGCAGTCATGTTAATATTCCATACATTCAAATCAGTACATCACATAAGCATGCACTACATCTTTTCTATCATTCAGTTCATTCATGTCAACACATCATTCAAGCATGTACTAACATAATTCCAACCATTACTTAGGCAAGTAACATATTCTAAATTTGAGACATGGTATTAACCGATCCTCTGACCCAATGCATATAATTATTTCCATCTTCATCACACATATGTCACATAATTTCACATATTCAGTATGTCATTGAATTTATGGTAATAACACACATTAGCCATTCTCGGCCATAAATCCGACCATGCTTGGCCTAAGAAATAATATGGACTTAGTCCAAAAAGAAGTCAGTTTTGTAAATACCACGCGAAGCATCAACATGAATTCCCACCTTAGGCAATATGCGGTCGAGCATTTCGATTTACAATAGGTTAGAAAGCAGTTAAAAACTAGAGCGGACTATTCCTCAAGTATCCATGGCCCGGTAATGTTTAGCCTACATTTTGGCTAAGCACTTTATCTTAATAAATTCCTGGAGCTCGAAGAGCTTTCCGTTGAGTCGAAACGCTGGAAATCGGAGTTCGGTTGAAAGTTATGGCGTCCGAGAAGTTGGCGACGATTCGCAAGGGTGTCACGGAGATTTGGGGCACCGGGTTGCCATTTTGCTGCGAGTTTTCCATCCGGAGAACACGGTGTTCGTTCTCGGACAATCCCGAAACCCCATAAAAGCGGTTTTCAGCCATCACATAATCCTGGTAAACCACATAACATAAAAATTCGCCGGAAAACGAGCCAAACACATGAAGCCATTACATGGCCCACAGGCGTAAATAACGGAGTAGGAGGAAACCTACCTCTCGTGGCCTTAGGTCCAAGAGGTTCTTGCGGTCTGGGTCTCCTCATTTGTGCGACCTCCTTCATTTTCCTCTTTCTTTTCCTCTCTTCCTCCTTTTCTTCTTCTCTTTTCTTTTTTGCCTCCTTTCTCCTTTCCTTTCCTCCTTTCTCTTCTCCTTTCCCTCGCTTTCCTCTTTCCCTTATACACTCCTTTACTCCTTGCTTTGCTCCACGGGTGATTCTTGAGACCCCATGTATGAAGGCCCTTATATAGTGTCCAAGGTACCGCTGCATGACACATGGCATGCCATGTGTCACACATGCATGCGCTATATGCATTGTGACACATGGCTTGCCATGTGTCACCTATCAATTCACCATGTGTCATCCACGTGTCATCATGTGTAGCTATATCGTTTCCTCGAAATCGTGAAATTTCGACTATCTCGAATTCAAATTAGTGGGTAGCTAGATTTCACAAGGCTTGATTCCAACGGTGCAATCCATTTGTCATCCGAGATCTAGAAAAATCTGACTTTTCTCTAGACTATTTGATGATGCGGGTTTGCCCCCACTTTTTATCGAAGAATTTAAATTTAAGAATTTTATGGGTTTTTACATTAGCGATATTTTAACAATTTTTGTACTAGCTTGATGGTGTTGCCCTTTATCGTATCGATGCCTTCCGATAGCCGATATATCGTCAACATGTCAACGATATATCTCGACATTTTCTTCCATGCATACAACTAATTGTAATCACCATTTCAATTGCATTTTTCTATTCCCAAAGCCTTTAAGTATTGTTCATGCCTAAAGTATAGTTGGTTGTACTTCAATTACATTTTAAGTACATCTTCAAGACTTAAAGGCTCATAATTCTTTCATTTATAGTATATTTGGTTGTTGTTGGCCCAAGGGTACCTCTAATTAAGGTTTTGATGATAACAACCCAAGGTTATTGATTACTAATGGTTAACATTGAGATGAGAAATAGGTTGAAATTGATCAAAAACCAAATGAAAATATTTTAAGCTTAAGATGTCAATGGTATACTTGATTGAGTTCTTGGAATACAAGTTCACTCATTCAAAGAATCAAGAATTCAAGTGCAAGATGATAAGCAACGAAGAATCCAAACTCAAGAACTTACATGAAGATCTTTCAAGTTTAGGATATTTATGTAAGGTGAATGCACTGGTGCACTTTAGGGTATTTCATCTCTTACATGCATATTCGTCATAACTCGATTTTTGTGTTTGAATTGCATATTATTTGAAAACTTGAGTTTGAGCATCAAACCTTAGGTGTTAAAAGTTTAAAATTTGTTTAGAAGAGTTATCTAAGGTTTGAAATTGAGTTGGAATGAAAAGAACCTAAAGTGACCATTTTCAGGGCCTTTTGGACATTCTTTGCATATATTGTGTTTTTAACTATGTTTGACTTTACATTGGTTAGATCTTTTAAAACCTATGTTTAATCATCAAACCTTAGTTATTTAGAGTTTAAAATGTGTTTAAAAGAGTTATTTAAGGTTTGGAATTGATTTGGAGAAAAAATGAGTTAAAAGGGACCTAAAACGACAATTTCTTACAAGAAACTTATTGAGTTGTCTAGGTCAGCTGGTTAGTCAACTAGTTGACCGATTGGTTAAGCAGTTGATTGGTTGCCAAATGGCCAAGGTGCAACCTCAACCATTTGGATACTAAAAGGGGTGTTTCTCGCAGGGTAGTGAATCGATCGAGCAAACGGTCTACCAATTTGAGAACCTGCCAAGATAACGGACATAAAGAGGTCACATTAAGTGCATTAAATACACCAACAACTAGTTCATTAATGGAATCGATCGACCAATAGAGTAACTGGCCGACCTAGGTGTGAGACAAACAACTATACTCGAGTTTTCCCCATTATAAATTGATGGTTTGAAATAATTTATGACTATGAGATTTATTGCATTTAAGCTCTCAACTACCACTACTCCTTTGTTAACTCTTATTTTGTTTCTTGGTGCTTTACTCCACATTTGCATACCTTAGAGTGCCTCTTGCTTTCATTCTAATTTGGATTATGTTTAAGTGATCATTTGAGCTAAAGAGAGCATCTATTGAGCTTAACAGTGAAAGCTTTAAGTGTGTTTAACTTAAAGAGATTGAAGTGCAAATTAGAGAAAAAATTCAAGTGTACAAGAACGAGCTTAATTTGAGCTCAAGTATAATGGAACCCTCATCGAATTGAAGGTTAAGGAGAAGTGGAAGTAGGCAAGAAGGGGTGAACCACTATAAACCCGGAGTTTACATTTTCCAATCTCTATCTTTTATTTCATATTCTTGTAGTTAATTTGTAAATTTCTTTTTGATTTGCAAAAGTTTTTGAGATAACCAATTTACCCCCTCTCTTAGATTAGTTGCTAAGTCACATTTCACTTTCAGCTATAATGACAATTTTGATTGCATTTGAGTATATTTTTAAGGTCTCAAAGATCCTGTTTTCACATCTAAGTACAAGTCGTTCCTATGGCTGTTTTTGCTACATTTTTAATGTGTTTAAAGGTTTCTAACACCTTATCGTTGTATCCATTGTACAACTAATTCTTAAGGCCAATTTGGCCCCTATTTTGACATGATTTAAGGCCATATCACCCATTGCTCTATGCTTGATGGTGGTTATTACTACTAATTGTTTAGCATGAATTGAAATTATTTATGACCTCCTTTTTAAACCCATGGCCTTATTGGTTGTAATGGTCATTTATGCTATAGTTTTGAAATTGATCCTAAATCTAATTAATCGTTAGTTTGAGCTTAAATACATCTGGTATAAACTTCCATTAGACCAATCATTTAACATGGAATGAGGTCATTTTATCTTTGTTTTGGTGCTAAGTTGTTGCCTATCCTAATGGATGATTTCGCTATACCTCTTTGACATGGTTTGGGACTTCATAGATTTCAGTTATATGCCTAGGCTGCCCTTGGTCTTTAGGGCATTTTTTTTAATCATTGATTCACATGAAAAATGGCCATTTAAGACTTATTTTTCATACATAGGCTGGTGCTATTCTAAATTAGGCAAATTCGCCATTTTCTCTAACATGTATAGTGGTTGATATGATCATTAGCCTTTTTCATATTTAGCCTAGTGAAATTTCTAATATTTATTTAGGGTGTTCATTCAGGTTAGAGAAAAGCTATACATGTAACGTTGTAATCAAAAGTCTATAGAATGAAATGGCTTCAAATGGTTATACTATTTAGTGAATTTGGGACAACATGACTCGTAATTGGAATTGTTAGAATCCCTCGGAAAACAAAGAAAAGGCCTTCATAATCAACTTGGAGATGTAAAGATGTAAACCCTTGGAAAGCGTCCTCATACTCTCAACTTGATTGAGCAGTTGAACTAATGGAGCAGTTGAATTAGTGAACCTCGTTCCTTTAGATACTTGATATACTAGGAGATTCATTTGCTATGTTGTTGAATGATACATAAGCTTTAATAATTTATGAGGGCAATCTTGTGTGAATCAAAGTTTTTAGGAAAGAATTAGGGTCAATAATTTGATCCTATAGTTTAGAGAATTAGTTATGGAAACTTCCTTTTCATTGTATAGAATGTTCGTATGTAAAGTATGGACTATAGGTTGTATATAATTATTCCAAAATTAATAAGATTACCAACCATGTTTTCTTCATGGTATTAGAGTCATATGGCTAGGATTTCTAAGAAGATAGGGTAACTCTAGCTAGCGTCAGCCTTCATTACCAAATCGATGTATGATTCTACCCTTAATTGATGATTTAATCCTTAATTCTCTCAGCCTCCATTTATTTTTCCCATGGCCTTCCTTGTCATTATTTTGATCTCCTTTATCTTTTCTTTGTCGTTTCATCAATATCAGTAATGTCAGACTCCATCTCTACAATTTTTTAGGCGAACGGGTTGTGTCTGACTTGACATGACTTTAGAATATTTAGCCACCATATAGATTGAATGGAAAACATTATTTGAAGTGGTCTCAACTTTTTTGGACATTTCTAAAGGGAAAAGGAAAAATCAACCATTCATTGGAACTTGGATCGGAAAAATGAACACTAGGTTTTGAAGCTTGGGACAAAGAAGATTCAATGATTATGTTGTGGTTATGGAATTTCATGACTCTTGATATCAGTGAAAGTTGTATGTTTCTATTATGAAAGGGACTTATATTATTATTGAGAGAGTTGAGGTATATATATATATACCTATATAAGGACAAAAAGGTAATAGCATATAGCCAATAAAAGGAAACCCTAAATATACTCTAATACGCTTCCTCAAGAAGGTGTGCTAGAAATAACACCAATCTTGTTACATAGGGAAAAGAGGTGAGATTGAGATAGAGGTTTGGTAAAGGAAACATCCAGCAATTGAGGGTCACGTTTGAGACATGAGAACAACACACAACTCAAACGACTAAACCAAGTCCCTAACAAATGATAATCATCGCGAATATTTCAAAACAAATAGAAAAATGAATTAGCGGAAGATAAATACTTTAAAGTTATTTAAAGAACAAGGTGGCGACAAGCTGCCTTTGGTGCGAGTTCCGGCAAGCGGTGATTTCACCCATTGCAATTAGTAGCGGCAGCCGTAATTACACGATACTTAGCCTCAGTGGAAGAACGAGCAACAGTGCGTTACTTTGCAGAACTCCAGGAGATTGGATTAGCACCAAGGAAAATAAGAAAAGCCCCGGTGGAGGTATGATCATTTGGGTTGTTGGTCTACATCAAAGAAACCGTGCAATGTCGAGTGTCCTCAAGAAGCCAAATACTAAGAGATCTTGTTACATTAAGATAATGAAGCAGACGTTTGACTGTTCCCCAATGGTGCTCGGATGGTGCATGCATAAACTGGGAGAGTTTATTCACGTCGAAGGAAATATTTGGGCGAGTCATCCAGAGATGCTGAAGGCCACCAACCACCTGACGGTGCATGGTGACATTCAGGCGCAAGGCATATTTATAGCGGTCGGAGAAGTCTACAGATGATGGTACGGTTTGGAGATAGGTTTAGAGTCGAGCATGTTATGTTTGCTCAGAAGATCAATAACATACTTTCTTGAGATGGTAGAGGGCCGAGTCAAAGTGAAAGCTGAAGCCTCGGCTCCACGGAAGAAGATGGCACTTGAGATCCTTTGTGGAGAATTTTGAGGTTAAGTTGCTAGGATAATATTATCGATAAGGGAGGGTCAGCTATAATAATCAAATGTAACATAAACTAGGAAATAGATGAAGCACATTACAGCGAGAGTAAACGAAGAGGGATGAGTACGCATAGGATGTAATAAGGCAGGCCAAGAAGCGAAGGTGTAGACACTAGTACCAAGTTCGCGAAGCTTGTTTGAGCCCATAAATAGCCTTGTGTAAATGACAAACATGATGTGGATAATAGGCGTTTCGCATGCCTTACGGTTATGCCATGTAGACCTCCTTCGTAAGATGCCCATAGAGAAAGGCATTGTTGACATCAAGTTGGCGAATTCCCCAATAGCGATTGAGTGCAATGCTAAGCACAGTACGGATGATGATGAGATTTATCACGGGATTGGAAGGCTCATGAAAATCAATGTCCGGCTGTTGGTGAAAGCCTTTAGCAACAAGGAGGGCTTTATCTCTGGAGTGCAATGGGTACATCGGGATTGTATTTGATGGCAAACACCCATTTATTTGCCCACTATATACACTTGATCCGGGTGAATTAGGGTCAGTACTATTTGGGATGAGCATCATATTCTTTCTGTGTCAGCTTGGAGAACAACTTAGGATCTTGGAGAGCTCAGGTGACAATGTAAGGTTCAGTGACAAGTGGAATGATAATGCTGAGACCATATTTTGAGTTGAGTTTGAGGATGACATTTTTAGAGCGAATTTGCATGGGATGAAGGTTAAGTGAGGGAGAGGGAGAGGGACTAGGTAAGGGTGGGAAGGGCCGAACCCAACAGGCCAGTAAATGGAGAAGGCCGTTGTAATGGTGTAGGCGAGGTAGGGATGCGGGTTGGCGGGAGGATGGGTGGGGTGGTGATGAAGGGAGCCGTTTGGGTGTCTTCAGATAGTATACAAGGTAAAGGGAAGGAGGCAACTTGGAGTGGGAAGGAAGGGTGAGGTGGTTGTGATGAAGGAGGCAGTTAAGGTGGCAAAGGCTAAAGTGGTATATAGGTAGGAGAAGCAGCTCAACAGGTGGACGGGTGGGGTGTTGGTAATAAAGGGAGCAAGTCGTGTGAGCTTGGCGGTATGGGTGGTGGTGGTGGTGGTGGGAAGCGTGAGGGTTGGATGGTTGATGAATTAAAAAAAAAATACATTAGATTTTTAATCCATTTTACGAGTTTAATATAGAAAATAATGTTGAATTGTCCGCAGAAAAGTGATAATTGGCTCAAATTCAATTTACCCAAGAAAATCTATTGAAGTGGAAATTTTAGCAAAAATAAGGAAAGAGAAATGACGTAGCATAATTGAGGTCTAATTTGAGAGATTTAAGTCGATAGGAAGTTCGAGTTTCGACAATTCAAAGTCACGACATCGATGAATTTGGCTTTGAAGAAGAAACTAAAGCGTGAACAAGTGAGTCGTGACTTGAAGGAAGGAGGTTCACGACAAAGAGAGCGTGGTCGAGATTTAAGGGAAGCGGTCGAATGAAGAAATTCGTATTTGCGACATCCATTTCAATGTTACGACACAAAAGGAGATAAATGATGTCGACATAACTGAGGTTGCGCAGGGGATACGTCTATGAAGCCCTGAGAGAGGTCTTCGCAAGTAAGCGAGAGTCGCTAGTTTTAATTAAAGAGAATTCGGTGAGGGTCATGACATGAAACGAGAATTTGAAGTCTTGTGAGAAAAATGATGTCCTTGACCACTCATTAAATTCGCAACCTTAAGAATTTGAAGCGAGGAAAGAAAGAGATTATGACATCCCTTTGATATCATGACACAGAAAATAGTTGGAAAGAAAGAAATCGGTTACAGCGTGGAGGCCCGATCATAGCGACCTAAGAGAAAAGAAAGGGAAAACAAGGTCGACGTCACCGTATGAGGTCGCGATAAAAGCTGAAAAGTATGAGACAAGAAAAACACTATGAATTACGACCAAGAAATCAAGGTCTGACATGAAGTGCTAACACAAGCGACAAAGTGGTCCATGACTTGAAATTGATGTCGCAACACAAAATTTGAAGAATAAAGAGAAGACAATAATGTAGCGACATAACAAATTCGCGACATCAACACTAAAGAAGACAACTGAACAAAAGATATCGCGACATCACTTCAATGTCGCGACATTGATCGAGGGATTTTGTAAGACAAGTAGTTTGCAACGAGAAAAGGAAGAGGTGTGGCGATAATGAGCCATCAAGAGATTCCATGTTGCGACATCAACTGGTCGCGACGTAGAGCGATGAGCTAAGCTTTTTCTTTAGTTCCACTGGAGCATTTTTGGGGATTCGGCCAGTTCGTTTTTTTTACGGTATAAATAGATGGCTTTTCGAATAGTAAAAGTAGTTTTCTCCTTCTTCAATACCACCACTTGAGGGGAAAGAGAAAGATTTCAGTGTACATTTAAGTAAATTTTTATTTTTTAGTTTTATTTTTGGTTTGAATCGGAATGCACGAGAAGCGAGTAAATTTGGATTATTGATTTTATTTTTCTTGATGCTGCTGAAATTTATAAATCTAGGCAGAATTTATGAGTCATTCTTTTGAGATTTGGCTACAATTCGGTGAGTCGTCGTGATCGGCACTCCATTTCTTGATTCGCAATCACGGTAATGACCCAGCTCAAGCTGTGACTGATTTACACATTTAGTTCTGATCTTTCTACAATTATGGAAGAAATTAATTTGGGTTCGATTTTTAATTAATCGGTGTCATTTTGAATAGATAAGTTCCCGATGGTAGTACCTAATGCAGTTGAGGAATGTATCTTGCTGCGATATCAGGGATGCCCTACGAGTGACGAGACGGAGATTCTGAGAGTTAAAGCATTCTTACAGGTATGTTAAACTACCATTATTGGCTAACGAAACTCTGAAGTTCATTTTGATAAATCAATTCGCTCATGTTGAAGTTGGAGAATTGTATTTAACAATATAAATGATCGAGAGTTCACCTCAAATCTAAGGTAAGTTCGATCCCGTGTTAGCTTAAGATGTCAAAGGGAAGGAATAAACCCATAGATGCGGAGGTTGAGCCACTAATTAAGTATTAGAAGTTTTGTAGGAATCCTGAGAAGGTAAAAACAAAGTTCTCTTGTCAATAGAAATGGGTGTGAAGTAGTAAGAAAGAAAAGAATGCCCGGATCTTGCAAGAAAATGTGGAATACAGGTAAAATTTGGTTTGATCTTCTTGTCTTGAGAGAAACAAGGATATTAAATCAGTGAACGGAAAATCAATTCAATAATTAGGAATTCTTGAGCAAAATTCAGATCCATGCATAGAACGAGTACTTAGTTTAGTCTTTAAGGATTAAATGTTCCATTGTATTTCATTGATGGTTTCGTTTCTCTCGATCATTGATTGATCCATTCTTTTAGATACAATTTATTTTTAGTTATTCATTTTTATTTTAGTTTAATTTGAACATATTCAATAGTTTAGTTACGATTTTTATCGTTTTGATAAAACATTCATTATGAGTTTTAGTCCAAATAGTATGAAATTTTTGGTAATTTAAGGTAGTTGACACCATGTTAAGCTATCAATCTGTGGGAATGATACTGGACTTACATTGATTTACTGCTTGTATGACTGTGCACTTGCGGTGCCATGGCGAACCCTTATTTTTAATCCTGAACATTAAGAGAAATTTATTTTAGCAAACAAACTTATCAGTGACATGGGTATAAAGAGGGTGTAAGGCTCTTGTAGCTATGGCCCAATTTGAGGGTTTTAATCTATATAGAAAAGGCGAAGACAAGTTTTTATGGCGGGTGCGAGATTGAAAGAATTAATTAGATCAATGATACGTGAAAGAAGGAAATACTAATTGGACATTTTAAGAAAGAACAAAAATAGCTTTTCAAGCAGTGGCTACACCAGTCACTAAATTTTAACAAGCCATGTTGAAAATATTTGTTTAGTTTGACTAATCCTATTAATCTGAGTGTGTTTTGATTACAAGAAAACCTTTAATGCATAGGAAGCAGGTTACGACTGATTCCAGCGAGACCAATTGGAGAGAACACTCGGGAGCTTAAGAAAGACAAAAGAGCGGAGACGCGGCTATAGCGGATGGGAGACATGACAACGGAGAGACAGAGAGGACGAGGCGACGGGAAGGCCCCCATTCTGAGATAATAATGGAGGATTTCTAGAGGCTTATTATTCAAGCAGGCTGAATATTCTAACTGACACTTACCGTGGAAGTTGTACCACTGAATTCAGGTTTCGCCTTAATATAATGTTCAAGAACATCACATCAATCATCCTTACCAAGACTCAAAATAGAAACACCTCAAGGATTTCTATTATTAATACAAGGAAGCTGAATGGGCGTGAGACCAAAGTATGATAAAGCCTTCGCATCTTCCCCATTTTCTTGAGAGATATAGCAAACACATGGTATGAATCTATTACCATGGTTCAGCTTGGATAATGGGAGGAGTTATGAAGTACTTCATGCATTCTTTCCCCATCTTCACTCACAAGAGAGATAATAGGTCTCAAACAAGGGCAGATGAGAGCCTATGTAGCTTTGGGAAAGATTCCAAGAGGTTGCCAAGAGGTGTCCATGCATGGAATAGATTTGAAGACCTGTGATGGACATAGTGATCATGCCTTAAATGACAGATCCATACATATTAATGTGTTTCATGTCAGGGAGCATTCAAACGTAAAAGTGTTGAAGAGGCGAGAGATCCGACAGGCGACTAGCAAACATATGAAAGCTCCATCTGAGTTTTCAAGAGGAAGTATGTGAGAAAAGGGGTCAGTGGAGTTTAAAGTAAAGATGACAAATGATGGAGGCAAGTCGATTACAGCATAGATGGACAAACAAGAGAGAAGATGCACACCGCCTACAGAAATAGGAGCGTGGAAAGAGAACTTATGAGAAGAAGGCAGCCATGTGCCAACGTAAGAAGACTTTAGAAGCCGAGGGAGGTTAAGTACGTGAACGGGCAAAGAAGCTATCACTTCAAGCCACCCTAACCCGCCCTAACACCAACTGATCGAGGAACCAAGTGAGAATTTCCCATGGTGGAGGGGTACACGCCCGGCAGGACAACATCCTCAACAAGGATATCAGAGCCACCAATGTTCCAAACATAAGACAAGGAGGCAGAGGTGCATAATAATGAGTCAGTAAGAGGAGAACCCAAACTATCTAAGAATTAAATGATGCAGCCTCACATAATAAGAGGCTATTACACTCCATGAACATAAACCATCCCACTCGCTTGAAGCCAAGTCCGATAATTGCATGTTTCAAAAAATGCTAGTACCTCATTGAAAATTCGAGACACAAGTGCAAGAACCGCCATGAATATGCCAACCTGAGTTATATATTCCTGACACTAAGAACCCAAGACCATGACAAATTCAATGGTATGGGCTGATTTGCAAGAATTAAATGATGTAAAGAAAGAAGGATTTTGGAGGCAGAAAGAAGTGACCGAAAAGAAAGAAGATAAGAATAGCCATCAATGGACTGTAAATAAAATAATAATTCAGAAAAAAGAAGTAAGGAGTACTCAAACATGCACCTACAAATATCATTCCCACAAAGACTTCAAGTCAAGAAGAGAAGAACAATGAAATTTTGATATTTTCAAGAAATAGAATAAATATCCTATTTGCGTAGGTGACGTGCCACAAGCCTCTTTAGTACTTCTAAAGGAAATACCGAGTAAGAAAAGAAAAGATATCATGAGGTATAGTTAACTTGACCGTTACTAGTAATGCCATTATCCAGCCAGGCTCCTGTGAAAGATGAAAGACCCCTGGCGCCACCCATTCCCAGCTCCATAGGGAAATATGAATTCAAAAAGCTTTATGTGATTCTGCACAGTATAAATTTGATGCCTCTATCGCAGTGCGCAGACTAAGTTCGGGGGAATCCTACCCCAATAAGAATCACATTCGCGATGGTCGGGTAGATCAATGGCACAACCAGAGGGCATTTTGGAAGATGTATCGTCAAGGTCAGAAATTCATTTTCCTAGTGATTTGGCACGCAGATGATAAGATACCCAAGTTCCTTCGTCATTGAAGGCCTTTCTTAGCAATAGGAGCTGCCTTGATTGACGTACAGAAAGGTGAACTGACACTTAGAGTTGGGGATGAAGCAGTGCAATTTAATATTAATGTGAGCCTGAAATATCCTAATGTGTAGACAGATGTCAGATGTCAGAAGAAACAATAGCTTTCTAATGATGAATTGAATTTGATTGTAGATTATCTAACAATCTATCAATGAAATTGAGATGAATTTTCAAGACTTTGAGAGCTTGATTGTGACGTTTCGCTTTCAAATTGTTTAACAAGGAAATAAATTTCGAGTATAAATGAAAACAACTAAGATGAAGTAAGGAATGTAAACAAGCAGACTCTGGAGAAACTAGCTGCAAGGGCTAACATTGAAAGAATTGCCCAAGCCATTTAAAATAAGGAGTTTTTTAGAACCAGAAAAGAGAAAACCAAGCATTTATCAACCATGGATCAAGTTAAGAACAAGTCGCGTGATTTTGAAAATTTAAGGCGAGTCATCACTGGGTCAATCAAGATCCAAGGGTATCAAATTCTCCATTCAGATGCACAAAATATTGCCAGCATAATGCAAAACTTCTGTGGAGCATCAAAGGAGGCTTGAACCTAGTTACGAAGAAGTTTGGGCTGTAAAGAAGTTCTCGAAATGGTTAAATGCGTGTTTTATATATGCTATATCAGATAGCTGGTAAAGCCCAAGATATGTGGTTCCCAAGAATATGGGATTCATCGTAATCGAATGAAAAGAATGAATCGATTCCTTACAAGAACTCGTGACAGGATGGAGGGTGTATCGACTACGTAAAAATTGAACACCGCAACTGCAAAGGATCATTTTTCCCGCCTTTCATCGGATCGTGACTGGATAGTCATGACACCTCATTTTGCTTCGATGGATACTCCGATATAACCAAATTTCTATTGCACTTGAAGATCAGAGAAACCACTTTACATGCCCATTTGGTACTCGCTGTGAGAATGCCATTCGTTTGTATAATGCCCAAGATTTCAAGATGCATGATGCTCCATTTTCCGGATCTAGTGTATGCTATGGAGATCTTCATAGATGGTTTTGACAAAGGTGTATGGATCCGGGGCTTTTTGAACAATGCCCGCATAACCCGGGACGTATCAGGCGTGCACAAAAATCCTCGTCGAATAGGAAAATGCCATTTTATGGTTACAAGGTATGAATTGTCTTCGGGGGCACATGATTTACGCAGCAGGCTTCGGCACCGTAAAAGTTTCAATTATAAGAAACCTAATGCCACCCACTACGCCAAAAGGAATCAAAGTTTCTTAGGACATAGCTGGATTTTATAAGATTTATCGAGATTTCAAAATTGCTAGACCACTATGCGCATTGCCGAAAAAGATAATAAGTTTTTTTTTTCATGAATCTCGCCACAAAGCATTTGAAGAATCAAATCCAGACTAGTTGAAGCTCCCATCATGGCAAAACCAGACACAGAGAATTTGAAATCATGGATGCCAATGATTTTGGTAATGGAGCCGACAGACAGAAGATGAAAAAGTGTTCTATACACCATTATGCTAGCAAAACTTTAATGGGGCAAGAAAATTACTCTTACCATCGAAAAGGAGATGCTAGCAATAGTGTTTGCATGTGAAAAATCTAGGCCATACATTTTGGGTCCCATGTCGTTATACATACCGATCATGCAAAGAATTAAATATCTAATGGCAAAGAAAGAAACAAAGCTAAGATTGATCGTGGGTACTATTATTGTATAGAATTTGATTTGTAAGTAAAAGACAAGAAGGGTAGTGATAATGATAGCTGATCACTATTAAGAGTAGAGAAAACCATCAGATAAGAAGAAGGAAGAGGAATAGCGTAAATTTTTCCAGATGAGCAGCTTATTTCACTGCTATCTAATCACCCCGTATGCCGATATTGTGAATTTCTTAAAAGCTAAGGATCGACAGAAGGTACTACATCCGGACGACTCCATTATTGTTTAAAAAGATGAGCCGATATGATTGGTAAGGAGGTGCTTAAGGTGAGCAAAGCAAGACGGAAAAGAATGTCATGCATCACCTTACGGAGGACACTTTGCAGAGATAAAACAGCCCCATAAAATTCTCCGGCCAGATTCTACCGGTCAGCAATTTTAAGGATTGTTTTGAATGGGCAAAGTTGTGTGACCAATGCCAAAGAATGGGAAACATCACAAAGGCATGAAATTCCTACAACTCCCCCGTGGTGCGCTTGTTCGATGTATGGGGAATGGATTTATGGGGCCTTTTTTCGCTTTTGGTTGAAATATATACATACCCTAGTCAGGATTATGTATCAAAATGGGTAGAAGCAGCAGCATGTCCAAAGAATGATGCTAATACGCTTGTGGGTTTCATAAAGAAATATTCTCGCAGGGGTTTCACACCTTAACTATAATTAGCGATGATGGGGCCATTTGGTAAAGAAGGTGTTCGACAAACTCAAGGAGCGTATATGGTATCGTAACACATTATGAGCTCGGGCTTATCATCCTCAAACAAATGGGCAAGCTGAAATTTCCTAATAGGGAAATAAAGAAATTCGAAAGATCGTGAAGTTCTAGTAGGCAGGACATCTTTGAAGCTTGATGATGCACTATGGGCATAGTTGTGGATCAGTTTTAAATCCCCATCGAATGTCCCCATATAGACTTATTCGGGAAAAACCTGTCACCTACCTCGAGCTAGAATACAAAGCTATGTGGGCTATCAAGAAGCTTAATTTTGATTTTAAAGTCGCTAAGGAAGATAGGCTACCCAAAGAAATGAATTGGAAGAGTCGAGGAATGAAGCCTCTATGATAAGTGCGACCTACAAGGATAAAAAAAAATGGCATGATCAACGAATTTTTGAGGAGGAATTCATGAGATCAGTCTTGTTATTCAACTCCGTGATTAAGACTCTTCCCAGAAAGTTCGAAATCCAAAATGGAGTACCATTTACAAGTGGGTATCAAGCACACAATTTGGGGCAAGATGACTTAACCAGCAATCATGAGGAGTTCAAGGTTACTGGTCATAGACAGCAATATCTGGAAAAGGAAATTGGAAGACAAACCCTTAGTTCTGAATGAAGAAAATTGAAGAAACAGTAATGGGCAAAGCAGAAAAGTCCAAATAAAGACTAAAATGAGCAGCCAGGAAGGCAATCACAACCCGGGCCAAAGAGCTAAATTTTTCTCATTTGATGTTACGCTACTTAAAATTTTTACTAGATTCTTGTATTGTATTCATTAGTGATTAATAATAGTTAAATAATGTCTAATTTACAGACAAATGAAGATTGTGCAAAAAAGGAGAAAGCATCTCGATCAAACTTCAATCAGCATAAGACCAAAAGGGCGCTCTTCTTCTTGATTTGAATTTTCAATTTGTTTTGATATAGCATGATTGGAAAGTTTGGGGAATTTTTATCTTGTTTGATGCTTAATTACTAATGATGTATACGAAGGTCGAATTTTTACTACAGACGGTAGTTGAATTGTAGTTGTTTTCAATGGAAGTGAATACATATCAAATTGCCAGGAAATCAGTGTTTATGTTTGGGGTCACAATATTAATCCAAAATTGCAAACCAAGAATGCCGATGTGAAAATAAGAAATAAAGGAGGGAAAGCGAACATTTTTATGTTTGAAACAAATTTTCCCTGTCGTGACCTAAATTTTTAGATCACGACATGAAATTTTGAAGTTGTGACCTAAAATTGTCCAAAAGTCAATAAAAGTGAATTTTAAACCCTCTAATTATGGGCGTCCAGCAGTTAAACCCTCTAATTTTAAATAAAAGTCATTGACAATCATTGATTTAGTGACTAACATTTAATGTCTGACCCCAAAGCAAACAGCCATGACATTAAACCCAGCCATTTATTCAAATTCAAATTCAAGAACTGCAAATTAACCCAACCTTTCCTGGGCTCGCATCCATTTTAGAATTTTTTGAAACCCTAGAACCGTGAAGTTCATCACCTCTAGAAACCGCCAATCACACAGCAACCAAGATGAAGTCAACAATCTCAACAAATTATCGACGTAAATTATGGTGACAATGCTCGGTAAGTAAAGAGAAGAAGTTCAAATAAAAATCAACTCCGCTAAGAAGTAAATGTTGGAAAAAGGATCCGCATGCAGAGGAGGAGCAACCTCGATGTGAGGAATGTAAGAGAACAAGGACTTCATTTCACAAGAAGCTAAGGAATTATGGAACAAGTATGTTTGATAAAGAATTTGCTCATGGAAGAGGTTTTGGTAAATTGATTTCTCCATTTTCTGAAGTAATAAAAAAAAGAGGTTGGGAGCCTTTCGCGAACACACAAGACCAGGGTTTTCGCCGCGGAAATTCATGCAAACATGGTAGGCCAGCGATGACTCGCTGTGAGAGGTGTTCGGGTGCCTCGACGAGAAGCATAAACGAAGTGTTTAAACTGGAGACATAAGCATGGGTCGAAATACAAGAAACTGTTAGAGAGCCCAAATTATAAAAAAATAGTGAACCTGTTGACTGGAGGACAAGGAAAGTGGGAAGTGACGAAGAAGAATCCTCATCATGCCATCAAAAGGGGAGCTCTCACAGAAGAGGCAAAGCTTTGGTTTTATTTTATATGTTCTCAGGATAGTACCTACTGCACACCTTTGCATTGCCGAGAACGTGAAGCTATCCTCGTTGTATGCCTTTTGAAAGGATATAAAATAAACATGGGAATGCTAATTGAAGAATCAATCAAAGGGTACCATCATAGCAATAAAGAGGATCGAGTTCTCACCCCGCCCACTATTACTAGACCTCCGTTTCCTGCAAGGTGAAGTGAAGCCGGAGGAAGAAGAAAGATGTCCCTGTCCCTCCTCTAACCTCGCTTATGACAAGGGGGGCCAAAGGAAGGAAGCAAAAAGAAGTGACAGTGTTAGATGCCGCAACAGTGGCAGAGCTAGATGCAACCGATAAGAGAGATGGAAGAGCGCTGCATGCATCCTTCCGGAATGTATGAGAACCTCTCAGGACAAGCCCAACATATCCCTTATCTCCAGAAATACAAGAACAGATACCAAGTCAGGCAGAAGCATCCAGGAGCAGAGAAGGAAATGCTGAAAACAATGAAAAAGGAAATGGAGGAAAGAGAACTTCAATGGGAAAGGCAACAAAGGATAAGAGAAGAATTCGTGGAGGCTACAGCAAGAAGGAAGGAACAAATATGGGAAGAAAATTGGAGAATAAGTGAAGAAGAACACAAAGAAGAGTTGAAAAGACAAGAAGAGAAAATGATGAGCATCACGTATATGCATGCAAGCTTTCTACCTCATAATCGCCTCAAAAGAGATGCTGAATTGCTAAATATCATGAAGGAGAAAGAGAAAGAAATGGAAACTAGCATGCTAAGAAAGATTGATGGGTTCAAACACATATATAAGGAATTGTTCAAAGAGTTTGAGAAGATAATGAAAGAAAGAGATCAGCAGCTGGAAGATGATGATATGAGTAGGAAGGAAAAATACACAAGTATGACTTAATCAACCGTGAATTTATCAAAGCCGCCAATGCACTTCTAAAGTGGAAGGAATAATAATCATGGAGAGGCAAGACATGCTTATTCAGGCAAAGGTAAATAAGTAATGAAACCTCTCGCAAAGGGCAAAGGAATTTTCCCATGAGTGCCGCTAAAATCAAATTCCCAAGCTTCTGACAAGCGCTTTGATGCAGACTCCAAACATAGTACCTAAAAGGGTATACAAGAGAAGAAAGGGAAATCAAGGTTTAGCACAACATATACATATATATCGCTCTCAAAAATTTTAATGGAAATTGGATTTAGTTCATCCTAATTGTCTCTTTGTTTGATTGATTTCTCATTTCATTAGTAGTCTTTGCTTGTTAGATGGTTTCTCACTTATCAATGGAAATCGATTGTGGATAAATAGATGTTACTTGATTGATGTTCATGATCTCTGAATTTTGTTTCTATGTCATTTTATTTTCTGTTTAGGAATCAAATAAATAATTTTGTTCTTTCTCAAGAACAGAAATTTGGAAAGAATCAAGGCATAAATAATGAAAACCGGAAATTGTGAGTATCGGGATCGCTTTGTTTAAATTCGCCTTAGTTTGCAAAATTGGAAAAATTGGCTATTGCCGATGGAACAAAATACTTGGTTAAAATAATGTAAGTAAACAAAGAAATAAATAATAAACTTTTGAAGAAATAATACACTTAGGTCAACAAACTTATGAAACTTTTGACAGAATTAGAAACATTTTCTAGAGATTCAGATTAGAGTTCATGTCCTAGAACTTGTTTGATTATCGATTGAGGCGAATCCTAGGTGAAGATGTACCAACAAGAAATGATAGAGGCTATCTCAAGTGCCTTGAGCTTTTCTAAACCTACTCCTCAAATATGCTTAAGCATATTCTCTAGTTCCTCGAGTCGAGCCAAATAAGCCTTACTTCATCAAACACTGAAAAACCGAAATTCCCTTCCTGCAATAAACCCGCAAGAAGAGCCCAAATTATCCCAAGCTTTCCAGCCTTAAAAGTTTAACAAAAAAAAAAAAAAAAAAAAAAAAAATATATATATATATATATATATATATATATATATATATATATATATATATATATATATATATATATATATATATATATATATATTTCCAAATTTTGACAATGAAGGAGTTGAAGAAGTAAAGAAGGTAGTTAGTGAAATAAGGAATAAGTTTTGTCTTGAGGTCTATTTCTGAACAATTAAGCTCTTAGGGGTGTTTTAACACCTACCCTAATGCCAACTGGTATGGGATTCACAACTCAAAGTTCTCAAGAAAGAATGTAAAGCCTAAGAAGACAAACATTGCACTCATTCCAATTTAGAAAATAAAGCAAAGAGTTCAAAGAACAAAAGAATCTCACTTAATTGCAGTAATATTATGGAAATTGGAATTCCATAAAAGGAATTCAAAAGACGAATCAAAGCAAAATCGAGGAGAATCGTAAAAGAACAAAAGAAGAAAAAGGAGTTGAGGTCAGGTCGTAGAGACAAAATGGAAACTCGGGTGATTTACAACTTAAATTTTCCAAGATCTACCCAATTACCTGGGGCCCAACATTACAAGCCTCGAAAACCTCATTGATTTTGAAGGTCGGATTTACCTACATTAGCGGAGATCAATATGAAAACAAGCATATGGGACTTCACAAATACCTAAGAAAACCCCGTAAGATTAACTAAATTCAACATGAAGATGAAAAGGATTGATGACCTACACACACACAGAGAACAAGACTTGTTAAATAAACTGTTTAAATACATTAGTTTATCAAGAAATTTTGTGATAAAAGTATACCATACCTTGTTCTTGCATCAGAACTGAAATTTAAAATAATATTGGTGTCTTTTAATTCCGTGATAGGAAGGAACAAGAAAGACTGCGGGTATAAATCGTAAAATGTCCTTAAAATTTTTCTAAGCTTATTTGTTTGAGGACAAACAATTCTTTCTCTTCTTTGCTCTGGGGACAAGCAAAATTTCAAGTTTAGAATTTGATGAGTAAAAACTCATTAGATTTTTAACCTGTATTTTTCTGAGGTTTAATATGAAAATAATGTTGAATTGTCCACGTAATGATATAATTGGTTCAAATTCCAATTTGCAGAAAGAAAGGTAAATTCAAAATTTAGCAAAAATAAGTAATAAACTCACAAAGAGAATTGAGGTCACAACTGAATTTAATTGCGACAGAAGTTCGCGAAGTAATTCCAAGTCACCGATGATCAATGAATTCCTAATTAAGAAGAAACAAAACGTGAACAAGTGAAGCCGTGACTCAAGAAGGAGGTTGCGACAAAGAAGACGTGGTCGAGATTTAAGGAAGCAGTAAAATGAAGAAATTCATGTCACGACATCATTTCAATGTCGCGACTCCAAAAGAAGATAAATGATGTCGCGACATAACCTCGAGGTTTTACAAGGATCCTTTCTATGAAGCCACAAGAGAGGTCTTCGCAAGTAAACGAAGTCGCAACTAGTTTTTAATTAAAGAGTCAAATTGAGGTCGCGACATGAAAACAGGAACTGAAGTCTTGACAAGAAAAATGATGTCGCAACCACTCATTCAGGTCGCAACCTTAAGAGGAGCTGAGCAGAAGAAAAAGAGGTAGCGACATCACTTTGATGTCGCGACTTGGAAAATAGTTGGAAAGAAAGAAATCAGTTGCAACATGGAACTGATGTAGCGACCTGGAGAAAAGAAAGGGAAAACAAAAGAGGTCGCGACATAAACTGAAAATTATGAAGACAAGAAAAACACCAACAGAATTGCGACCAAGAAATCAAGGTCACAACATGAAGTCTACTTACAAACAGCAAAGTGGTCGCAACTTAAAATTGATGTCGCAACACAAAAGCTGGAAGAATAAGAAGACAATAATGTCGCGACATAACACTGAGGTCGAGACATCAACACTAGCGAACATCAACAAAAAGTGATGTTCCGATTATCACTTCAATGTCGCCAATCACGACGTGATTTTGTAAGACAAACCGTTGCAATGTAGTAAGAGGTCGCGATCGATAATAATATCAAGAGATCTATGTCGCGAAGATCACTCGAGGTCGCGACATAGAATGTAAAGGAGGGCTTTTTCTTGAGTTTCCACTCGAGCATTTTGGGGATTCACCAGATTCGCTTTTTTATTAAAGATAAATAGATAGTGTCACACCCCCACCCCCTACTATCGGCAAAGGCCGCCACTCCACAGAATCCCCACCGCTACTTAACTAACAGAGGTAACCCCATGGCTGCCGCATTGCTTGCTTCCAATCTCGCATGTAAATCTCTTTTTTTTTCTTAAACTTCAGATTTTATAAATTTCGCAGCATAACAAATTCAGACATAGATTATGTCCCAAACCTCGTATAATACAATTGTACAGTTAATTATATCAAACATGGCAATCAACAACCTCCACACATTTTCTTTACATAAACCACATTATTTACATACATATATTCCTTTATATTGAAGTTCAAGGTATTTCCATACAAAATTTATTTATACACAAGACTTATACCGCGTCAGACTCTACTGTGCTCCGCTCGACGACTGCATTCTGAAAATAGTTTTTAAAACAAAATACTGAGCCAACGAGTCATGGAGTGTATGCTTTAGAAATGCTTTATTTTTTTGAAAACATCTAAAAACTCGTGAAACTTCCGCTTATGATATTTAAATATTTCTTTCTTTGCTTTGTTTTACTTTAAAAGTTTCGAAACTTTTATTGCTTCGCTTACTTGAAAGTTTATAAACTTTTCCAAAACTCTTGCTTGCTTGCTTTATCTTACTTTAAAAGTTTCTAAAACTTTTCTCAAATCTCGTTTAAAAGTGTTTCAAACTTTTTAGTAAACTGGTCAAAAGCTTCAAACTTTTCATAAACACTGGAGTCAGCTCAACCGTATAAGCTTCTTTGAGCTAAACGGAGCCTGCTCAACCGTTGTTTTTAATAAAAAACTGGCTCAACCGCTCGCGAAACAAACATGGGAGCTCACTAACTGCCAACGGTTGATTTTTTAAAATCGTATAAACATGCTTATAAATCATCAACCACCGGAAGCCTTCCAATAGCCGCACTTGCGAACACGGAACCTCGCATCGACCAGTATCGCAAGACCTAACCACATCACTCAGGAAGGGCCTCGCCCACGTCACCTTTTCTCCAGAATATATAAATTCGACCGGTCTCCATCACTACACTTGTGCCGAGCTCTTAACCTTATATACCCAAGACGCGCCACGGTCTCCTTTAAATGTATGATGGATGTTCTAAGTTTGCCGACTAGGCAATCTAAAATGCACGTGATGAAATCCTAACACCACCGCACGTGATTCAATACCGACCGATGCTTGCTTAAGACTAGGATTTTTGGTTAGGCCTATTTTACAAAATAGACTTTTGTTTGCTTGCTTGCTCTTTGAAATATGGTTTTATAGTTAAACCATTGCTTGCTAAACCTATTGTTTCGCTTTTGTAAAAGTATGTTTTTGTTCTAATCAAACCATTACTTATTTGCTTTTCATATGGTTTGTAAATCCAAATCGCTTGCTCGCTTGTTAAACCTATCGCTTGCCTTTCAAACATGGTTTACAATCAAAACCATTTAAATACCAGTGCAAAATAGTTCATAATAATACACTCAGTATTTGGAAAATAGGTTTAGAACACTCACTCCTTTGTTTCCCAAACTCGAGTTAATAAACCACTACTTCGCTTCCTCGCTTTTAGCCTACATACTCAAACGAATACGCAACGTATTAATCACTCCACGATAGCGTATAAATCCTAACGTGCTTCACGTGTCACTTAAGGTCACAACATCTTCATATAAATTCAAATTAACAATTTACCCTTGAGCACTTAAAGCCCATAAAAAAAAATAAAAAAACCACTCATTTTGGCAAACCTTTTTCCAACAACACTTTATGGACTTTATTACCCAAAAATTATTCAAAAGGTCTTAAAAAATTATGAAACTCTCCAGATCAGTCCTTTATATATCCAATGACATCTCTTAAAATTTCAATGTAAAATTCCTTCCTCTAAGGCCTCAACCATAAATTACAAGTTATAAAGATGTTTTGATTCCAAACTCACTCGAATCACCTATCGTTATCCTTGATTTCGTGGATTCTAACTCCATAAATGGAAATGGTTTCTTCTACTCATTTAAAGTTATGGTTCTAAGGTTTCTTCTCCAATTGGAATCACCCACCTGGATCACCAAAACTCCAAGTTATTGTATTTATATCTAGATTACTCAAATCAGCAGAATTAATCGCGACATACCCACTTAGAAAAAATTTCTGGGCACTCTTGGGTTCACAATTTGCATAAACTCCTTCAGATAACTTATTCCCTAGAAGTCTATTTTACCCAGAATTTTGATGAGTGAAACTCGAATTTATGGCCAAAACACTACAACCATACCTAAATGGTAGCATAATCAAAGAGCTACACGAGCTCACCTTTCATCTCAGATTGGGAGCCTTAGAGCTGCACTCTGCTCTTGGTTCCTTCTATACATTTGTAGCCCTATCTCTTATGGTTTCACTAATTGAATCAATTTATTTGGATGATTATAATCAATCTAAACTCAAAACAAAAACAGGGGTTTTACCAAATTTTGACACTTCCTTTTAAAAACCCAACATTCTCCTTTTACAACAATTCCTCAAACCAACATGGAATTCATCCAAACAACTTTCACAACACTTCTGAATGAGCTATGGAACCAAACCTCAAACCCTAGGTGAAAATCCAAGAACCAACCTAGGTCCACCAATTCCTTTTTAAAAACCACATACTTTTGATGATTCCATGCTTACTTTACATCAATCGGGGTTTACTCATAACCCCAAAATTCAAAGGTTTAGTGGATCTTTTCCACCAAACCCTAGACTAGTGAGCATCAATTCTCCATGGGAATTCATATAAAACCCAAAAATAAAGGATTCCACACTCCATTTTGGTATTCTCCTCCTTCTCCTTTCTTCCTTTCTCCTTCTTCTCCTTGCCTTCTTCTCCCCTTCATTCGCCTCTAGCAAGATTTGGAGACCAAACACTTTGGCTTTTGTTTTCCCATTTTATGCTTTCTTTAACTTCATTTAATTGCAACCCTTAGTCCTCAAGCATTACTATTGCAATTGTAGCTTATGTTATTTGTATTAAGGCCATCTCTAATTTGTTTATGATTCTATCTCCTTTTGCTGAATGACAATTGTGCCTCTTGTTCAAGTACCACATCCCAAGCCATAACCATTTTACTTAGTCTCCAAAATACTACAATGTGACACTTGGTACTCTTATACACCCCTACAAGATTTACGTAATCGTATACCCCTTGATACCCGGTGTTACAGAGTAGCTTTCGAATAGTAGTTAGTTTTCTCCTTCTTCAATACCCAAAGAAAGGGAAAAAGAATCATGTACATTATGGATTTTATTTTTTTAGTTTTATTTTTGTTTGAATCGCGAACTCGTAGAAATGAGTAGAAATGGATTGATTTTGTTATTTTTTTCTCGAGATATCAGCTCGAAATTTACAAACCCAGTAAATTGAATTCATTTCTTTTTCGTATTTATTGCAATTACAAAGGGTCACAAGGATCTAAAAGACTCCATTTCTGGATTCACAATGCAAAGAATCGTGAGCGCAACTCAACCAGTTTTTACTTACATTTAAGCATCATTCCCGCACAATTATGGAAAATTAATTTAGTTCGATTTTTAACTTAATCGGGTGTCGCTTAGAATAGATAAGTCTCAATGGTAGTACCTAATACCCGCTGGAGGGAATGTATCTTGCTCGATATCCGTGGATGCCCTCCTCGAGGACACTGCAGACTGAGATTCCGAGAGTCGAGAGCATTCTTCCGGTATGTTCGACTACCATTGATGAACTGCCAGCTCGAGTTCATTTTGATAAACTCTATCTGCCATAATTGGAAGCCGAGGTGTATTTAACAACATAAATGATCGTAGAGTTCACCTCAATCTAAGGTAAGTCTAACTCGTGTTAGCTAGATCCGATCAAGGGAAAGAACAACCTATAGATATGGAGGTCGAAAGCCACTAATTAAGTAGTGTGGTTTTGTGAGAACTGAGAAGGTAAAGCAAAGTCTCACTAATAGGGAAATGGGTGTGAAGTATCGAGAAAGAAAATACCCGCATCTTGCAAGAAAATGTGGAATACATGTAGTCGGTTTTGATCCTGTCTTCGAGAAGCAAGGATATTAAATCTGAAATCCAGAAACTAAATTCCAATAATTAGGAATTCTTGACAAAAATTCAGATCCATACATAGAAACTAGTGAAAACATTTCTAGTGCCGAATGGACCGTCCATTGTATTTCATTGATGGTTTTCGCTTCTCTCAAGAACTCATCTAACTCATTCTTTTTAGATACAATTTATTTTTAGTTATTCATTTTTATTTTAGTTTAATCTGGAACATATTCACAGTTGTATTTCTGATTTTTTGTCATTTTGATAAAACATTCATTATGAGTTTTGAGTCCAAATAGTATGAAATTTTAGTAGCCTGGGGTAGTCGAATTTAATTCGCTATCAATCTCTAAGGAATGATACCTGACTTACATTCAGATTTACTTTACTAGAGGACTCAGGTACTTGCAAGGCAGATCGAACCCTTATTTTTAATCCCGAACATTAAGAGAAATTTATTTTAGCAAGCAAACTTATCCAAAGTGACATGGGTATAAGAGAATTGTAAGGCCTTATAGCGTGTTAATTGAGGGCTTGAATTATATAGAAAAAGGCGAACAAGTTTTTATGGATAGTCGCATGAGGGGGATGATGAAGCGATGAGTGCAGAGGTTGAGTCTATTGCCAGTGTGGTGGAGGTAGAGAGAGACACGAACGTGAATACATTATCCACAAACTTGACATGAAGGGATACAAAGATTTTTTTAAGGGTAGGGTCAAAACAGAGAAAGACACTTTGAGTGAGGGAGTAACCGAGAAAGACACAAGGACTAGATTCAGACGGAGCCAGGGAAGAATAGGGACACAAACTGTGGAAAACACAAATAAACTCAAGACACTGAGTTTAGACTGTTAGAGCTTTGTTGAATAACTTTTCAAAGGAGGACCCAAGGGAAGACCAACTTTAGGCATTATATTTATTAAATAGACAGTTGTAGAAAATGCATATGACTAGAAGGTGAGAGGGATGGATGCCTGATGCATTAGAGTGAGACCCGTTTCGACAATATGTCGATGTCGGCGTTCAGAATACCCATTATGTTCAAGAGTATGGGAGGCCAGAGCTAGATTTTATACCACTGGCTGAGAAAGGACCGGCGAAGCAGGTAAATTAATTTCCATTATCCGTGTAAAGTGTTTTAATGGTGGTGGTGAAATAGTTTTCAACAAGTTGCTTGAAGGCAACAAAGGTGTAATGAACATCCGATTTTCGACATAACGGGTAAAGCCAGATATACTTAGTGTAGTGGTCAACAAAAAATAATATAGTAGCAAAAACTATTGTGGCATGAGACGAGTGAGGACCGAACATTAGAAAAAATGACATTAAGATGAGAGGAAGATGTAATGCTTGATTTTGCAAAAGGTAACTAGTGGCTTTTTATTAATATTGTGGGAGGTACAAGAAAAGGAGCATAAATGGTCCTCAGGAAAGGAAATATTCAGAACACTAAGAAATTTGAGAAAAATATGTAAAGACGGATGACCTAGACGACTATGCCACATAGAGATAGCGGAAAATGAGGAACGAACTGAAGAAGATAGAGATAGGGAGGAAGACTAAAGAGGAACTGACTTTGGCTAGTAACAGACACCGTCTCTAAGCTGTTCGCGAATCAGAGTGACCCCCGTGTGACGATCCTACACTTGAAAGAAAGAGTTAAAAAAACAGGACATTAATAGGGTTATCGGCATAAATGGTAGAGACCGAAATGAGGTTTTTAGACATTGCAGGCACATGTAACATATTGGTAAATAGTAAAGGGGTAGGGAGAGAGGTAAGGGTGGAGGAGCCAATGTTAGCTATAGATAAACCTATACCATCACCAATAAGAAAATGGTCAGAGGCTGTGTACGGCTCATGAAGGGCCATGCAGCAGATTCTCACTACATGGTGAGAGACGCCTAATCAACGACCTAATCAAGAATTGTTGGGTTATAAATAATCGTAGTGTGGGCATAGGGTGCAAGGAAGGCCTGCAGGAGCCCGAGTAAGGGTGGGTGGGAAGAGTCAGTAGTGCCGAGGTGATAGATAACCGCGACCGCTAAGCAAAGTGCCTAAATGTGATATTAAATTTGACAACACCTGAGGTAGCGACTATGCCCGAGCTGGGTTAATGGAGTTGGATGCCGTGGAGATGATGAAAGAGGAGTCGATCAAGATTCGCAGGTGGTGTCGTAGGGGCCATGATTATCGAGATTGGCCATGGTGTCGCGAATGGCAATGTGATTAAGGCTAGTGAAGCAACCGCTGCAATGGTAATGGAGTGGAGCGAAAGCAGCCGGCGAACCAAAATTTTCATTCGGGCCTCAGAACTAAGTAGTTGTCAAACACCTCAAAGTAACTGGAGTTGCTTGAGCTTGTAGGGCATGAGATATGTTTGAGTAAGTCGGGCTAAGGCCGTTCAAGACACGGATAGAGAGTTCATCAAAGTCAATCGAGATATTCATGAGGGCAAGAGAGTCAATATTGTGTTTGACTTCTTGCATATACTCGGTAATAGTTCGATTACCTTGTTGAGGAAAGGCAAGATTCTGGAGATGGGTCATGATTCGTCCGCGCGAAGGAGAGGCATACGTCTTTTCGAGAGTAGTCCATGTAGCACGAGATGTGGTGGTAGTAGAGATAAACTGCATTAGATCGCGCATATGAACCCCGCCGCTGTCGAGAAGCAATTGGTCTCATATGAGCTAGAGAATATGGTTCGATTCTAGAGGAGGGATGACGGTAAGAGTTATCAATGCCAAAGGACACGACTCTTCAGCCGCCGACGGTTAAGTAACCATACCAATAGGAGATACGTGAATCGAGCCGTGCGACACTGGCTGTAATTTGTGGCTATGAGTTTTAGCAGTGCCTAAGATTGATATTGAAATACCAAATTTTTGAGATGATCAATCCTATTCATGACTCCATGACAACCAGCGGCACCACAGAGCGTGGAAGAATACCTATCGCTACTAAACGCAATGTGCAAGGTTACTGGATCACATGGGCAAGTATGCATTGATCTCAGTTACTTTGGCTATAAACTTGGTGCTCCATACCATATTATGAAATAGACTAATATTATTATTGCGAGAGTTGATGTATATATATATATATATATATATATATATATATATATATATATATATATATATATATCAATATAAGGACAAAAGGTAATAGCATAAAGGTTTAATAAAAAGAAACCCTAAATATACTTAATAGTTTCTTCTTGGCAACAGCTAAATTAGATGCTTTCATCAAACATATTCCAAAGTTCCTAATACAACTCTTATTTATGAAATCAAGACTAAGATAGCTAGAACAAAGCATAGAGCCAAAACAGTAATTGAATATGCCAATTTTCTACAAAATCAATGGCAAGAATTGGACTATTACCATACAATTGATTTGAAATATAGTGATCGTGCAATGGATGTCAAAATTTTCATAAAAATGGATCGAGTATATGATTTTTTTAGCTGGCCTAAATTATGAGTTTCATCTTGTTTGCATCCAAATTTTAAGAAGATGGAAGGTTCCTCCACAATGAAACAATGTCTTTGGTTCGGGCAGAGGATAGTCATAGTGACATTATGTAGGATTCATCTCTGATAGGCTGCTTTATTCTTATTAGTGCAAAGCTAAAAGGGTTAACAATTGACAAAACTACAATAGAAAAATGTAATCGATCAGGCATGCAGTGGAGTTGTAATGAAATCAGGTGCACTTACTCCAAGAAGCCAAGAGACATTAAAGGACAGTGCTAGAAATTGCATGAAAAACTAATTTTGAACCATTGCAACTGTGAATGAGGACAAAAAGGTGGAAAACAAAAATGAACTTAGCGGTAAGCTCATATGTCAATTCAAGATCCAACACAAACTCTTGGATGATTCAATATTGAAGACATTGAGAGGCTAAAAAGTCATTTAGGAAAGATTGAGAAAGCAGGACCATCTAATTCTCAAGCATCAACTCCATATATGTGTTCATTAAATATTTCAAGTGAGATTTTAGTATCTTAGATTAAATACTTCAATTAATAAGTTGGAATGATTGGGTCCTTGATTATGATGCTACTGACCATATGAATCATAATTCAAGTCAATTTAAAACTTATACACCTTGTCCTAGCACAGAAAATTGTTACATAATAGGAATCACACTTATAGTGATTGGTATATGAGAAAAATAGCCCAAATTTGGTCCTTAAAAATGTTTTTCATGTCCCTCAACTATCCACCAATCTTATTTAAATACAAAAACTTACCCAAGATCTAGCTTGTCATGTTATATTTGATGTCTCATTTTGTGAATTTTAAGACCATGGGTCTGGGGAGGAAGAATGGACTCGCTAAGGAGCATAATGGATCATACTACTTGAGTACATCTAGTCAATTGGAATTGCTTAAGCCTACTTTGTCTACTTTTTTCTCTTCATCATATAAAGATGTCATTTGGTTATATCAGAGGGCATCTAGGTTATGCGTGCCTTTTTTCCATGTAAAAACATATTTCCTACCTTGTCTTGGTATGGACCGGATGTTCAATCTTTTCATTAGATATTTATATGCAAACATATTCATGTATCCTTCCTACTAATAATAATAGATTTTATTCTTATTTATTTCTAATTTATAGTGACATTTGAGGACCATCCACCATTCCAAATATCTTAGGATCTAGGTGGTTTGTAACATTTAATTACGATTCTACAAGAGTGTCTTGGATCAATTTGCTAAAAAATAAATATAATGTGAGTCATATTTTTCCCTACCTTTTATACAATGACTCAAAATTAGTTTGGTACAAAAATAAAGAAAATTTGCCCAGACAATGCTCGCGATTGTTTCAATCAAATTTATCCTAATGGTTTGTTAATTAATCATTCATGAATCATCAAAATTTCACCACTCCTTAATAAAATGGAGTGGCAAAAAGAAAAAATTGTCATCTTCTTGATTGTACTTTATCCTTGTTGTTTTAACAAAATGTACCAAAATCCTACTAGGGAGAAGCCATACTCACATGCATGTATGTGATAAATAGAGTTCCTTCTAGAGTTTTGAGGTTCAAATTAAAGTCCACTACAAACCTTATCTCAATTATATCTTGATATTCAGTTCTTTAACTATGCTCCTTAATTTTTTGGGTTCTTTGTCCATATTGACAATCATAATCGAGGAAAATTAGATTCTAGAGCTCTTAAATGTGTGTTTGTGGGGTACTCATCTACTCAAAGGGAAATAAATGTTATCCACTAGGAAACTTTATGTTTTGGTTGATGTTACTTTTGTTGCAAATAAGCCATAGTTCTCCACTCCTTATCTTCATGGGGAGTTATCTATACTTGAAGAAAAAGAAATTGGCCTTACCACTACTAGAAATAACCTCTCATCTGGGTCACTCAAATCAAAAGAAACCACTTTAGTGTCACCAATGTCTTTAGAACCTATTCCAAAAGAGTCAGTAGAGGAAAATGGATGAGACGTCAAGTCTTTAATCAAGTGTATGTAAGGAGAAGGGACCCCACGACACCAAAGCGAGAACATACTATTGAATCGAGTCCTAGAACCGAGGTAAAAATTCTTGAAGAGAACTTTGCTCATAATCTTGATCATGATCTACCCATAGCTTTGAGAAAAGTAACCTTAGAATATACAAAATGGACACTATATTCATTATCTCATTTTGTGTCTTCTTAGAGATTTTCCTTGAACCATAAAAGTTTCCTTTCAACTCTTAAAACTATTCCTATTCTTAACTCATTGTTTGAAGCATTATCAAATAGAGAGTGTAAGCTTGCTATGGATGTATTACAAAAGAATGAAACTTTGGAATTAGGTAATTTACCTAGTGGTAAGAAACTAATGGGCTGAAAATGGGTGTTTGTGATAAAATTTAAAGCTAATGGATCCTTAGAACGGCATGCAAGGTAAGTGCTGATTAAAAGGTGAATGGAATAAAGTGAGTTTATTATCAATAAAGATTTTCTTAGTAGAAAAGATGAATAAGAATTTTACTATCCTTAGCTATTAATTTTGATAGGAAAATTGCAGTAGAATGACGTAAAAAATGTTTTCCTTCATCGTGAGTAAGAAGAATAAATTTACGAGAATATTCCATCAGGGTTTAATGAGGGTGATGGAAACAAGGTTTGTAAGTTAAACAAGGAATTGTATGAGTTAAAACAGCCACCATGTGCTTGCTTTAGAAGGGTTGCCAAGGTTATGTTGGCTAATGGTTATAAACAAAGCCAAGGAGATCATATACTCTTCATAAAAGATTTAGCCTTGGGTGAGTCATGTAATTAATTGTGTACGTGGATGATATATTAGACAAGGAAATTGATGAGAAAGAGAAAGACATTTTGAATTAGGCCCAGCTGTGTGGAGTTTGAAACAACTTGGAAAATTGGAGTACTTCCTTGGAATTGAGGTGATTTGGTCTAAGCAAGGCATTTTTATTTCTCAACAAAAATATGTTACTGATATATCTTCTTAAGAAGGTAGGTATGATGGCTAGTAAACTGTTTGCAACTCCCGTTGAACAAAATCACATATTGAGCCATTTGGAGATAAGAAAGTGGATAAAAAAAATGTATCAATGGATTGTCATGAAACTCATGTATCTTGGACATATTGAGCTAGATGTAGCCTATTCAGTGAATGTAATCAATCAATTCATGCACAATCTAATAGAAATTCATCCAGAGGTAACCTATCGAAGTTCTCCAAAGACTTAAAGGCATATTAAGAAAGGTTTATTCAAGAAAACGCCATATATATATTGATTTGGCAATAAAACATTGATACAAATCTTTGGCAGGTTTCCATTGGACATGCACCTCAAATATAGGCTATCAGACATTTATGGGGAAACTAGCACTGGAGAAGTAAGAAACAAATATGGCAGCAATGGGGCCAAGTGCAAAAGTAGATTGAGAGCATGCGGTAAATAAAGGAGGCGCGAATTGTTATGGGTCAAGATCATTTGTAAGACAGCCCTCCCACGGAGTTTCCATGAAACTCTACTATGATAATAAATCAACCATCAACATTACACTCTATAACCGGTGCAACATGACTAGCATTGGACGAAACACATAGTGATAGATAAGCACTTCATCAAACAAAAGTTGGATAGTAGATTAATTTGTATACATGCTTCTACTGGACATCAATAGCAAATTTGCTAACAAAAGGGTTGTCTGGTACTGTGTTTCATGAAAATAATAACAACTTAGGAATAGGAAGATCTATATTCACTAGCTTGAGGGAAGGTATGGTAAATCATGTGTCAATCAAATTTTTTTAAGAAGAATCAGAGTCAATAATATGATGCTAAAATTTAGGGAATTAGTTGTGGAACATTATTTTCTATATACAAAATATTTGTATATAAAGTTTGTAATATAGGAATTATTCAAAAATTAATAAAATTAACAGCCTTGTTTCTTTCTATTTAAGATCTAAAAGTAGAATACATTTAATTTGCATTTTTATCTAGTTTGATTTTTTTTTTATGCAACTAAATTTCTTCACATAGCCATACACATATCATGTGACTTTTGAATGAAACTACATAGAAGTGAATAAGTAATCTTGGAATTAGATCTCATATTAGTATTTTTATTATCTACCTTAGGTTTGTCCTTTTATATTAACAACTTAGTAAAAGTAAAGTACTTTGCACATAAACAAAATTGATTCATCAGACATGATATAAATGTAGAAAACCACATGACAACGTACTAAATATGAAAAGTTCAAGATATTCTCTTTGACCAATGAAAAATCTACTAATAATAAGAAAATGGTATAAGAGAATGACATGTAGGTATCTGAATGAATGTACCTACTCCATATGATTGGTGTACCCACTCCCTGCAGTCTTATAGCATTAATATTTATATACCTATTCCACATTCGTGACATAACATTCCCTTGTGCTATTTCATTTATAAAACAAAAATGGATTCAAAAGAACTATGAAATAACCAAAATGATTTAATTTGTAGATTTCAAAAGATTTCAAGATTAAGAAGGATAAAACATAAGTGAAGAAAACGAATCTTTAATTTCGAAGAATAAAAATTTAATAACTTGTAATTTCATTTCATCTCATATTACTATTTCAATTAACTAATTTAAGATTCAAAATTTAAATTCTTCCAGTTAGACTTTTGTTTAACATAACTTAATTTTTCTTATACATACCGTTGCTTTTTAATCTATAAATTTTTTAATTTTTATTCTATTTTTATTAGTTGAATCTAAAATAAAATGAAACATTTGTTTCATCTATAATTGGACATTTCACTTTAAGGATTCTTCATAACTTTTGGTCAATGATGAGTGATGACTTTCACTTTTAGATTGAAGATATTATTAAAATTTGAATCTGTGCAAGATAGCCTTTTTTACTTAAGAAATTTTCAAATATTTTTATTTTTATACGTAAAGAGAAAATTTAAAAATACTAAACACTTTTTGAGACTCATATATTAACAAGAAGTAACTTAATTTGATTTTCTTTGAAAAATAGATTCCTAAATCACTTTAGAAGTTTTATAAATTTCAAATTCACATCATAGAGAAGTCCAAAAAATTTACTACGTAAGATCATTTCATAGATTTAATAAAGTATTTTTATCGTAAAAAAGAATAATAAATTTAGTAAACTCATGTTCACCTTTCCTAAATTTCATAAAATGATAATAAAAAAGTATAATGATTTTCAAAAATTATGAATCTCAAGATATTTTCCCCTTCAAACCCAAGACTTTAAAATCTTGAGGAAATATAACCTTGGTCTAGAATACATAAGATATTTAAAAAGTAATTAACCTCTAATTTGTGCTCATCAGTCTAATTCAAATAAGAGAATGTTCAACGTTTAATTGTGCAAGGGCATAGGAGGAGGCGCCCGACCGAGTTCTACTGGGACAATGATTACAATGTAACTCAAAAGTCATGTTCGGCTATCCAAAAAAAAAAACCTAATTAAATATGAGATTATATATTCAAGAAAAGTTAAATTCCCCTAAATATTAGACCTAGATCATTAAGATGAGTCAACAAGATAGGTCTTCAATAAAATGAGCTGGTATGTGTAAAAACTTTTGTGTTTCTACCAAATATCCTTATGATATACCTCAAACTTCTTTTTTAGGTTTAATAGGTCCTGACGTTTATCCCCACAATCCACTAAAAATAAATGTCAGAATCGATGATAACGTTAATGAGCCCAAACGACGTTAAAATGGTTGTTAAATCGATCACGAAAACTAATTTGTGCCGTAATTGATCTAAAAACTTTGGGGGTTTAAATTTGGGGAAAATAAAAGCCATAATGGATATAATTCTCCTCATTGACCTGATATTTTTGGTTCACGCGCGATTGCTTTTACTCTCTCTAAACCAATCGCTTACTCTTCTTATTGCTTATATGTTTTTTTTTTTTTATAGGAAACTTGTATTTGTCTAATAATGGCAAAATATTAGTAATATTGAAAACAAGATTATCTTTTTGCATGGTTCAAGAACTCGCTGATAAAATAATTTTGAATTAGGTAAAAATGTAATGATTACAAAATACCCCTAAAGGTAAATCCTACCCTCGATCGTTTTTCATTTCTTTCAAGAAAACTCTGAACATTTTCTTCTTCCTCGGGATTGTTCACTTACATCCAACCACACCTCAATCAACCACATTTTCTTCTTCTTCCTTTTGTCTCGTCGCTTTCCTTGAACCATTTTCATGTAAGCTAAGAACCCTAACATCTTATAAAACACATCTTCTTCTTTCTCCTCCTTGGATCATAACGCCATTACTGGTCCTGTTAGCCTCTTTGAAGCATCTACAAGGAAGGTAATTCTAAAACCCTAACATCTTTTTCTTCTTCTTCAAAAATCGTAACATCTTCTTTTTCTTCTTCATGTGAACACCTCTTCCTAATTGAAACACCCATAACGAGATTTCTATGGGAAAGAATATAGCTTCCTCAAGAGATTTATGTTTTATTGTGTCAATGTTGTGTTATCTGGTAGACTAAACGAGTTTCCTTATTTTTTTAAATGGGTAACACTATAACATACTAGGTAATGGCCATAAATTTGGTTGAGGGTGCTACCTGATACTACTATAATTAAACATTGTCAAAACACACTCCATACTTTATGCACATCACATTTTTATTCTACTTTTTCCTTGTAATGAGTCGAAGCATTGGTTAGAATGAGTTAAGATTATCAAGTGAAATCGTACCGCCATAACATTACATTGCATCAGATGCAATGATACTACAACAATGCAGACAGTCTCTTAAAAACCCCATAGCTTTGGTGCATTCATAGGTTAGTATTGGTACTACCATAGCATACTAGGAGTACTGCCATAACAAACTAGGGGTACTATCATAATATTACATTGCATTGTCTATTAGTCGATGCTACAATAACAAACAAATCCTATGACGCCCCAATCCCAGGGGGTCCTTTTTTTTTTTTTTTTTTTTACCATTGTAAGAAGTCTGTTATGACAAGGAAATTGCCGTAATAGAATCCCCTCCTGGTCGTGGCTCACGAACCTTGTTTTGCATGCTCGACCTGGTCCGTCAGTCACGGTCTTCTGCCACTAACGCGCGAACACCACATTGTCGCGACAGAGCGCTCTTTTTGTCATGATGCATAGCCCACCGGTTGTGACGCAGTTGCCTGCCCCAATCGTCACAAGATAGAACACTATTATATCGCAATACGGAAGACCCCATGTCTTGAACTGGCCGTGACATAAGGTATACCTTGTCAGGACACAATTTCAGTAACCTAGCATGAGTATCAAATTCTCGTCACGACATAAACTCTCGGGTCAAGGCTCTAAACCTCGACAACAAGAAAATACTCTGACGCACCAGATAATTCGCTTCCAGGGGCCAAAATCCATCGTGGACGTAAGAATACCTGTCATGACATAAAACCCCATCCAAGGCTAAACTCTATGGCAACACCAAAAATACTCTATCGCGACATGGAAACTTCTGGCCTTGACTAAACTCTGTTGAGATACAAAAATAATTTTTCGAGACATAGAAACTCCTGGCCTTTACCAAACTTTGTTGTGACACAAAAATACTCTATAGCAACATAGAAACTCTTAGCCTTGACCAAACTTTGTTGTGACACAAAATACTTATAGCTACATAGAAACTCCTGCTTTGACCAACTCGCCTATACACAAAATACTCATTGCTGATGTAAACTCAACAAGACTAAACTTGCGAAACATGAAAGGTGCAACACCTAACCTCTTGTCGTGGTCGTCTTGGTCGTGACAAGGAAACCTCTGTCGCAACATTGTCACGACAGAGAAACTGAGCATTGTCGCGACATGGAAAAACTATGTCGCGACCAAGCAACTGCCTGCCACTCGAGAACCATGTTGCGACACAGGGAACCCTTGTCGCAACATAGGACTAGAAACTCTATCGCGACCAGGAGACCCCTGTTGCAACCTAAAACTTGCCCAAACCTGCAATAGCCTTTCTAGCATTTCCTACACCTCCAGCTTTTTCCCAAGACACTATAAGTTATCACAATTTCAAAGATAATAATGGCAACATAAAATCTAGAAAACTCGCCAAACTCCAGATAAACAATTGTTTGAGTTTATTACAACTTCTTTTCTTTTTACATAATAGAAACTGGATAATCGTCTTAATTTTACAAAATACGTATTAAGTCATAATCCGCCTTCTTTACCATTAAGGGCCTGGGATGAGTTCCACTCGTGTACTCTGAAGATCTGAAATATATATTTTCCCCAATAATGGTGATCAATGCCCAAGAGAAGGTTCTCCTACAAGGGCTACTCCCACCTAAGTGTACACAATGCCATGATCTAATCATTAAACACATTGAGCAACAACATATGCATTTCTACATTAATGCTCACACATCAAAGAATGTCTAGTTCCTCACCGACTCCCTGTTAACTCCCCACACATACATGCCATGTGTGAACCTTCATTTTCAAAACAAAATATTTTTTTGGTTTTATTTTTTCAACCCTCGATACCTCGAGAACGCTATTCAAAAGTCATGTGTCTTTTCAGCAATGAACTGGTTTCCACCGCAGCGCCATACACCTTTCGACACTTTTGCGGACTTTTACCCCTGGATGAATATGTTTGATCAAGAATACATGCCTTTCACCTTAGGGGGTGTCTATCCCTTCTTGCTACTACTCGACACATAATTTCAATCCGTGCGAATTTAGGACGTTGTCTCTTTTTTAGAGCCCACCATTTAAATACCAAACACAATGTTCTTTTCATGCCACTGTACACTACTACGCTGACAAGCTCCCCATGTGCATATGTAACGCAGAATGTCATCGTGATGTTTTTTCATGTTACATGCATGATGAGAGCTTACATATGCAAATATTTATGATTCATGGATAATCACATTCTACACATATAATTCTATATCCATAATGCAACCCATGTAAATACATTAGTTCAACATATATCCATATGATTTTTCACACACTTGCATGTCATTCAATCAAGCAACAACACACAAAACTAGATCTTCATGTTCAGACCCAGAACAGTACACACAGTTCAACATGTCAGTCCATGTCTAGCATTGACACACTACAAAATCATCATACTCAAGCCTGTATTTTCCAACAAGTACAACCTACTTCAGAAGAAAGGACCCAGAAACTGGTATGTAATTCACCAACAATTTGATCACAACTGTTCTTGCACCAGCCCAACTATTAGAGCTACACCTCATGGCCATCAGCTGCCCTAGACAAGGATCTAACTGCAGGAGAGAACCCTCACTGAGGCAAACAGTCGCTTCCTCGACCACAAACCTCTTGCTTGTTCGAACAACGGAGACTAGTAGATTCTGGACCTCCTTTCCTCTGCCTTTTTCTTTATCTTTTCTTTCTCTTCTTTCCATCTTTTCTCTTCATTTTTCTTTCTTCCCCCACCAAACTCCTTTTGGTCTAGGTGTAGGACACCTTTCTTAATGCACCTTGACACATGGTAATCACCATGCCATGTGTTCCTCATGCCATTTCTCCACCCACTTATTTCTTGCATGATAAGAGTATGACACTTGGCTTTTCATGTGCCAAGTGTCCACTTGTTTGGTGCCACATGACACGTGTCCTCGTGTCATGTGTCACCGTGTCATTCTTCCACTTTTCCTCGAAATATGTGAAATTATGACTGTCCCTAATTAACGACGGAATATGTAGCTAGATTTCCTCACAAGACGAACTCAATGGTGCGGTTCGGTCATATCCGAGATTCAGCAAAGTCCTCGCGCTTGCAACCTAGTACAGCAATGGTAATCTACTCACTTTACCCAAACTCATTATCATTCTAAATCCCATGTTTCTGCAGATTTCATAAGCTTGTATTGCAAACACATAACATATTATATACACTACAACATACTGTGGGAAACACTCGGTAATTACTTTAATATTACATTGCGGACTTCGTATTAGGTAGATTATAATAAATAAAAACAAATCCTTAAAACTCCCATAGTTTTTATCGCATTCTGCTAGGTTTGTATTGGTATTACTACAACATACTAAGAAGTACTACCATAATATTTAGTACTACCTAGTACTATCATAATGAAAAATAGGCAAAATGAACAAAAAATGGTGAAGACCCCATACAAACAATTATATTACACAAATGTTATATGTTTATGGTCGTACGTCAAAACCACGTTAGCCACTATTTGGAATAGTGATACTGCCATACAAGAAGTTACCATAACACTTTACATCTCTTGTTATTGATTTTACCATGGATGCCTGGAATAAGTAGCAATATGTCAGTACAGGTGTCTCGCATGTAAAAATGACAGTCCATGATGTCGTATTTAAGTTGTGATTTTAACATCGAGTATGTGATTCATGGATCGAATGCCTGTGCCAGCGCTTATATTCCACAAAGGAATTCATACAAAGTCTACATTTCTAGTGATAATGTTATGCTATCATGGGTGCTATATTCAATAATGAAGAGACCGATGGGATTTGTCGATTCTATCTGTTTCTCACTAGGACATGAAGACAAACAAATGGAGAGTGTTTGCGTTATGCACATTTGTTTCATTATTTGTGTCATAATAGCATTAATGTATGTAATTGTAATATGTGGTCGTCTTCAATAAATTATGAATGAAAAATTTGCTTGAAATGATATCATCGGGAATGAAGTTGATTATAATCTTTACTAGATATGAATGAAAATTTACAATTTTGCTCAAGTACACTTTTTTAATCATAGAATAGTTTGGGATTCTCAACATGTCACCAAAACATTCATACATATGTAGCTTAAATACTTTGAAAATAAAACATCACTAACAACAACGCCCACCAATCATCAACTACTAACTAATCTTAAACTGGCTCGGGAGGACCATTCAGAATAGCCGAGCTTAGGTATGTCATCAACTATGATGTAGTTGGAAAACCAAACACTTAAATCGTTGCATGCGACCTTCTAGAGAAGCAAGTTGTGCACCATTACATTACATCATTGAAGTCAAATTGGTACTTCATAACAATGTTTTAGTGAAACATGTCAGGCAATTTATAACATATATTTACATCACATCACGTGGTGCACAATATGTTTCACTTGGAAGGTCAGACATGGAATGACTCGAGCATTGGGTTGTCCAATAACATCATGAGTTGATGACATACTTACGCCATTATTTCCAAATGGTCCTCCAAAGCCATGACTTAAGATTCATAGTGTTGATGGTTAGTTAGTATTGGTTACGATATTAGCTTGTTTATTTTCAAGTTGCTTTACCAATTTTGCGAATGCTTAAGGACACGCAAGTCCAAACCCGATATATTTTTGGTAGATTAAGAAGCATGTAATTGAAGCAAAATTGTGAATTTTCATTCATATCATGTAAAGATTATAGTTGCTTCATTCCATAAACACGATGACACCATTTCAAGCATATTTTCATTCATACAATTTGGTAGGCTGCATTACAACAATTATTCGATTACAATTACATTACATTACGTTGTTATGACCCAAACAACGAAACAAATATGTGCAGGTAATTTGAATACTTCTCCATTTTTTTTAGTCTTCATGTCCACAATTGGGAGTAAGGGAAGATAACTTACCAGTGATAGCCATCAGGTCTCTTCCATGTTAGTGGATATAACACCCATGATCGCATAACTTCGTCTTTGGAAGTGTAGACTTAATTTGTATAGCCCCCCTTTGTAAAATATCACCCTTCTTTGACATTCAATCCATGAATCACATACTCTATGTTCCCACCTAACAAATACAACATAATAGTTTATCATTTTCTATCCGGGGATTACTCAACAAACATAATCGCAACTTGTTAGGCATCCATGTGACTAAATAATAACCAAAGTGTAAAGTGTTATGCAGTAACTTCCTGTATATTATGGTAGTATCACTTCATTCCAAATAAGTGGCTAACCACCTACGGATCATTACAACCATAAACAGAGCACATGTGTACAATATAATTTGGTTCTAGATGGGGTCTTTGCCATATTTTGTCTATTTATTTTCATTATGGTAGTACTCAGTAATACCCTAGTATGTTACTGTAGTACTGTAGTATGTTATGGTAGTACCAATGCAAACCTATGAATGCAATAAAAACTAAGGGTGTTAAGAATGTGTTTGTTATTGTAGTACCGACTAATATACAATGCAATGTAATATTATGGTAGTACCCTTAGTATGTTATGGTAGTACTCCCAATATGTTATGGTAGTACCAAGGCAAACCTATGAATGCAATAAAACTATGGGATTTTAAGGATGTGTTTGTTATTGTAGTATCGACTAATATACAATGCCATGTAATGTTATGGTAGTACTCCTAGTACGTTATGGTAGTACCAATGCAAAAAAAAACTATGGGGTTTTAAGGATGTGTTTGTTATTATAGTACCGGCTAATATATAATGTAATGTAATGTTATGGTAGTACCAATTTCACTTCAATGATGCTAACTCATTCTAACCAATGCTCTAACTCATTACAAGGAAAAAGTAGAATAAAAATGTAATGTAAATATGGGGAGTGTTTTGACAATGTTTGATTATAGTAGTACCAGGTAGTACCTTTAACACGTTCTGGTAGTATCCCTAGTATATTATGGTGGTACCCATTACAAAAATATAAAGTCATCCAAGATACCAGATAACATGACAGCCACTAAAACATAAATCTTGTGAGGAAGCAATCTTCCTATGAAGAAGAAGAAGAAGAAGAAGATGTTAGATTCTGAAGAAGAAAAGAAGATGTTAGGGTTTTGGAATTACCTCAGATGCGCTTCAAGGCCAATCTGACCTTCACGCGTTTGTGATCCAAGGAGAGAAAGAAGAAGATGTGTTTCATAAGATGTTAAAGTTTTTGGATTAGCTTTACATGCAATGGTTCAAGGAAAAAGCAAAAGACATGAGGAAGAAGAAAATGTGGCTAGATGTCGTGAAACAACCGAGGAGGAAGAAGAAAATGTTCAAGGTTTTCTTCCAAAGAAGAAGAAGAACTAAGGTAGGATTTACCTTAGTGGGTATTTTTGGGGGGTTTTTCTTGTAATTATTATATTTTTATCTGTCTAAAATTATTATTTCTAATGTAAGTACTAAGCCATGTAAAAGATAATCTTGTTTTCAATGTTACTAATATTTTTCACTGTGTAGATAAACACAGCTTTCTCTTTCCTTTTCTGTCTCGACCTTGTTTGGTTCAAATGATAGCCGGTAGCTGATAATCTCAAATGGGGTGTTGGTAGCCTATAGTCGGAGCCGTATTATTTATAAATTCACACTGGTAAAATAGCTGATAGTTGATAACTGATTGAAAGTAAATTTATTTATATAAATATGATAGAGAGATAAAAACAATGCACATACAAGTAAAACCATGCAATTACACAAGCAAAAACCCAAGTGAGATTCTCGAATTTTGTTGGAAAAAAATAACGTCATGGGGTTTAAAATAATAAACACAGTCTTAACACGAGCCCAAATGCCGTTTAAGAAGGCTTAAGAAGGAATTAAGAAGGTGCCTAGTACTGGGCGGAAAGCGTTAGCCCTTGATGACATCCCCAAATATAGGTCCAAAACAAGGGCCTAATTCACCCCTTCAAAAGGCTGGTAATGTAATCAAAGAATTCATATTAAAGGAAAATACCCAATCTCCACCAATTAGGAAACATAATATTTCTAATTATCGCCATCAATTATCCCTTATTAATCTAATAAGGAAAGAAATCTCTCACCCAATGGGAGGAATATCGTATCATCATCCAACTAGAAAGCCACCACCATCCTCTTATTAATCAGTTTACGATAAGGAAAGAAAATCTCCTAGCTAGTGGGAGGAATATCGTATCATCCTCCAATAAGGAAAGATACTATTCAATGTCATCATCTAACTAGGAAAGTTGTCATGATCATCCATTATAAATACCAGCCAGAAATTCGATCTATAAAGGCACAAACTTATGCACAAAACTTCATTCCCTAAGTAGTTGATCTCTCTTCCCCCGGAAAGAACCGAATTATGCATCGGAGAGGCAACGGGCGAGCCCCTACCGATCCTTTTTGTTTTCTTTTTTTGCAAAGGAGTCCAAATGACGAGTCAGCGGATCGCCCAAGAATTCAAGCAAGCTCCAAACTTAGTTCCGCTGAAAAGCATCATCGCGATACTGGGCTCAGGAACGATGCCTTTTACTGTCACTGACTGATAGACAACTCTGAATACGTGGATAACGCCAATCCTCCTAGGATGCAAGACGAGACAAAGGATGGGATGTACCGACCTCCAAAGAGGCGCTGCAGACTCGGTGGGCAGCTAACACCTGACGAGGTGGGTGCGGTCTCGTGTCACCAAACAACACTCTGTCAAAGAGCTGGGAACAACTCACAGCAATACACCCCAAGAGACACGACAAACCCTGAAAAGACCAAACCTCAGCATCTCGAGAAGAGCAACACCCCAACCTCTTCGAGAAGGGATAGGAGGCGAGAAACTAGCCACACTGTATATGATCCTACTAACCCTGAGAGGTCGGAGCAAATGTTCGTGGACATCTAGCGAGAAATCACCCACATGAAGGTAATCAGAAAGGTCAAGCTCAGCCCCATGGACGCCCGGTGAAATAAAACCGAGTTCCATTCATCGCCGGGTGCCGACTTCCGCCTTCCAGCAAGTCTGGGACGCCACATATCGAGACGTTCAACGGAACAAAAGACCCCATAGACCACCTCAATACGTACAAAAATCAGATGGAACTGCACGGATATCGTATTCCAAAGAAATTTCACTGGCAGAGCTTAACAAAATTTCAACAAAGGTCAGCAACCACGGTTACAGCTCGTGGAGCCATGAAGCTCAGCTCAGAGCTTAATAGCTAAAGTGCCAAGTGTTCCACGGAGCCGAATGAAGAGCCCCGCAGCTCCGGGCCTCAGAGAGCCGCAATGCTCAAAAGGCAAGTAGCCACTGAGCTACACCCAAGAGCCATAGCTCGGGCCATAGAGCTTAACAACTCAACAAAGGCCAAGTAGCCATGCAACCATGTAGCTCAGGAGCTAGCTCAAAAAGGCCGAGTAGCCACGGAGCCATGTAGCTCAAGAGCTAGCTCAAAAAGGCCAAGTAGCTACGGAGCCATGTAGCTCAGGAGCCCGCAGCTCGCTTTGCAAAGCCGTGAATACCAAAGGCTAAGTAGCCACGAGCCATGTAGCTCAGAGCCATGTAGTTTGGGCCAGAGCTTAACAAACACAAAGCGCCAAGTAAATATGCAACCTATGTAGTCGAGCCTAACAACTCAAGCCTCGTAGAGCTTAACAAATAAAGGGCGCTATGAAGCACGAGTCATGTAGCTCGTGGAGCCCAAGAGCGCTCGCTTGCAGAGCGTGAATACCTCAAAAGGCCATGGCTACTGAGCCTAATAAATGGGCCATAGAGCGATCACCAACAAAGCTGGGCAACCATGGAGCCATGTAGCCTGTGAGCTCAAGAAATTAGCTTTTGCGTGAAATATCAAAGATAAAAAGGCAAAGTAGCCACGGAACCATGTAGTTCAGAGCCCAAGAGCTCGCCGGCAGAGTGTAATGTTCGAAAAATGCCAAGTAGCTATGGAGCCATAGCTCGGGGAGCTATGTAATTTAGTTTGCGAGCTTCAATGTACTTCAACAAAGGCCAAGTAGCCACGAAGCCATGTAGCTCAAGATCCTAGTATCTCAATTCGCAGAGCATAACAGCTCAAAAAGGCCAAGTAGCCATGGAGCCATGTAGCTCAGGAGCCCAGTAGCTTAGTTTGCAGAGCGTAATAGCTCAAAAATGCAAAGTAGTCACGGAGCCATTTAGCTCAGGAGCTAGCTCAAAAAGGCCAAGTAGCCATGGAGCCATGTAGCTTAGGAGCTAGCTCAAAAAGGCCAAGTAGCCATGAAGCCATGTAGCTCAGTTTGCAGACCTTAAAAGCTCAACAAAGGCCAAGTAGCCACGGAGCCATGTAGCTCAGGAGCCCAACAACTCAGTTCGTAGAGCTTAACAGCTCAAAAATGCCAAGTAGCCACGAAGCCATGTAACTCAGGAGCCATGAAGCTCAGTTTGCAAAGCTTAACAGCCCAAAAAGGCCAAGTAGCCACTGAGCCAAGGAAGCTCAGAGAGCTTCGCCAGGTGAGCGTGAATACCAAAAAGGCCATGAGCCACGGAGCCATGTGGCCGCCTTGCAGAGCTTAATAGCTCAACAAAGGCCAAGTGTACCCACGGCCATGTAGCCCAGAGCTAGCCTGCAAAGGCTAAGTAGCCACAGAGCCATAGCCAAGAGCTAGCTCAAAAGGCCAAGTAGCCCCGAGCCATGTAGCTCAGAGCCATGTAGCTCGGGCTTTGCAAAGCTTAACACCAAAAGCGGCGAGCCACTGAGCCATGTAGCTCAGAGCCCAATAGCTACTACAGAGCTTAATGCCTTAGGACAACCTTGTCGCCCAGAGTCCAAAAGAGCTCACTTTTCTAAGCCCACTGTCAAAAGGCACAATAGCCCCGAGCCCGATAGCTTCCGCTTGGAGGCTAAATAGCTCGTATTACTCAGGAACCAAGCATCTCAATTTGAAGCAAACAATATTAATCTATTAAATCTCGCATATTAGCAAGTAAAAGTCAATGTCGTTAATAATAAAGCCACACGCCCCGCCATAGCCAAAGGCTCGGGGCAACTGAGATGGGGTTTAAATACAGGGCGCCTGTGCCTGCAACATGAGCTCAAATGTCAGGTTTAAGAAGGGATTAAGAAGCAGACCTAGTACCAGTTTTGGGCCCTTGATGACATCCCAACATAGCCCAAACAAGCGCCTCTAATCTACCCTGCGCTACTTGCAATGTAATCAAAGAATTCATATTAAAGGAAAATACCTAATATCCACCAATTTGGAAAACATAATATTTCCTAATTATTGCCCATCAATTATCCCTTATTAATCGATTAACAATAAGGAAAGAAAATCTCTCACCCAATGAAGAATATCGTATCATCATCCAATTGGTGGTTACCATCGACCTTATTAACGGCGCACGATAAGGAAAGAAAATCTCCACCAGTGGAAGGAATATCGTATCATCCTCCAATAAGGAAAGATACTATTTAGTGTCATCATCCAACTAGGAAAGTTGTCATAATCATCCATTATAATACTGTGCCACCGTGACTAAGTGAAAGGTACTCGACTTATGCATAAAACTGCCTTTAATCACTGGACCTTCCTTCCTCCAAAGAACCGACCTAGGTGACCTGAGAGGCAATCCGCGAGCCCCGCTGATCCTTTTGGTTTCTTGTTTTTTGCAGAGGAGTCCAACGTACTGAGTCGCCACAGACGGCCTAGCAATTCAAGCAAGCTCCACCCCGGGCCCTGAAAAATGATCACTGTAACGTAACACTACACCCTACATAGGTCAAAAGAATATTTTTTTTTTTTTGGATAAGGCGGTTTATTTCCAAAAGGCAAAGCCTCACAACCAAGAATACACCACTGAAGCGCCCCAAAATTACAGAAAACTGACAAAGACCTCCCAAAAATCGATGGCAGAACAAACACAACCCACACCTAAGAGCAAACAAAAACAACAGGTACCCACCACATCCCGGCAGTCAACTGCGCTGCCACAAACTGCCACATAATTCAGCTCAACACAAAATCTAAGGACCCAACCGGAAGAATTCAAAACCATTGACTTTGTTCAATTTTGCTCGATTTTCTATTCTGAGATTATCTAATTAAAATATTAATAATAAAAAACTAAAGTATAATAAAAACTTAAACACCCAAATTGTTTTTTTAATAATTAGAGACTTATTATAGTTTTAATATATGTTAGATTAATAATCACTATTGCTTTAAGCATAATTTATTAATATATAATTTTATGATAAATAAAATTAATTGTAATATTAAGTTTTTTCTATAATTATTTTTTTCTATCAATATATCCATAACAATAATATTTTTTATTTTTATTTTGAAGTAAGAGTTTACTTTGATTACATTTTGTTTGATATTAAGTAACTAAAAATAAAATTAAAAAATTAATATCAAATTAAAATAATTAAACAAGAATTATCTGCAAATAAATTAAGACAATTTTTATTTAAAATATTTATTTTTATACAAATAAATTAAGATGTTTTTATTTTATTTATCTGTGTACAAATAAATTAGGACAATTTTACTTAAAATATTTATCTAGATACAAATAAATGAAGAAAAAATTTTTATTGAAAAATATTTATATGAAATTTCTACTTTTAAAAAAAGAAGATAAACTTCTAGATAAATTACGAATAAAAATATTACCCTCAAAATTATAAAATAATTAGATAAAGTTTATAAAAAGGAATTTTGTCAGAGAACTTTATAGGATAGCAAATGGAAAATAAACTTTTATAGAGAGTTTAGAAAAGCTATGACGGTAACTTTTCCCCACTAGCTCTTGATTAATACATAAAGATATTCTGTATTTACTAGTGTTCTTACTTCAGCTACACCCTAAAAGAAACCTTCCATTCCAGTGAATCAACCATCTAGCCCGACATTCCTCCTCCAATCCGCTCAACAAAAACAAGACCTTCATTTGATGAGACATGTGGTTTTTGGATTTTAAAGCGAAAAAGATAAGAGTTGCTGATGAATGGCTGATTTACGCTTTTGCTTTTCGCTTTGTTTTGTTTTTCTATACAAAATATTGTTTAAGTTTGGTTGTCCTGAAACGATAATTCGTCATCTATCTTTACCTAAATTGTTGGGAAAAAAGATCAAAATCGCATAAACTCCATTAATAAACCTTTCAGTCTAAAAGGAAGAAAACAAAAATCATTTAATTCACTGAATGTAACCCAAATTCAAGACTGAATTAAAAGAAAGTCTCGTTTGACAGCTTGAGAAAGGGAAAACCAAAAAATTAAAAACCTGGAGCCTGAATCACTGACTACTCCCACCGTTCCTCCAAAACCAAACCAAAACACCCATCACCACACCTTTGCTTTTCTCTTCTTTCGCCGTTTTCCCGACAAACAAAACATCAATTCAAAAAACAAAACTCAAAGCCCAACTACATGGTAAGAAAACAAACCACTTCTTAATTTGTGTTGAACGAGAAAAACAAATTAAATTTCCATCATCAACTGCCGTAATTACGCAATTAAAACTTATTTCATAAATTTAACCCCAAAGTTTTTAGATCAATGAGACACAATTAACCACATCAAACAACTTTACAGATTGATTCACGCCATTTTAATGTCACACACTTTCTGATGAGTCAATATACCAAAGATTGGCGGTTAATAGGTGAACTCTGATCTATTTAATCTGACTAAAGTGAGAAATCACATATGCACAAGCCCAAGCAGCCCAAACCTTGCCTTATGAAAGAGCGCTGATACATGATCACTAGTTAGAGTCCAAACAACTGTGGATTACATGACCACACCATACCAGCTACACGTCTCACGAATTTGAAACTCCTCACAAAGAATCAAGATAAAAGATTTGCACAAAACCGTGTAAAAAAGAAAAGGTGCCTGGCTTTCAGATTCACCTCTACGGATTAGGAAAGAAGGATCCTACAGATCACTCATTTCCTCCCATAACCACAAGAGTCGTCTGCGAGCAGGAAAAGAAATGTTGAGAGATACCCGACACCATCTAACAAGGAAAACTACTATTCCTCCGAAATATTTTAATCATTATACCACAAAAACAAAGAATTGCATACTACAGTACAATGAATTTTTCATAAGTAATAATCACGAGCCACCTGTTTGCATACCACATTAATCTCTTAAGATCACCTCTTTTTTTGTGTCATAGGTCATTCACTTATCCACCAATAACCAATTCAAACGGCTTTAAGAGGCTCTAGCTAGTATCGATGAAAAAGCACCATCGGGCCATACCACATGGAAACTGACGCCTTTACAAAGAAACGAATTCTATGGTCGATGTATCAGAGCTCTAAATGGTGCAGAGACACGCCAATCCTCGACGCAAGACCGCAGGCGCAACCGCCCAGATGGCTACCTCGCTTAGATGGTCTTCTTGAAACCACACGCCATATTGACGAGGTGGAGGCGCTCCGTCTCGCCAACCAGCGTCTGCTGAGAGACTTGGAGGAACTCACCCGACAAATGCAGTGACAACAGGAAGAACGACAACACCATGACACTCCTCGGGGACGCTGATGGAGAAGTGAGAAACCATTTGCCAAGGAGCCCGATCTGAGAAGCCTCGTGAGAAGACCAGAATGATGGGATTCCCGAGAACAACAGAGGGCAATGGACCCTCCGCACTTCACCGAGATGTGGAACTGGGCCGTGGGAGCAAAGGTTACGACATCCAGCAAGAGTCACCGCGCGAGGGAAATGTGTTGAAAGAACGAGCCCAACAGCGGATACGTTAGGGCGGCAAGAAACGAGTCCAGCCACGGGCCAGGTAATACACTCCCTCTCCCTAGCCGGTTCGTAATGCCCCAAATCGAAACGTTCAACGGAAAAAAAGATCCTGTAGACCACCTCAATACCTACAAGAATCAGATGGAGCTGCAAGGGTACCAGACCCCGCCGAAGGCGAGCTTTCGCCACTCACAAAGAAAGGCCCGCTTTACCGGGTTCAACGCACCCCCACTGTCAATCTCATCCTTGTAGAGCCATCCATTCGCTCGTCTCCCACTCATCGGCCTCTGACATTGGCCAAGAAGTCGAGCTATCACTTGTCAACACTATAAAGCAGGCCTATAGAGAAACCCCGAGGTCCCGCGTCTTAAAGGTTTAACGGGAGTCCTTAAAGGTGAGATGATCTAACGAGAAGTTTGCTGTCACCCACTTTCATCTCCGGCTCAAGGTGGCAACAAAAGACTTAATGTTTATCCTGAACCTCAGCAAGCATGGCCGAGGTGCCTCGCTTAAAGTGGAGAATTACATCAATCCGTGAGGAAGCCCTCTATCTAAGCGGAAAACTCGCGCCAAAGGAGAAAAAAAGTAAGGGCGAGAAAATGAGAAATGCAGCCCAGAGACGAGAGGAGGCCAGTGATAGATCCCCAAGAAAGGGACAGAGGCCGAGAACGATCTCCAAAGAGACGAGGCAACGCTGTGGACCGCTCAGCTCCACCTGTACTCGAAGTACAAACCACGATATCCACTTTGGCAATTCACTCCCTTAACAAACTCTGGTGGCAGTGTCCCACGTGGAGACGCAAAGACGAAATTTTTTAAGGTGTGTCGCCTCAAATGAAGACGTGACCCAAAGAAAGAGAGACTAACTAAGTATTGTGAATTCCATAGGGATCACGCATAATCAATGTGATGATTGCATCCAACCGAGGAATAAATCGACACCGACCTAATGTGGACATCTACGCCGCCAGGGCCTCAAAAGGTCGACCGTGGACCACCTCGCCACTCGCCAACTAGCACCAACTCAACACCAGCAACCCCTGGGGGAAATCCATGTGATCTCCGAGGATTCAAAGGTGGGAGACGCTGGAATACAAGCAAAGATCCAAACTCCCAAAGCAACACCACCATAACTTTTTCTCACCGATGGTGGCTGGGTCGCGATCCGCGATGATCCGCCGTAGTAAGGGTCGCCAGCCAACAAAACGGTGCATAGAGTCCTGGTTGACAATCTAAGCTCGCCACATCATCTTCGTGTCAACTCTTGATAAGATGTGGGCATCGGCGTATTATCGCCACCGCCACCGTGGGGATTCTCCATACAGTGTCGCTCGTCACAACTAGTACCACGGAAGATCCCTGCGGTCGCAACAACAACGGTGAAGTTCCTCATAGTGGATGCCTCTTCGATCAGCTTATAACATACTGCTGGGCAGACCTTCCCTCAACGCCATGAGAGCCATCCCTTCCGCCTATCATATGGTTATCAAATTCCCCACTGTTAATGGGATAGGAATGGTTCGAGGAGATCAGCGTGATAGCCAGGGGAGTGCCACAAGATCTATGAAACAAAAAGCTAAGAGGCGCATCTTACATGAACGAGCCTGATATGCGAGATGAGATGAGCACCCGCCACCTCAAAAAAGAATCTAGAACCTAGATACAAATTTTGATGTATTGAACTTAACATCTTGTCTACATCGGATCCAAATTAGCCAAAGATGTCAAGGACCTCCTCATCCACTTCTTGAAGCAAAACATGGAAGTATTCGCCTGGAAGCAGGAGGATATGGGGGGAATTGATCCCGCAGTGATCACACACAGGCTGAACATCAGCCCCTCCTTCAAACCCGCTGCTAAAAGAAGGATTTGGCCTCGGTGTATATGGCGCGATCACGGCTGAAGTTAACAAACTCCTACAAGCCAAAGCTATCCGAGAAGTGGAATACCTTGACTGGTTAGCTAATGTAGTCCTCGTCAAAAAGGCAAACGATAAATGGTGACTCTGCATTGACTTCACCGATATCAATAGAGCCTATCCGAAAATATTTCTACCGAATCGACCGATAGTGGACGCCACACGCCACGAAGCCACTACGACGCTGATACAACTAGACTTAATGGACCCCAATGACTAAGAGAAGACCTCGTTCGTAACTGGGCAAGGTACTTACTATTACCAGGTGATGCCCTTCATTAAGAACGCAGGGGCCTCATATCAAAGGCTAGTAAAAAGAATGTTTAAGAAGCAGATTGGAACATCTATGGAGGTATATATAGATGACATGCTGATGAAATCAATTAAGTCCGAGCTCCATATAGCCCACCTAGCTGAGTCATTCCAGGTCCTGAAGGACTATAACATGAAGTTAAATCCGACCAATCAGGCTTCTCGTAGTCTCAAAATTAAAAATTCGGTTTCATGTGGTCAACATCCAAGAATAGAGGCAAATCTAGATAAGATAAAAGATGTGGTTGCACATGTACCCACTAACACCCAGAGAACTAATCGCTTGACTGGAGAATAGCCGTCTAAGCCGCTTGGGGTCCAAATCCAAATGACAAGTGTCAATCACTCCTTCCAAGTTCGAAAAAAAGGTCACTGGGACGCCTGAAGGTGAAGAGGCGTTCTCGACGCTAAAAACATACCTAAGCTCCCCTCCCATCCTAGTAAGTCCCTCCAAGGGAGAACTCCTTACCCTTTATTCGTTGCTTGTGATTTCAACCGCCGCCCGGTCGTAGAGCGAGACGGAATACAAAGAATTATTCACTACTACAACCCGAAAGCCTGAGGGGAGCGAGAAAAGTATCCAAAGATTAAAAAGTTGATCTTAGCACTGGTAAATCCACGCGAAGGCTTCGACCATATTTTTAGGCTTACACTATCGAAGTCCCAATAGAACACCCAATGAGACAGATACTGCACAAGCCAGAGACCTCGCGAAGACTAATAAAATGGGCCATGGAGCTTAGCAAGTTCGACATTAGATACAAGCCGAGATGGAGGTCGTTGGCGTGTTTCGCATCTCAGAGTTCACCCATTTAAATACCTGACAAATTTACCGAAACTACTTAATTGGCACTCCAAATCTACCCATCCGAGGCTATCCGCTGACACGCCACTCCTGGGCGAAGTGGTGCGGCTCCACTCACCTCCTGAAGGTGATCACGGAGCACGATTCGATTTCAAGCCCAACAACGAGGGCCGAGTATGAAGTCACATACGCTTAATCTGCCACTCTATGGAAAGGATCAACTGAGATACTTAGTGACCCAATTGGTGGTAAAAAGATAGAGGACTCAATGGCCGTGGTGAAAATGATCCTTACCTCAAAAAGGTGCGTAGAATTGTTTAAAAAGTTCACACGTTCAGTCAAGCATGTCCAAGGGTAGAATCAAGCAGTGATGCCTCGACAAAGCCAGCAACAAAGATCACAATAGCGATCTAGATTAACGTACCGCTCAGCACTCCTCCAGAACCCCCTATGAACGCCGACAATGAAGAAGTGTCCCTGCACGTCCCAGCCGAAGCCAGATGGACCCCATATGGGATTACTGGTGGACTGAAGACGCTGCGATCCAAATGAGGCATCCAAACCTCTCGTAACGAGATCACTAGATTCACCACCATCGGACCCTTTATAAACGAGGCTTCTACACCCATCCTGGCGCGAGGAAAGGAAGCACTGGCCATATGCTCCTCGAGGTGCATGAAGGCATTTGTGGCAACCATATCGAAATGTGACTCGTAGCAAAGACCTCGTGACGTGATATTATCGCCTACAATGCTCAAAGACGCCACTCGAGTCGGTTAGAAAATGCAAAACTGCCAGAGCATGCCTGCATCTCTCACCTCCCCCACGAGTCGACCTCAATCACAAGTCCCCAGCCTTCTAACAGCGGTGCGGACATAATGGGGCCCCTACCATCGGGAAGCGCCGCCCGTTTATTATCAGAGGATTACTTCACCAAGCTGGCCGAGTCAGCCATTAGCAACAAATCACCGAGCAAAGGTGCGTGAACTTTGTTTAGCGTCTGATATGCGTGTTCGTAATCCCTGTGAGCCCCGTATCTCGATAATGGGAAACAACTTCAACAATACTAAGTTCGGGATTTCTCAGGCCGAGCCTCTAATCGCACCTGCTTATTCATCCCCGCCATCTCGCAGTTCAAATGCATGCGTGTCACTATATGACTCGCGCGCTAAAGACTAAACTAGAAAAATCTAAAGGAAAATGGGTAGAATACTTCCACGCAGGTGTTATGGGCCTACAGACTACATTACGTATCAAGAACTCCAAGAAACCCCATTCGCCTAACGTCGCACAAGAAAATCCCGCTGAGGTTTCCGCTAAAATCACCAAGAGTTGAGTTCGCAAATACCGAGCACAACAAGGAGATTCTCCGCCTGAACCTTGACCTCCTAGAAGAAATGCCGAGCAAGCCTGAAGCTATGCCGAGAGGACTATCACAGAAGACAAAGAAATACTACGACTGGCTGGTCGTGCCAAGGAGTTTTAGTACGGATCTAGTTCTAAAGAAACTCCCCGGCCATCAAGGAAAGATCCACACACGGAAGCTAGACCTAACTGAAGGACCCCGTGGTATCGTGAATAGTCCGACCGCAACTACAAACTTCAAACAAAGAGGAAAACCTTGCCACACTCGAACGCCAGCACCTCAAAGCTTTACCAATAGACCCCGATCTGTAGCTGAATAAGAAATTCAGCTTTATTTATAATAGCGAATCTTTGTTCAGTCTACCCGATTAATATTCTCGCAAACCAAAAAAAAAGGAAGAAACAACATCGATAAAGGGCATAATATCGTGATCACTTATTGAAGACTGCAAGATTATAATCAAGAAATGGTTTCTTCATATCTCACTAAACTACAATCGCGAAAGTTGTTCTTCAGCATCGCCAACACTCAGTTGGGCAAAACCACGCCAGGCGGAAGATAAGAGGAAAGGAAAAGGGTAGAAAAGATATACAAAGAATAGAAAGAGAAATGAGAGAAGACAGACAAAGAGGAAGTGCATGAAAGGAGAAAGGGGAAGGGAAGGGTGAAGAGAAAAGAAAGAGGACAGAGCAATGGAGGAAGCGGACTTAAAAATATCCCTCCGCACACCGCCTCTCGATATGCCCTGTCCGGGCCCTAACGGGCAGGACTAGTGGAACACAACTCCCACAAGGGGAGGAACTCAAAACACAACTCCTACCAAAGGTAGAGCATCTAAACCAAATGTCAACCTGCGGTCACCAAACATACCTCGTGTAGTGACGACCAAACCCTAAAGCTTCATCATGAACGAAATCCAACACTATCGAAGAGAGGAAGAAGGTTGTAGCGGAGTATGACACAAACCGTCAAAGAAAGGCAGCAATTTATAAAGAAACACAAACGCCTGGAGAGCCACACTCGCTCCGATTCGTAAGATCCGCACAAATCAATGTGCCTTCCCTAGAGAAGTAAGACGAAGAGCCTGTAGCCTCAGGAGCCTTGTAGCCTGGGCCTTAAGAGAGCCTTGCAACTCGTATTCAAAGGGTCATACACTGGCTCATAAAAGAACCCGACAAATTAGAAGGCCAAGTAGCCAAGGAGCCATGTAGCCTGTGAGCCCCAGCCTCACTTCAAGGAGCAACGTAGTTTCGCCAAGGAGCCAAGTACTCAGAGCTCACATGTCTGGGCCTTAAGAGAGCCTCAGCCATATTCAAAAGGGGTCTACAAATTTGGCTCATAAAGAACCTGGACAAATTTAGAGGCTAAGAGAGCCAAGGAGCCTTAGCTCGCCTGGGGAGCCATGCAACTAAGGAGCCTTATAAATTACAAGAGAGCCTTTCGTCGATTCAAAGGGCCATACAAATTTCTGTCACAGGAAGAACTCGACAGCCCAAAAGGCCAAGTAGCCAAGGAGCCTTGTAGCTCAGTTTCCAGGAGCCTTGTAGCTTAGTCTTAAGAGAGCTTTGTAGTTTAGATTCAAAAGGGTCGTACGGCTTAGTTCATAAAGAGCCTGACGGCCCGTAAGGCTGGGTGCAGCCAAGGAGCCATGTAGCTCGTGGAGCCTGCAGCTCAATTTCATGGAGCAACGTAGCTCGCTTCCACAAGGAGCCATTGAAATCAGAGCCCTAGAAGCTGGCCTTCAAGGAGCCATGTGCCTAAGGAGCCTTGTAGCTCGCTCAAGGAGCCATGTAGTAGCCTCGCCTTCAGGGAGCAACGTTGCTCGGGCTTTAAAAGAGCCTCAAGTAGCCTCGCTAGGGTGAGCCTGCCTCTACGACAAGAGAGCCTCAGAGCGCCTAGCCTGGCCAAGGCCGTATAACCTGAAGAACCCGGCCATCAAAATCGGGTGACCAAAACTTCAACACCCGGTCATACCATCGAAAACCAAAGACAGAGAAGAACGACATCCATAAAACAACAAACCAATGTTGGTATCAGATGTCCAGTATTTGAGCTAGACAAAGATTATGCACAAAGGGGCCTAAATGTTTGAAGGAGCTACGAGTGAAATTTTAGTAGTACGAAATAGCCTCCGAGCCGTGGATCGTAAAGTAGTTCAGTATAATAGGGAGAACTGATTTCAGAGTTCCTACCTTCACTGTGTGGAGAGGGAATTGAACTTGGAGTATCAAAGGTTTGCTTGGCTCCCGTAAATGGATTCCCTCCGCCTCCTCTTCGTCGAACTTGAAAAATTGAAGTCCAAACCTCTCTTAAAAGCTCAACTCTACGCTCTAAAAGCGAGCAACCTGCAGGCCCATATGCAGCTCAGCCCCTACTCATGGTATTACTCCATCCCTTTCAGCCGATCATATCCCAATCGGCTAGAGGTGGTCCCCGTGATAGCGCACTACACTCGGTCAAGCGCTCCACCAGCCTCGCCTTTAGAAGCTTCGTCGGGCCCGATCTAATGCCGCTTTGCACTCGCCTTCCCGGCAACCTAGAACCTTCCTAACCACTCGCACCATCCTCGATGCACCTTAGGCCCTATAGCCTTTTTTCATCTTCGCCTCCTCGCTTCACGGTCAAGTGTATGCTTCGTGATCAGATTTATACCCTAAAACATCATCACCAGCTTTGTATCCAGCTCGCAATACTCTCTTTGATGGTCAAGGAGGCGACCTTCGCCTCAGAGGCCTCACGCCTCAGAAAGCTCAGCCGAATCGGTCCTCGCCAGTCCCACATAAGTGAAACATCCGTCAAGGAATAAGAAGGAGTTAGCAGACAACATTAACATAACAATAAGAAAAATAAAAGAAGGCGCGCGACATACGACAACCCCAGGGCACAGGCCGAGCCTCTTAACGCACAGAGCTTCCACTTTCCCCGAGATCGTAGTCCCGGCTGATGACGAACACTCCCGGGGCGCAAGTCTGGTTGGTGGAGTGGAAGAGTCCTCACCCCCTCACCCAGTTTACCATTCCCACATCTCCCCTGCCTGGAGGGGAAGGTAAGCTATCATGGGCCCTGGTGACAGATAGGAAGGATTCTCAGAGAGAGCTCGACAAATTTTCAAGAAACTCGCTCCCGCAGCGGAGGATCTAATGACACCAGACCCCGCCACCTGACACCCTACCAGATACCACGCCGCCTCCCCAAAACCTCAGCGTGCGAGCTGGATCACACCCCAACTCGATTCATCCCCAGCCTGAACCGACTCTTAGAGGATCCCGAGCCATACGCTTTATGTCTCTCTCTTCCTTCACTTAGTAACCCTATTATAAATTCCTGCCTCCCGTGAAAGGCTTCACAACCGTAGGTCTCTGTAAAGTTTCGAGGCAGCAAGGAGCTGAGAGGGGATCTCGCAGGGAATTTAAAGGGCTCATTCCTGCGGAGCCGGGAATGTCTAAGCCTGACCAGATCGAATACGCCTCGAGGGTGACACTCGCCACGCGCTTCACTCGTCCCGGGGGGGTGAGGCGATAATTAAGGCAACACAACCATAACAAAGTCAAAACATAATCGACCTCCTGCACCACCCCTACTAGCATGAATAAAACTCACGTGAGGTTCTCAGGGCACCATACGTTTCGAATTTCAACGATCATCTCGTCAATGTGGTCAGATTCCCAATGCTCGACTCTCGATAAAGAAATAGCCCAAAGGTTTACGGAGGAAGGAGGTCGGAAATAATAGGCCCCGGCAAAGGGCCCACTTAGAAATGTACAAGAAGCATCCTTCATGCTAAAGAGATCTAGCAGCAGAGCTATACTAGGGACCCTGAGGCCCTTATCCTTAAAAAAAACCAAAAGGCCAACCAAGACACCCCAAAAATTGGGAGAAAGCTGGGACGAGCACACGTTGAAATGTTGTAAAACGCTTTTTATGAAGGGATGCAAAGGATATCGAAGACCGTTCTCAAAGGCCGCCAAAGAAGCGCACTATCTGGGAAACTGACGCCATATAAGACGTGAGGATATCGGGACACCAGATTCGGACACCGAAAGGGGGTCCATAGCAAGTAACAAAAATGAGAACATACTCGACCTCGCTTAGGGCCCACAAGGTCCGCAGATTTCACAAAGAGCCCTCAAATATTCTGAGTCACCAGATATCTAATCTCGCTAATCTTCCCTCGCTTTACGTATGAGGAAGATAACCTACCTGGAAGGACCCCAACCATAGCGACAGGACCACCGAGTCCGCCATCATTTCGCCCCGACACCGACTCCTCAGCCGACCTTTCCTCTATACGCAAGCCCACAGAAGCACGCATGACTAAACGGCGGAAAGAGAGAACGAACAGCAACTATAAGAGAAGTGGACCCCCAACCTAACATGCCCTAATCCTAACACTAAATTCAAACAAGCGAGGAAAGGAACATACACCAAACTAAGGAGGAAAACAAGGAAAACGACTTCGTAAGACAAAAGCACCACAAAGTGTGTCTCGAACACCGATCAAGGATGCTTTCAAAACCGCGAAAAGAAGTGGAAAAGTGAGCACAAGGAATGTTTCTTGAAGCATGAGGATACCCTAAATAGGTGCGAAACGAAGAGCGCTCTATCATTATCACAAGATGTTTTGACTACGACAAAGCTCTGTGATCAAACCATCCCCGCAAACCACGCGAGTTCGAACCGATCCAAGAACGGCCACTTCCTCGCTTGCTCGCTTAGTCAAGAGCCGGGGTTGGTTGATGGGGTAGAGAATGACATATGCATTAGCCCAGCGTAGCCCAAACCTCCCGCTTTACGAAGAGCTGGCTAATGAAGAAGTCCAACCCACTCATATATTAGACCATACCCATACTAAAGTACACTGCCTGGGCCCAAATTGAAACCTCACCGCTGCAATCAAGAGATAAAGGCGCCCAAAACTCGTAGAAGGAAAGGTGCCCAGCTTCCATGATCCGCACCCTTACTGTGACAGAAAGAAGCGATCCTACATGCATCACGGCTCCTCCATTATCCCAAGAGCCTGGGCTTTGCGGCCATGAAAGGAAACCTCACCGAGTGAGGGAGATACCGTAAAACCATATAATAAGAAAAGTAATCACTATGCCCCCTTATAAATACCGACCCATTCCACCATAAAAAGGTATGCAGCAATTACGCTATAGACAACAGTTGAATTCTTTTTCATAAGGAAAGAAACCGACTTAAATTATCGGTTATCGGCCAAGACACTTCGCCGATCACCCTTATGTCATCAAAATCCACCCAACGTAACGTGCCCAATGGCTTCAAGAGGCTCCAAACTTCAAGACGGAAAAGCACCATCAGCACCTAAAATTTCAAGTATTAAGTGGAATATTTAATGAAACATGAGAGATTTTTTTCACTTTACCCTAAAATTACAATGAATCATAAATAACTCCAAGACTCCTAAAAGACAACTTTTTTTGTTAGACCACGAGGTGTCCCGGGAAGGGCAACACACACGAAAGATAATTTTTAAACCATACCACATCAAAACTAACCCTATATGAGCCTAGAGACCAAAAGGGCTACAAAGCTTACAACATAACACAACTGCATTCCCAAGGCTCGAACCCATAATTAAGTTATGAGAGACCCCAATCATCTCACCTACATGTTCAATGGTAAAAAGACAACTTTATGGACAAGGATTAAACACTAAAGACATGGCTTAAACTATGGAACAGATAAAATAATTACAAGGGGAGTCAAGAGAGATTTTTAGGTGATTAAGTCACCATCTTCCCACCATAAATTTCACTTTTAACTTCAAATTGGCATTTTTTCTATATTAGAGATAGTGAGGGTCCATTTTTCACCTAACTCTAACCGATAAACTCTGGGAATCAAAAGTAGGCTTATATACACCATAGAAATATTATTGTACATAAGCATGAAGAATGACTTTGTGGTGGTCACACCTTATGAAAATGAATGTTCTTGGTTAAAAAGTCAAACCTCACAAAATTAAACTCCTAAAATATTGATATTTCTTCTTCCACGCCATCTCGCAAGCAAAAAGAAAGGGAAATCTCTCCACCTCCGTTTGAAACATGATTCTTACGAAGGGATCGACCTGGAGAGCAGAGAGGACTCTAGCCATCCTCCCATCGGGCCACCACAATTTCGGCCGCCGAAGGGTACTCGATAAAGAAATCTCTTTGTTCCTACCTTCGTGGCTTTTTCAAGGTACAATTTTTTGTTCTTCGTTTTTTTCTCACTCACTACATTCTATCTTATATTTCTTTTATTGGTAATGATTCATATTTACTCTCTATTTATAACTTTCATAACCATGTTCTAGAGTCCTTCTTATTGTTCGTCATATTTCTATGCATTTTTTCTCCTTAGTATAGCCCATTTAAGATCTCTTATAACTCACATAAGGAGAAAAGGAAGAGCGGCTACTCATGGAATAGGGGGAGAAGGTGATTTTCACTATTTATGATAATATTTTTCTTAAATATTACAATAATTTTAAATATCAACTATTATTGGTCTACTCATCATTCAATCAATGGAACCGTGAATCGATAATTTTTTATTTACTATCTAGTCCGATTTTAAACATAAACATTGGGTTAGAAGGTTATTTTTATGGAAGCTACAAAGACAATTCATTTCAAATAATTTTCACAAACTTATTCTGCAGAAATAAAGAAAAAGTCTTATTTGACTTTTTTACATTTTATCTGTAGCCCTTGATTTAAGGAACAAATATTACAATAAAATTAACTTTTAGCTACAAAATATTGTATTGAAATTTAACTGCCTACAAAAACATTTTTCTAAACAAAATATTTTATAACACGTCCATCATCGTAGCCCCCCACTTAGGGATGGCAACGAGGTGAGTTCAAGAAAAGGCCACCCCATCCAAACCTTGTCGTGTTTATTTAAATCATTTCCCATATATATATATATATATATATATATATATATATATATCCATCCCGCAAAAAAATTTTAATGGATTAGAATGAGTTTGGAAATATTTTTATTTAGCATGCTCAGATTCAGCATTAAAAGTAAAATCCAAATTAATATTCTAATTAGGTCGTGACGATTGATTTATAAATATTGTGGTATTTCCTATATTATCATCGAGGTCTTTAGTAAAGTTATCTTTTCCCATTTTGATTTTATTTTTTATTTATTATATTAAATTAATGAATTTCATAAAAATAAATATATAATTCTTTGTATAAATTATTTTAATAAAAATATTTTAATTATTTTTATTTACATTAAAATATAAAATAAAAAATAATCATAAAATAATTTTTTAATATAATTGGGCCAGGATGACATATAACAATATCCAAATCCCATCTCTCGGGGTTCGGAAAAAAGACGAACCCTATAAAAACTTGATTACACTTAAACTATCCGACTCATTAAAAATAGACAAGGTGGAAGTTGGAACTCAAAAAATCCATCTAGTTACCCATACCCCTACACAGACATCTCCATTAACTATCCCAATGAAATTTCTTTATTTCATTTCACTATTAAAAGTTTACTGTGATGAAGTAAAGTCGTCACTAAAAGGTTACTTCTGCATGTAACATCAATTAATGACAAATATATTAATTTTGTAATTTTTTTTAATAAAACATTTTTCAGCGTGTCAACAAAGTATTAACACTAATGTTTTGCAAATAAATAGAGCGAAGTAGTCAATTAGACGACCATCGATTGACCACCAAACCCATCCGACCTAGCCAAACAAATCGCTTTGATCAAAAAGTATTTGAGCCTTAACCACCAGGTTATGAAGATTCTTCATTGAATTATATTGCAAATCAAAAAATAAAACATTTATAATGTGTGTTTTTTCTTTTAATTTTTATTGTATGATAATTATAAAAATAATATATATTAGGCGATTGATAATCCAGTGGTATCATTACTATCTTGTAAAAAAGTGCTTTGTTGTAATAAAAAAACTAACATAACATTTTAAAAATAATAAAACACATTTAAAAAAACACACAAAACACATAAATAAAATAAAAAATTATAATTTTTTCATTTTAAATATATTTTTATACTTAAATATTATATATGTTTTATTTAATAAAACTTAAAATGTTAATATATAGAAATAATTATTTTTTCAAATCTATTCATTTTGCATTATATCACTAAGGATGGTGTTCTTGGCGACTATTTTTTAATATACTGCTTTAAAATGAATAAACTGTTTTAATCGTATCTAAACCTCAAACTCCTTCTTTATGCTCTTGGCGTACGCTTTTAATGATGAGCGCCTATCATTAAATACATTTTAGTTTGCAAGTAAATCGTTTTCATTGAAACTCAAACTGAGATCCTCCTTATCCCTTTTATGCCTGCTTTTAACGACACAATTAGGAGTTAGACGTGATCTATAAGGACTTGATTATGGGACCTCATTGTCACCCTTCCCCTTTTATCCACTTAAGCCACACCTAATGGCAGAAATAAATTTTATTATTTTAATTTTATAATAATATAAAATTAGTTTTAATTTCATGTCAATTCAAATATGAGTTTGACTAACAAAAGTTTTGATTCAATACAGAAAAATGATTAGTACATACTTACATATGCTATATAACACATAAAATGCATTTGAGTGAGGATGGTTTTCAAATCGACGAACTGGAATCAATAATTAATTATTTTAAAAAATGCCTATAATTTTTATTAATATAACATCAATAACATTAATATATATTATCGATTGATTAAGTCACTTACGTCTTGCTCTTTCATTTTCAAAGATAGTTACTATTATTATAATGAAAGTGGTTCTTTCAAGAAGAAGGAATCACCCCAATAAATAGCTCACATTTATGAAACTGCCAGACTTCTTGTTCTTGTTATGGCGATTTCCCCTCTCTCCCCCCTCCTCCTCCTCCTCCTCCTCCTCCTTCTCCTCCTGCCGAGCATCACGTATGTTCCGCTAGTGCGACTGCCAGAGGTGTCTCCTCCAGTGCCACAGCCAGAGGCGTTCTGCCATGCATTGCCACCGCCAGAGGCGTCTCCTCCGAAGCCATCTCCACCACCGAGGGAGCAGCAGCAGCGACTGAACAACATAATCGACGCCCTCATCGGCACCGGCGACTTTGGGGGATGGGCCGATCTCCTCTCCTCGGTGGATCCCTCCATGCCCTGGCGACTGCCACCTTCATCCTCCGACAGCCACAGCGCAGCGGCGGCAGCCACTTCCACCTTGAACCCGATGACATCTTCCCACTCACATCATCCGCAACGCCTCTGCGTTCTCCTGATCTCCAGCGCTTGCTCACCGGTTCTCGCCTTTCCGACTCTTGCCCACCATGTCCATTCTCATCACCAAAAATACTTCCACTTACAGTTTATGGCTCTTCGATCGCTCCACCCCGGCTCTCTACCTCGCCTCCGGCGTCTCCGTCCACGGCGTCTCTTCCGTCCTCGACTACTCACTCTACGGCAGCGAAGCCTCTCCACCGCCACCGGAAGTAGTCACCGTACAGCCCACGATTCCACCTCCTCCGCCTCCGTCGGTGGGCGGAGAAACATGGGGGCACCGGAAGTCGGACGCTGCATGCTTGGCACCGAGTTTCCTAACGTTATTTCGGTTGTTTGTGCCGTAATTGCATTCAAGATTCATAGAATTCTATGAATTCCCCTTAATCGTTGATGGCTTCGGGAAATGAAGAATTTATGGAGATGATCGTTCTTTAGGGAATTGTATAGCCTAAATTTATTTGGGTCACTATGGACTGTCCCGCCGATCATTATCTTTAATTTGCTGGTTTTCTTGTTAGGCTGACGTATTCCTGCTGTTTCAGAAAGGGACTGTTGTATTGTTTTTACTTTTCCTTCTCAATCAAGAGACTGCTTCTAATGAGACTTCAGATAATTGATTTCATCTTTCCAGCTGCAATCTTGCTGTACTTATCCTGCCTCTTTTTTTTCTTAGGTCATTTGTATCCCATAAGAAAAAAGGAAAAAGAATATTTAGGCAAAACAATTGGTATGAACACTAAAAATGTTGTTTAAAATTTTTTGTTATAAATTTTTATGCTTTAAAAAAAAAAAAACTCGAAACCAAATTGTGTTCTTCATTTTCCTCGTTTTTATGAATTGAACCTTAATTTCATATTTGTTTTTACAATGAAAATATAAAATAAAATCAAAATTTTAATAAATTTATTCCTTTTAAATTTCTTAGTCATGAGATTGAATACTTGTATACAATTATTAAATTGAATATAGTTTTATTTTTTCAAATCTTTCTTTCCTTTTCTACTTATTTTAGGCTATTAATATAAAAAGAAAATTAATTAAAATTGGATTCTTTCATGTTTAGTTTAAAATATAAAATAAAATTAAATATAATCAAATTCCTCCAAATTTGCTATACTTTAAAATTTTTAGTCCTATAGAATGGAAAAACAACAAACTCATATAATTTAATTTATTAATTTTAAACATTTTCTATTTTCTTTGTTTTTTTCTTTTCAATTTTCTCCATTTCCTAGTACTTGAAACTAAACATAGAAAATTTTAGAATTTTCTGCAAATGGTAAATGGTATTTCAAATGGTAACCCAAATATTTTTAGATCTTTGAATTAACAAACGACGCCACTATTGGAATCGCCTCGCAAAATCTAGCTACCATGCTGAATTCGTTGAATTCCGAGAGACAAAGAGAAATTTCACGCTTTTGAGGCACCAGATGGGTGTCATATGACGGAGCCAGAGAGACATGATGTAACAAAAGTCACCTGATTACGTACACATGCACATGCTGCATTTATTAATGGTAATAATATATAATAATAGACTTGTATTGTACAAATAAAATCAAAATGGAAGGACAAAGAGAAAATGAAAGTTTGAAGTCTAGTAAGATAAACAATACTTTTATCTTTCTTAATCTAAGAACCTGTTATGTGAATGCTTTCGGTGAGAGAGAAAGAGCTATTTCTGATTTTCTATACCACCTATTTCGCCTTCACTTATGTGTTAGTGTTGTCTTAATGGCATACAAGTATTGATTTTGTAGAGTTTCGATAACTCCAAGAGGTAGGATCTTTTCACTGGTTTATTCTTGGAAGGTTAATGAATGGATAGATTGTTTTGGTGTCTGAATACCGTTTTGATCCAAAAATCTAACTGTTTAAGAAAACTTTACTTGTGTGGTCGTGAATAAAGGTTTCCAATTCGAGGGTTTCACTGCTCATGTGATATTTGTAATTTTATTCAAATAATTAATGATCGTTAATTTATCATGTAAGCTAATTTTGGTGTTGTTTTAAATTGAATAATAATAGATTTATTGAGTTAATTGCGCATTATATGCATGTAAATATATATTAAATGAATGTTTGAATTTACATAATTCATATAATTTTAAAAAACTTAGAACGTATAGATGGAGGCTGAATGAAAGAAATAAAAAAATGAAAACGGTTGTGGTATAACTTCTGGCAGATTTCCAAGAATGCTTTAAAGCATTCAATAATGACTTTTATATGATCGCTGATCGTTCAAAATGATCAAAACAATCACTCATGAGGGTAGTCAATAGATTATCAAACTGGAGGTTTTGAGAAACAAAAAGCTTTGTTGAACCAGATGCACTTGATTTGGCTTAGGCATGTGAGGGAGTCGTTATAACGAGACATAGGATTGGAATATGTAGACATCTCAGACCATACTTCAGTTATGATCACACACATACACTTAGCGAGGTCCTGTAGGAAATTATCACCATCAGGCATCGCCTGCTCGTCGAGGATCACTATTTCGTGCACGAGTGGGACAGAGGGCGCCACTAGAGTCGCTGCTGGTGAAAAAGCCTGATTAGTTTGGTATTTTCATAACATGTATTAAAATTGTAATTTTTATATGTTTTGGTTAAGAGTAATGTAATAACCTCTAACATGGCATAGGCTGTGTGTACTTTGAATATATGATGCATGAGCCCGGGCAGTCGCTTTTTACTCATGTATTAAGTCTCATAATATGAGACACGCTTATTCCAGGTTGATTTGTTATTTAACTCAGAACTCTACTCAGGCGCCACAAATTGCATCGAGTTAAGGCAAACGATTACCTTGGGAGCCCATGGTATCCAGAGTTGATCCATACAACAACAAATGGTATCGAGCTGAAGAATGAACACTGAGGCTATGAGACTGGGCTGAAATATAATATTAAGGGGTGAGAGCATCAGAATTATGTGGCTGATAGAGTTTATAAGGTGATTACCTGAGGTACAAATTTGATGATTAGGGTTACTCACATAATGTGCTCATAATGATTAAATGTGATAACATGGATTGTCAGGTATTAATGTGGTCAGTGCTTTGGTGAATAGCACATAAAAAGAATGTATTGAACAATTTTTCTGAGGTTTCATGTTATGGAAACAGAAAATAACAAATGCAATAAATTATTTTACATAGTGGAAAATGAAAAAAAAAAATATGAGAGAGAGGATGATATATGATATATAAGGAGAAGATGATAGATATATATATTTATTTTTTTTTTTAATTTTTTTTTACTGCCTTCCAAAGAGGGTGGAACAAATGAAAAATGAAAAAAAAACATGAGAAGTCTGGTAAGATCACTATTTTTCCGCCACTGCTGGAATGACACCACTGTACTGTGACATAAGGCTGGGATGTGAGGTGGTCCCGACACTACCAGAGGCCCCCGCGATGAGTTCACAACACGATCAACACGGGCCACGACACTGGGCTGGTCATGCAGCATGGGCATGGCTTGAACATCGACTTTAATCGCTTCGCTAGACTACAGCTACGTCACAGATTCATCGGGGCCAAACTGGTCGCTGACATACGAGCGACACTAAGAACAGCGCCACTGACACACTGGAAAAGGCTGGCGAGGGTTGTGTATCGGCATCACGGCCTTCGGTTATGACAGAGGCTATGATACGCAATGCGCCCCAAACGTTGGGTAACATCTGCGGCCTATGCGCCACGAGCACCACCACGACAGACCTGCATCACCGCTGACACGCCTGCTACGATACATACCGGAGGGGGCTAATGATACACCAACCGCGACCACGACAAGGCGCTTACGCGCACCCGCCGGGCAATATGCCGATGGCCTATGCTAAAATCGAACATAGGTGTAATCACCAACTTAGTTTTAACGCTGGCATTGCCTGAATCACTGCTTGATCAACGTTCATATAATCGCTCACGAGGTTTTAAAAAAATTTAATTAAAATAAAATAAAATAAAATGAAATAAAATAAAATAAAATATTTTATTGAATATGATTTAATATATAAACTTATTATCGCACACCAAGAATGCGGATTATGAGATAACATTTTTTCTGGTGACGTGAATATGTCTGAGGTCAAGGTTTACACCTTAGAGATGATCAAAGATTTGACCTGAATACACTGACATGTGGATGGGCTGTGGCCTATGTACAGACTGTGAGGCTACTTCATTTTACATTACAAGATCACCAAGATTTTAGACCCACAGGCTTTAATTATACTTAGAGGATTACACACGCCACAAGCTAGTGCAGTAGGTAGCCAGGAGGTCCGAGTAACCTTCAGAGGTTCGGGGCACATCATCCTCCACCTCGATATTTACAGGGGAGGAGATCCATGGTGTGAATCACTGGGTTCATGTATCATAATGGCATCTGAGCTACATTGTCTCGAGATATGATTCAGATCACTGAAGTGATTCCGTAAATAATGGGCAGGCCCAAGCATGGTGGAACTGGCAAAGACCTTTGAGATTCAGAGGCAATGACATGGGCGAGTTCCATGGTCTTTTTCAGGCATGGATATATGACTGTGTTTATCATCACGCCATCAAATGGATAGAGCTCGGGTTTAGGAGGTCGAGAGGCCTTGAGGCCTCAGACGTGAGTTCTCCCCCAGATTGTACAGGATACGGATGGATATATCGAGGTCATGAAGCAGAGATTTCAGATTCCCGCCGTGACCCGAGGCTCATGGACATGTGTTAGAATCTCGACGTCATCCTCGGGATGGATCGCTGAGAGCTTACAGAGTCAAGAATGATCGCGATCGTAGAGAGTTACCGCCTACACACGTGTGACGCACTGTTACGCTTCGTATGTAATCATGGTATTTCGCCTCTGCATACACAAGTCTGTGCCAAGCAGAAGAGCGGTTATTAGTGCTCTACCTTAGATATAAAAGAATCAATTGACTCAACTTGGCAGTCTACGCAGTGGCAGGATGGTTTTTCCACGAGCCACCTATCAGCCCGTAGAGGGTTGTAGACTTGCATTCACTACACTTTCATAATACCATCTCTATGACTCCAGATAGGACAAAACCGCCTGACGGTAACTGTCCAGCTAAGGAGCTACCGCATTAAGGTTCATTAAATTACACTTCACCACAAGCCTGCTGCCATAATGAAGAAGACAGACCTTTCGACCGTGTAATGATTACATGCATGGAACAGTAAGCAGCCACTGGAGACAGGAAAACAATATTGAGACGATGACTTGTTCGATCACGAGAGGAGCGCCAGTCTACTCGCTGAATAGACCTTGCAATCGGGGTTACCATTAGATGAGGCTAGGCAGACATCCCCAAGACAGCGTCAAGATGCGTTATGGATTAATTTCGAGTCGACGCGATGCCCTTTGATCGACGAATGCGCCCAGCCGGCATTCATGGATTCATGGTAGGGTGGTTCCAACCCTATTTGGATTAATTTGTCGTGGCCTTCGTGGATGACATCTCGATCTATTCCCACGGAGAGGGAGCATGAGACCGAGGATTATTACAAATGCCAGAGACCAACAGCGAGAACCAAGTTCGCAAGGCGAAGCTTGGGCTATCGAGAGGAGATTGGACACATGGTGTCGATCAGCGCGTGTCGCTGGACCCGTGAAGGCCGAGGCAAGAGTCAGAGCTGGTCAGCCTTCAGATAATAGCTGGATTGGCCGCGCACGTGATTCATTGAGGATTTCCATTGAAGATTCGCACTATGATCGACCCTAAGGAGGTCAAGTTTGATTTGGATGTCCAGCTATGAGGCATTCCAGAGTTAAAGAGGAGGCTTACTACCGCCCATCTTGACAGTCCCGCATGTGATGGTGGGCACAATACCATCTGAGGGCCTTAATTTAGATGCTTTGGCGCCTGCAGGTGGTGAGTTTGTCTCCGCCACTGAAGAATCATGGAGCAAACACCTCACACGATATGATTGGCAATCAGAGTCTCTGCCAGTGATTTGGTCACTTGTTTCTGAGGTGGCAAAGAAGCCAGAGCGCATCGCACTACAAAAGTCTCGGCGTATATTTGCACGCAAAGTGGGAATTTTCAATATGAGGCAACGAATGGATGGAGTTCCGTAGGATTATAGACTTCACTTTGTACATCCTGATGTGGGGCCGTAGGACTGGCGCACCTGGCCGAAGCCACGTATGGCCAATAGTGAGAGTTTTCCGAGTGGCTGGATGCTCAGACTGTGGGGATAAGCTGGGCTACAAAGATATATATACTGTGGTACGCAGAAGTTTTAGCTGCCAGCAATCGCTCATAATATTGAAATAACATGTCCTGCAAGTGACTTAGATAAACCACCGTGACAGGTACATACAAGTATAGGTGACGAGGGTTGGACCGTCCACGCAGATGGTAGTCTTCAGTATAGAGAACGGGTAGTGGTTCCCCTTTTGACCGATTTGAGAGAGGAGATTCTCAGGGAGTTTCACTACTCTCGATTCTCATTGCATCCAGTGGTACAAGAACGTACTAGGATCTTCGCCGCCGCACTCATCGAGTGGGATGAAGAGACACGTAGGGACCTTTTGTTCACTATGTCTCATTATGTATGCTAAGGCCGAGCAATCGTGGCCGCAGGGCTATCGTCAATGGAGCGGTATCGAGGGAAGCGAGACCGTCAAGACGGATTTTACGCACCACCGCCATGAACACCGGCAGTGACATGATGCAGAGGGTGATAGGACCGACCACAAAGAAAATATTTTGAGCAAAGCATGACCTTCACATCGAGATTCCGCCAGCTTGTATATTCGAGAGATAAATCCGCTACATGGAGTACCAAGATCCATAGTGCCTGGCTGTAGACTGGTTTACGGTGCACTGAGGAGTTTCCAAAAGGCTAAGGCACATGGTCAATTATGAGTACAACTTTCCAATCTACGTATCGGGAGAACAACGAGGACCATACGTGTTATACGCGTTGTGAGTATGCGCCCCGGACTGGCGCGGTAGTCAACAGTATTTTCAGGTGGAATTCGCCTACAACAATGTAAGCTATCAAAGCGTAGCAATTTCAAGGATACTTCAATAGATTGATGATAACAAACCAAGGTTATTAGTTACTAATGGTTAAATCTGAGTTGAGTGACAAAGTTGAAATCTGATCGCATCAAATGAAGATACATAAAGTAAGATGATAATGATGAAGTTGATCAAGCACTCGAAATGAAGTCTTCACTCAAATCAAAGAACCAGACATAAGTAACCAAGATTCCAAGCTCAAGTATGAAGTGAAGATTTCGATAGCTTAGGAAATCTATGTAAGGTGAATGCATCAGTAATTTTTAGGATATCATCATTATCATGCATTACTTACAAACCTCGCTTTCAAATCCAAAATTACATATCTTTGAAAACATGGGTTTAGGCATAAAACTTAGATTAAATAAACTAAAAATGAACATTTAAAGAAAAAACAGGTCGATGAATAGTAATATAGAAACAGAATTTCACAACAATAGTAAATAGGTCATGAAATAAACATCAACGCCTAGTGAATAAAGGTTTGTGAATGTAACGCTTAGTGAACAAGCAGGTGAATAAGATTCAGTAAACCCACCTATAAATAGAGTGTGGGGGATCATTTGTAAAATAATAGACTCGCTTCTCAACCATCTTTTTCTTTGTATTAGTTCTCAAACTAAGTTTGTGAGTACCCATTACATTTGATATTTTAGAGTGCACCTTGTGTTCATCAAAGTCGAGCATTTGAAAGATCTTGAAAGCTTCGAGAGTGTCTCTGTCAGGCCTAAGTGAGAAAGCTTCAAGTGTGTATAGCTTGAAGAAAATTTCTGGTATCATCGTTCGTAACCAAGTGTAATCAAGCTCGATCGCTTGAACTTCAAGTAAAGAAGGCTTGAAGAGGTGCCTGTATTGGTCATAATCAAGTAAAGAAAGAAGCTCGTTGGAGCTTGACACTAGTGGAACCTCACCGGCCAAGGTTGAGGAGAAGTGACGAGGCAAGGTTGTGCTGAACCACTATAAATTCGGTTTTGTTATCCTTTATCTCTTTAATTTATTGTTACTTAAATTAACGATTTATTGTTATTGTGCAAAGTTCTTGAGAAAAACCAATTACCCCTCTTGGTTAGGTTGCTTAAATATATTGAATCTTCAATTGGTATCACGCAGCTTAGCCTCTATTTTGTTTTTAAGATTTAATCGTCAAGAGGGAAAATGATCACTGAAAATCAAGATGCCTTTTTCACGCCGAAAGGTTTCCTATAAATAAACCACCTTCTTTGTCGGTCCGATTATCAAATTTTGGAAAAACAAAATGACTTGGTATTTAGAATCTCTGATTTGAAGTATGGAAACAATCTTATTTCGTTACACCTTTCCCTACAAAAGACGTTGATGGAGGAAAATAAGAAAAACCTCGATTTAATATAACGTAAGAAGAAAGTATAAAATTTCACTAAATTCCAGAGCTACTTATATTCTTGTATGTGCTATGGATAATGAGTATAATGAATTAGTCAATGTAAAACTATAAGGAGATTTGGAGAATACTAGAAATTACTCATGAAGGAACTACCCAAGTCAAAGATTCTAAAGTTAGAATTTTTGAAAATGATTATGAAATGTTCAAATGAAACCTAATGAAATTATTGTTAGATGTTTACTAGGTTTACAGATGTTGTAAATATCTGAAGGCTTGGGAAAGAGGGTAAGTGAACAAGACAAGGTATCTAAAATTTAAGATGTCTACCTCCCAAATGGAATTCAAAACTGGCTACTGAGGAAGCTAAAGAATCTGAAAGAGCTACCTCTCGAGGAACTTATGTGCTCTTTCTGATGACTTATGAATGAAGTGATTGGTAAGACAAGAGAAAGAAATGCAAGAGGAAAGAAAAAGAAAGAATTGCGCTCAAAGCTCAAGAAGAAAAAGTCATGAGAAGCAAAGCTCACAATGGCAGATGATGTCATCACAAAGAGAATGCAAAATTCATGATGAAAAATAAGTTTGGTGGAAAACTTATAATAAAAAGAAGCAACTACAAGAAAGAAGGTCCTTCAAGAGAAGAAAAAGAAAAATAGAGAAGGAGCCAAAGAAGCAACTTGCCAAAATGCAAGAAACCGAGTCATATCAAATGGCGACGTCTCTACAAAGCCAAGAAAGAAAAGAGAAGAGCTATGATGGCAACATGGAGTCAAAGTGAAGACTCATCCACGATGAAAGCGAGAATGAATTTGCCAACATGTGCTTCTACGGCTTTCAAGATCAAGATAAGGTAAGTTCGATTCGATTCAGATGATGATGGTGAAGTTAGTTTTGAATATGATGACCATTGAACTTGTGTTTGAGAAAAACAACACTCACTTAAGAAGAAAATTTTGAGCTTCAAAAGAACTTGATGAAAACTAAGAAAATTTTCAAAATCTAAGCTTCAAAATTTCTGGAAAGGTAAATGAGGAACTACTGAAAGAATGAAATGGTTGTTATCCTCACTCAAAATTCTCTTGTGGACAAAAGAGCTTTGACATGATCCTAGCTAGCCAAAACTGTGTTTTTGATAAAGGAGGCTAGGATACAAATCTTCAAAGAATTGAAAAATATTTCAAAAAACCACTTTGTCAAAGAATCCACAAGTGAAAGTTCATCAACCATATGCAATTTATTAGGTAGAGGAGGACACATTAGTAGTACTTGTCCTTCTTAGAAATGGATCCCAAAAAGGCATCAACTTCTAAGTCAAAGAAGACTTGGGTTGAAAATCAAAGGTCACTAACCACTATGACCCAAAAGATTCGGGGTACCCAACCTTCTTTGATTTTTTTAGGATCAAAGAAGGAGAAATGATTCTTGGACAGTGGTTACTCAAGACATATGACCAGAGATGAGTCAAAGTTTGCCTTCCTTACAAGGAGAAAAGGAGGATACGTGACTTTTGGAGATAATGGGAAAGGTAGAATCATGGACATGGCTCTAGGTAACAACTCTTCATCTCTTATTGAAAATGTTTTCATGGTCGATGGTTTGAAACATAATCTTTTAAGCATTAATAACTTTGTGACAGTTTTAAAGTATTTTTGAATATTCTCATTGTATCATCATGATTCTAAATGATAAAATCATCTTCACGGGCCAGAATGAAAATGTTTATACTATTGATATTTCCAAATATGGCAGCTATAATAGATGTTTTTCTAGCATGCATGATGAGTTGGTTGTGACATAGGAGATTGGGACATGTGAACATGAATCTCATTACACAACTCAACAAAATGAACTTAGAGGCCTTCCCAAAATCTCTTTGAAAGATAAAGCTCTAGAAGTATGCCAAATGGGAAAGCAAATAAAAACATCTTAAAAAACAAAAATTTATTTCTACATCAAGATTCCTGAGCTTCTTCATATGGATTTATTTGGACCCTCAAGGACTACTAGCCTAGGAGGAAATCATATACTTGTGATTGTGATGACTTCTCTAGATATACATGGGTCTTGTTTTTAGCTCACAAAAATGATGTCTTCCATGAGTTTTCAAAAATTTGTAAAAAAATTCAAAATGAGAAAGGTTTTACCATTTCTTGTATAAGGAGTGACCATGGAAGATAATTTGAAAATGTTGAATTTGAGAGTTTTTGTGATGAGCAAGGAATTGAACATTTTCAGCTCTTAGAACTCCCCAACAAATGGGGTTGTTGAAAGGAAAATAGAACCTGCAAGAGTCAAGAAACTATTCTTCATGAAACAATTTGCCAAATTATTTTTGGGCCGGTTACCAATACTTCATGCTATATTGAATAGAGTTTTGATTAGGTCCTCTTTGGACAAAACCCATATGAACTTTTGAAAAACAAGAAACCTAACATTAGCTATTTCCAGTGTTTTTGAAGTAAATGCTTTATTTTAAATACTAAGGACAACCTTGGAAAATTTGATGCAAAATCTAATGTTGGGATATTTCTTGGCTATTCTTCATCTAGTAAAGCCTATAGAGTTTTCAACAAAAAGACAATGGTCGTAGAGGAATCCGTCCATGTAGTATTTGATGAATCTAACTAGTCTCGAAGAAGAGAAAGTGTTACCGATGATGTAGGTTTGACTTCTCCATGAAGATTGCAAATTGATGATAAAGTTCATCAACAAGAAGAGGAGATTGATTCAAAGAAGGAAGAATCACCTTTTGCCCATCCTCCACCTCCTCAACTTGAGTAAGGAGAATCTAGTCAAGAACTTCCAAAAGAAATTTATCACAAATCATCCACAAGATCAAATTATAGGTAATCCTTCAATTAAAAGACTAGATCCTCTCTAGAAATATTTGCAATAACCTTGTTATCTCTCTCAAATTGAACACAAGAAATTAAATGATGCTATAATAGATGAGAATTGCAATTTCCATGCAAGAAGAACTAAATCAATTTGAAAGAAATGAAGTTTGGGAGTTAATACTCTTGTGTGCCAAATGATCAAAGTGTTATTGGTAATAAAATGGGTGTATAGAAACAAAATGGATGAAATGGCATAATCATTAGAAATAAAGCAAGATTAGTGGCCCAAGGGTATAATCAACAAGAGGGAATTGGACTATGAAGAGACCTTTGCCCTTAGGCTAGATTAGAAGCTATAAGAATGTTACTTGCTTTTGCTTGTCATAAAATTTCATTTATATCAACGGGATGTGAAAATTGCTTTTTAAATGGTTTGCTAAATGAGGAATATATGTTGAACAATCCCAGGTTTGGAAGTTTTAATTTCCCTAATCATGTTTTTAAACTCAAAAAGACACTTTATGGCTTGAAACAAGCACCTAGAGCTTGGTATGAAAGGCTACAAATTTTTATATCTAGCTGGTTTCCAAATGGGCAAATTGATACAACTCTGTTCATTAAGCTAAGAGAAAATGACATTCTTATTGTTCAAATCTATGTTGATGATATAATGACAAAGGCCTAATGTTTCACTTTGTGAAGAATTTTGCCAAGCTCCAGCATAGTGAATTTTGAGATGAGCATGACGGAGAGCTCAACTTCTTTCTCGGTCTCAAATCAAACAACTTGCTGGAGGAACATTCATAAATCACAAAGTACATAAGAGGACTTCCTCACAGTTCAATTTGAAGAAGTAAAATAAGAACACACCTATGGGCTCATTCATCAAGTTAAACATATTAAAAAAGGTAAGTCCGTCGACCAAAACTAAATATAGAGACATGATTATTCTTTGTTGTACCAGAATCGCTAGTAGACCCGATATCATGTATAGTGTATGCTTATGTGCTAGATTTCAAGCATGTCCAAAGAATCATCAACAAGTAAGTAAAAGAATATTTAGGTATTTGAAAGGCACTATTGATATTGGTCTTCGTATCCAAATGTGATAATTTTGAATTGATATGCTATTCGATGGATTTCTGTGGTTGCAAATTGATAGAAAAAGCACTAGTGGAACGTGTCATTTTCTAGGTCACTCACTTGTGTCTTGGCATAGCAAGAAACAAAATTCGGTTGCCTTGTCAACGGCGGAAGCCGAATACATTGCCGCAGGGTTAGGATGTGCACAAGTACTTTGGATGAAACAAACACTTAGTAATTTTGGATTGACATATTCTCATGTTCCCATTAAATGTGACAACACAAGTGCCATTAGCATATCAAAGAATCCCGCAGGCAAACACTCTAGAACCAAGCATGAGATTAGACATCATTTTTAGAGATCATGCAAAAAAGGAGATATTATACTTGATTTTATTAGAACCGAGGATCAATTTGTAGATATTTTCACTAAACCCTTTAATTAAAATCAATTTGTTAATATTAGAAGACAATTAGAGTCATCTCTTGCAAATGGTTGAATGACTAAGTGTCAATATTGCTTGAAAATATTGTGCCTAAACTCTAACCCTTACTTAATTGTAATTTAAAGGAGATACCTTTATGTCTAAAGTCTTGGTCCTTTGCATGCTACATAGGGGAGAAAAATATGTATCTAGGAGTTAAATGAGAAATGATATGTATCAAAGGGGGAGAAAGATATGCACTGGCAAGCAAAAATTAAGTGAGAAATATATGTATCAAAGGGGGAGAAAGATATGCATCATGCTAAAAGAGAATGCCACATTTATATCATTCCTGATGCTTGTCTTATGTGTTGAATGTAAATTGCATGTGTTTGAATTGGTTAAAATTTATATTATGCAATTATTTTTAGACTATTGGTTTGAGGGGGAGATTTACTCCTCCTAGATAACTAAGGTTTGTCATCATCAAAAAGGGGGAGATTGTTAGCCCAAGGATACCTCTCGTTGAGATTTTGATGATAACAAACCAAGGTTATTAGTTACTAATGGTTAAATTGAGTTGAGTGATGTGCTGAAATTGATCACATCAAATGAAGATAATACAAAGTTAAAGATGACAATGATGAAGTTGATCAAGCACTGGAAATGAAGAACTCAAATCAAAGAACCAAGATGACAAGTAACCAAGATTCTAAGCTCAAGTATGAAGTGAAGATTTTGATAGCTGAGAATCACAAAGTGAATGTATCAGCACCTTTAGGATATCATTCATTTATCATGCATTACTTACAAACTCGGTTTTCAAATCTAAATTACATATATTTTAAAAACATGGGTTTAGGTATAAAACTTGATTAAATAAATCTAAATGAAACATTCACAACAGCTATGGAACAAAGGTTTGCGAACAAAGAAACGAAGAGCGAACAAAGTGTCATGAATGTGAAACCGCTAGTGAGCAAAGGTCGTGAATAGTGTCCAAAATCCCACTCTATAAATAGATGGGGGATCATTTGTAAACAATAGACTTGCTCTCAACCATCTTTTCTTGTGAAGGTTCTCAAACTAAGTTTGTGAGTGCATTCATTACATTTGCATATTTTAGAGTGCACCTTTGTGTTCATCAAAGCTTGAGTTGTATTTGGAGACCTTGAAAGCTTGGAGTGTCTCACAGCCTAAGTGAGAAAGCTTCAAGTGTGTATAGCTTCAAGAAATTGCTAAGAGCCTATTGGAGCCAAAATCATGTAATCAAGCCTGATTGGAGCTTGAAACTTCAAGTGTGTACAGCTTAAAGAGGTGCCCATTGGATCCATAATCCAAGTGTAAAGAAAGAAGCTCGGGTTGGAGCTTGACACTAGTGGAACTCCTCACCTATTGAAGGTTAAGGAGAAGTGACGAGGCAAGGTTGTGTCGAACCACTATAAATTCTGCTCTTGCTTTCTCTATCCTTATCTTTAAATTTATTGTTATCAGATTTGCAAATTAAAGATTTATTGTTATCAGGAGAAAAGTTCTGAGAAACCAATTCACCCCCTCTTGGTTAGGTTGCTTAGTCATATGGACCCTTCAAGGCGAGTATACAGATGCACCATATGAGGCATTGTATGGGAGCCATCACCACACAAGCTGGACCGAGGTGTGAGAGGAGCTCCACATCGGTCCCGATCTAATTAGACACCGAGAAGGTGAGCTTGATACGACAACGCCTTCTCACACCAAAGCCGAGAAGAGCTACGCCGAGCAAATGACGCCGACCTAGAGAGTTCGAGGTTGATCACACCAAAGCGCATCAAGATAGATATCAGTCCGGCAAGTGCCAGCCATCGCCAGAGTCCATCAGCCCTTGAGATATCAGAGGAGATCATGAGCATCGCTGGTTTTTACCAAAACAAAGATGTTAGGTGTCCACTGGTGCATTCCATATTCCATGTCAGATCCATCTCAGAAGGATGCAGTGGTAGATCGGAAGCTGATACTGAGCTGACCTCTGAGGTAATCACTGTGCATTATGGATAGCCGACTGCCACGGCGCAAGACCTTAAGTTAGCGAGGTGCTATGAAAGCACCGTGGGAGGAGGAGTCAACGTGGGAACGCGAGGATACAATGCGGGCCACCTATCCCTCTTGTTTAGGGATGAAGGTATCGGGTTTAGTCAGCGCACTTAAATGACTAGTTTACATACACGGTACAGCTTATCGTTGCATATGCATGTAATTACTGGATTGTACAAAAATTTTTAAATTAAATTCTTTTAAGGAGAGAATGTAAAACCCGAGAAAATTCTCCTAATTTCTTCAAAATAGTAAATGGTAATTTTGGTCAAATCCGAAATTTTCTGTGATCTCTGATTTATTTAAACTGACTTCAATCATTGAATCGGTTCGCGAATTCAATTTTTACCACGTCGACCGTAGAATTCGAGACGGGAATTTCATCAGCTTTTCGAGGCACTAGGTATCGAAAGAGTCAGATATGGCTTGTGAGAGACATGTGATGTGACAAAAGTCACCTACTACATGTACACATGTGACACATGTTGCATGATTAGTGAGATGATGGAGATGAATGACTTAGATTAAGCCATGTGTCACTACTAGAAATTTGATATTCATGATGATGCTATTCATCCCAAAACAAAATTTCCGGGTCGACACACTCCATAACCAAAATGTTATCGTGATAGCTATAGTATGTCCGTCGGGGAATGTTTTCTGCGACCATTCCTTAACTTTGTCGTACATAATTTGTTTGTGTGATGGATGATATTGGTCATTAATGTAAATTTTTTATGTCCAACATCTTGGTGGCAGATTTCACTTTCTACCATCGATAGTAATTGGTCGCAAATTTTATTTTTTTGCAATGAAAACATTTGATCACATTTGAAATGTTTCTACGATGAATTTACATGATCGCAATTTTATGTTTATACGATGAATTAACATGGTCATAAATTGGTGTTTCTATGATGAATTTACATGGTTGCAATTTCGTTTTTCTACAATGAATTTACATGGTCCCAATTGTTTGTTTATATGATGACCATGATCAAATTCATGTTTCTATGATGAATTTACATAGTCGCAATTTCGTGTTTCTACGATGAATTTACATGGTCACGATTTTGTGTTTTTATGATGAATTTATATGGTCGCAATTTCATGGTTTTATGATGAATTTTCATGGTTGCAATTTCGTGTTTTTATGATGAATTAACATGATCGAAATTTCGTGTTTCTACAATGAATTTATGGTCACAATTTCATGTTTCACGACGAATGTATGGTTGCAATTTCACGTTTGCAATTACGAAGAACAATCGGGTCATGGTTTATAATTTTTCATGATGAAAATTAGACATAGTTTAAATATTTTTAGATGAAATTAAATGTCACAATTGGTCATTTCCATAGCCAAAATAAATTGTCTAAAATTTATCTCACTGCAACACCAATCTCACTAGCAAATTTGCAAGGATAAGCACATAGGGGTCTCCTTTCTTTCTTTCAGAATGATATAAGAATTCTCTCTCCATTCTCTAATAGGTACACCAATTTTTCCTTGAGATGGCCTCCCCCGCCTCTTTCTTGTTGTTGAAGAACCTCCTATATGACAATGACAAGAGATTATATTGATTGAAACGAAGCCCTATCATAACAATTACCTTTGATAGTTTTTTAATAAAATAATACCTTGTGCAATCATGTTGGATGATAGATAAATAATGTTGGTGATAGATTGATACCAATCTCGGAGTCATGTAATCGCTTACAATACAATATGATACAATAATATGGACAACTAGTTGAGATTATAGGATTTGAGATACTCCATATAATTTATTTCAAATGGTGAATAAGTCATGGACATAATATTATTACATAACTCAAATAATATTGAAGTAGTAGGAAAATTAATTTTATATAAAAGACAACCTAAATAAAGGAAACAAAAATAACATTTAAGTTTTTATAAATACATTTAAAAGGATGCTTGAGTTACAACTCGATGCTACAAAATTTATCTTTGCAAGAAAAATTGCCAAGATAGTCTGCTCATGTTCAAATCTATAAGAACATCTTTACTAATTATAAGAGGCAAATATTTTCTAACACTCAAAAAGATAAAATGACAATTAATCATATTCACAACCAAACAATGTCAGAATGGATCAAAATTATTGAGGTTGAGTATTATATCGAGGAAGAAAAAATTAAGTAAGATGATAAGAATAGCAAAAAAATTTCTTTCACTACTTATAATGGTTTGAATTGGAAAACATTAGCACAACTTACACTCTTTGAATATTCTTTATAGATTAAAGAATTTCAATGATCCATTAAAATTAGTTAAAATATCCAAGAATTTTAGGAAAAGTCAATAAATATATTAAAAAATTCAAAACCCAATTATAGGTCACCTTGAATCCTATATGTATCGAGTAATAACATCTAAAGATGCATGTTGATTTAAAAGGTACTTCCTTTACCAACAAGTGTGTGCTTTCTTTAGAATACCTAATGTTTGCTAAGAAGTCTACCTTTACATAACGCTTATCATTTTTCCTGCATGTCCATTGTGGCTATTGGTTACAACCATATAACAATCAACAAGTGAACCCATCCTATCCTAAGAAGGATAATGACCACCCACCAATAAACCATAATATAGCATTTCAAGTAAGCAGAAATTATTTATTAGTATATAAAGATTTTGGAATACAAATCAAAGAAAGTTTCAACCAAAGCGATAAATAATGATGCTCATCACAAAAACGTAAGATAAATATATTAAATAATGATATTTTAATAAGTATCCTTGCATATGTCTTTATGATACAATGTTTTACTTAAAGTGCAAACGGATGAAATGAAAAAAAGATAGTGTCTTCATATGCCGATATAAAGGAATTCCAAATAAATTTTTTAGCTTGTTTCATTTTAATCATGCTACTCGCAAACAAAATTTCTTACAAATCAAAACTTCTCGTAGAAAGAATACCTACTTCAGCCAAACAAAAAATTAAATAAAACTAACCCAAAAAAGTTGTGAGACTTACACTTGCTTATAGTTTCTGAAAGACCAAACACAATACTCGTTTGTACATATTTTGTAGAGAGAATGTGAGAAAGAAACATTAGGTTTTGCAATCTCTTTTTTATATTTCTTTTAATGAGGACAGATTAGATAAATTATTAAAGATAATTTACTTTTTTTTTTTGAAGAGTGATAATTTAAATATTTAATTTAGAGATAATCTAAATCAGGCCTTCATTATTACACATTATATTAAATTTTAATTTAATAAAATAAAATTTTAATTTTTAAGCATTCTTAGGATAAATAAGGATTATTTGTTTTTCATGTAATTTTTTTTCTTTGCTTTAACTTTTATGATTTACGCAAAGCTTCTATGATTTGTGTGTAACTTAAATGGAAGAGAAAACTATTAAATAAAAGATAATAATACAGGTTTTAATTAAATATAATATTTTTGTATTTGAAAACAAAAGCAGCTAATAATAAGATTATTATAAGATTTTAATTAAATATTTAAAAGATAAGAATATTATAAAATAATTAAGTATAATACAGTTGAAAAAAAATAGTTACTAAAATAATAATATTATAAGATTTTAATTAAATATATATTTAAAAGTTACTGATAATAATAATTTTATACATTTTAATTAAATATATATTCTAAAAGTTACGTACTAATTACAATTTGGAAAATTTAAAATAAAATAAAATCAGTGACCAATTACAATGCCTCCGTCATTGTTATATTAAAAAATCAAGTCACTTATTGAATTTAGGAAAAGTGAATAAACTTCTAAAATCATGTTATTTATCCTAAAACTAATTATAGTCACAATATATTTTAGCTATTACTTTCAAATCCAACCATATATTATATCAATGCACTTAAAATCATGTTTATCCAAATTTTATACGACTATTTTACATGAAATCGGGTATGAAAAATAGTTACTAAACTATTTTAATATAAAATATAGTTTTCCAATCATTATATATCGTTTCCTTTACTTAATCATCGAATAATTTTAAATTATCTTATAAATGGAAAATATTAATAAAACATTGGATATATTTAAGGAGCTTAAGATAGTTTAAAATATGTTAATATAAACTTATATAAAAATTTTAAAAACCTAATTTTATATCATTATTCAACTAAAAAATAATAAATATTTTATAGATTTTTATCAAAATAATTTAGTAATATATTTTACTGATGACTATTACAATGGGTCCAAAAGTCATAAAAAAATTGAATTATTTTAAAGATATTTTTTGTAAATATTTTTATATAAGTACATGGAAAAACATATAACTAATTGAAAATTATAGAAATAAATTTAGAAATATTTTTAACAAATTGGTTTATATTGGAGAGTAATATTTTTAATGTGTTTAAAAAGCCTCATGAAATGTGTATTTTAAGAAGGTAACTTTTAATAATAATATAAAATTGTTTAAACTAGAAAGTGTATTTTGAAAAGTCTTCAAAATATTGATCCCAAATTATTAGACATTTGCAACTACAATTATCACCAAAAAAAAATACTAAAATTTCAAAGGTGGAATTAATTATGAATTTTCTCACATGTTAAAGTCTTTCATGTGATCAATGTAAAGTTAAGGTTGTAAAATAATGAAGATTTTTAGGTCAACCAATGACTAATAGCAAATAATATAACATTTTGTCACTATCTTTCAGTTCCTTATAATATATCAAACTTTTCGTATAAGCAAATTATTTCGTATCATATAAGTTTTGTAAACTAATATGAAATGTATTGTAAATAATACACCTTCGCTACCAGTCAATGAGTGATCATAGATCATAGCATCTTTACAATTCACTTACTTCTTCTCCCTCACAAAATATCATACTTTAGAGCAAGATGTTATAATATTTCTCATTTATTATATTTTATTTAGACTAACATAGTTTCATCACAATTAATATACTTTTCTACGACTAATCAATAAGTAGTCATAGATCAGAGGGTATCTTATGACCACTTTTACCGCTCCTCACAAAATGTCATACTTTTAGAGATGTGTTATAATATTTCTCATAGATTATATTTTTTTTAGACTAACATAAGTTTCGCCACAATTATTATGCAATTTAGTCACGCCAATCAGTTTATTGATATTGTAGATTATAGGACATTTTATGACCACTTTTACCGCTTCTCACAAAATATCATGTTTTCAGAGATGTTATAACATTTCATAAATTATAATTTTTTTGAGTTCAAAATAAAGTTCGGCTATAATTAATATACTCGTTGACGACCAATCAATAAGTGGTCACAGATTATAAGATGTTTTGAGACTAAAATAACTAGTCCTCACAAAATATCAAACTTCCAAGGACGAGCTATAATATTTTTTATATATCTTAGTATTTTTTGTGACCAATATAAGATTTATCATAAATACTAATACATTTTACAACCAATCAATAATCGGTCACAAGTTATAATATCTATGACTGAGCAATGGTTGCTATAAATAAAATTATTGGTCGTAAATAAATAAAATATTTAAATTGTTTATCTATTAAAATTAGCGACCAATTATCAAAGTTCATCATAGAAAATTGGAATCAATGACTAATATTACGATCGTAAAACTTTGGATGCGTAAAAACCAAATTTCAGAAGGTGTCAAAAATTAAATGAAGGGATAAGGATGAAAATTTTGAAAAGTTTAAATGAATAAGACAAAATGAAATAGTTTTCATCTTCTCCAAATTGGAAGAAATCGTGCAATGAGGTGTGGATTTCAGTTTTAGAGAGAGAAAGAGCTACTCTGATTTCCCAATGCTCGACCGTTTGCCGACGGAGCAAGAAGCAAAGTTGTGGAGTTCCGACAACCCAAGAGGCAGGACTTTTCCTACTTTGGCTTATTCTTCGGGCTAAGAGCCATTTTAATGGACGGATTTGTCAGAGGCCTAAATGGTCGTGTTTTGGTCTCGCAAAATCTTGAACCTAAAGGAAGAAAATCCCTATAGCCGTGAATGTTTAATCGAGGGTTTCAATCGCTCACGGATATTTTGTGTGGTTCGTGATTCAAAATGAATTTTTGATCAAGTTAATTAGCTCATGTAAGCTAATTTTGGTGTTATTGTTATAAATTGAATAACATGATTTATGTGAGTTAATTGTGTTAATATATGCATGTAAATATATATTAGCATGAATTGTTTGGAATTGACATAATGAATTC